>JALPQI010000345.1:0-15943 GCA_025490895.1 Thaumatotibia leucotreta
ATTCTGACATTTCTGACGAAGATATTTTAAATGATAATAATACCCGGTCATATGAACAACGCGTTAATTATATAGAAAAATATGACGACAGTGAATTTGTGTACAGATTTAGGCTAACTAAAACTGCGGTTAACGTTTTATTAACAGAAATATACCCATTTATAAAAGTAACCTCGAAAACGGTAAGTCAAATTGCTAACTATGATAAATTTGAGTTTTCCTATTGCCATTATTGTACTTTGCAAATCTTAAATATTGAATAACCTACTCAGTATAAACCCACAAATGCAATCTCTTTGTTTTTTTCAGGAACCATGGAATTCCTCCCCTACATCAGTTACTACTGACATTGCGTTTTTATGCTTTGGGCACAATGCTAGTCTCAGTAGCTGACTATGTTGGTGTTTCTAAGTCTTCTGCAGGACGTATAGTGAGAGATATCTCAAGAGCCATAAGCAAATTATATCCTAAATATATATTTGTGCACAATAACACACAAGAAGACTTTTACAAAATTGCAAGATTTCCTCGTGTGTTAGGACCAATTGATGGCACACATATTCTTTTGCAATCACCTGGTAAGGTCACAACATGACTCGTGATAAAATTACTCGCCTATCAGATCAGTCATTGTCAATAAACTTTAACCTTGATGACATTTTTTTTCAGATTCAAGTATCGGTGAAGAATTTAGAAATAGAAAATCATCATTTTCATTTAAATGTGCAAGCCGTCTGTGATGCAAATTTAATGTTTATGAATGTAGTTGCACAATGGCCAGGATCAACTCATGATGCTACAATATTTAATAACTCAGAGTTAAGAGGTTGATTGATACCTTTCAATATTATTTTATCTTCATACTTATTGAGAATGTTTACTTACTTATGTATAAAAAACTAGTTACCTTTATCTACATGTAGTAGGTAGAGAGCTATTTTGTTCCTAGACCTAGGTTATTATTAACTTTCACATGTACATTTTTCAGCTCAGTGTGAAGGCGGTGCTTATGGCAATCGGTGGCTTCTTGGGGATAGTGCTTATCCTTGCAAGTCATATCTTTTAACTCCATTACTGAACCCTGTCTCTAGTAATGAGAATAATTATAACCAAGCCCATATACGAACCAGAAACACTATAGAAAGGTAGATACTCAAATAAAAATGTGCAGTCCGCTACAAAGATATTATGTATACATACACTTACTACAATACAATAAGGTGTAAAAGTGGATACATTGAATAACTTTGTAGTTGACTGTACCTAGCATGTTCCATGGTACCTCTTAATGAAGCAGGGGCTATATATTGACCACACCTTTAAAAATTTATGATTACATGACTGTATTTCATTTTGGTCTAGTAATTTTACTTCATTGGGGCCTTATTAAGAGTAAAATAAGAAATAGTATGATTTAAAAAATATTTGTTATGGGTTAGGTCAGTTGGTAGTGAAACTGCCTACAAAGCCAATGGTGCTGGGCTTGAATCCCACAGGCATTTATTTGTGTGATGACTACTTATTTGTTCTTAGCAATTAAAATTTTTATACATGTAATTGTTTGTGTACTGCAAAAAAAGCCTTGTGCATACTGCAGGGGCTAAGTTTAGTCACTGAAGGTGATTATTTCTTAATATCCATTAATTATTTCATTATAACTTGATTACAAATTTGAAAATAATTTCTTTTACAGATGTTTCGGGGTTTGGAAGGCGGTTTCCAATATTGTCGTTAAAAATAAGGCTCTCAATGGAAAACGCTCAGGCTGCAATTATAGCCACATCTGTGTTACATAACATTTGTAGACAAATGAATGTACAGGATGTAGAGCCTGAAATAAATATACCGTTATATGAACCCGAAGAAGGTTTGCTTGGAGCCTTACATGTAGATGAAGCTTATGAAAGGCAATCTTTGATAGCTAATTATTTTGCTTAGTATAAACTTGTATAAGTTTTAAACTATCTAAAAATAATACTAGATATTATAATTTTATTTAAATAAAAATTCATTGTAATTATTAAAATGTTTTATTTCTAAATATTTTATTTCAGTCTAAATATTTTTCCTGCTGCTTAATTGCTAACTCGAGTCTTCTTTTTTTCAAAGCTGCTATCTCTTCCTCATTCTTCCTTTTAGCAGTATAATATTCTGCGATGGCCCTATTTCTGTCTCTTACTGATGCCTTAACTTCATCAGCTAGACACTGTCTTTTCAGTTTTCCTAAAAGTGTAAGCATTGGTTAAAAGTGTTATACAAGAAAAAACACAAAAGTTATAAATGTAATTACAAGTAGACACCAAGCATCCATAGCATCCGGCTTCCCATTGGGTTGCCGCTACTGCACAATTGAACAATTTCATGACAGGTATACAAGTAGGTAAATTTAAAACTTTGTGATACTTTTTTTCCTTTCACCATAATGAAACCTCCACAACCTTTCTTAAGCACCTGATAAAATCACTACAAAGTCACACACACAGACCTTTACTTGCCACCGAAGAAAAGAAAAACTTTGATTTAGCGGCATGCATAGCTTTTGGTGAAGCTGGTGAGGCTGCCACCGGTGAAAGGATATCTTCTGATAGCAGGGCCGCTGGCTCAAAATCCACATTATTAAATGCCTCCACCATTTCCACTTCAGCGTCCACCACCACAGCATCACCACCGAATTGGACATCATAGCCATCACAGGTCGGACCTAAAATGCCGGCTAATGTCCAGAGCTTCATCAGGTGGGATATAGTCAGGCTTTCCACCACCTGTCTGGAAATGACACAAGAAGTTAATTATGCTATTATTAGCAACATTTCATGAATTGTTAAAAAATATAAATAAATAAGGAGTGTAGTTTTTATAGGGGCCTACCTTAAAATTGTTCATTCTTATTTTAGTACTCCTCTTTCGGGCAGCTTTTTTAAATTCTCCCATTTAAGCCGGAGCTGCTCAGGCTTCCTGGGACAACTTCCTATCAACGAATTGAAGCTGTCCGTTATCTTTTGCCAAGTCACTTCCTTGAGCTGGTTGTTGCTGGCGTTTGTAGCTTTACTGTACACAACTGGATTGCTATGTACTAAGCTAATCAGTTGCATGACTTCCTCCTTGGTTAATGGGACGCTCTTTTGCTGCAACAAAGAAATAATGTTAGTTCCGGTAAATTTCCTACACCTATATCATATCATATATGACAAATAAAACAACAATACTTACTGCACTCATGCTTATCAGACAGAAATAGTCGCTTCAGTATTATTTGTACTCGCAAGGATTGGTGAATAAACAAACTTGACCTTGACAAGATGGACGCTCTGTCCGACCGAAATACATTCCGTTAACAATATGCCCATTTTTTTTTACTGTGCAGAAAATATCAATTCACAAGCTGATTTTTTTAATTTACTTAATTCGACAGTAATCTATAAAGGTAAGTACCTATTAAAAATAAAATTACTATTAATAGTAAACAGAAATCGTGATAAATCCGTCATTTAACTCTTTACATGCTGTATGCTTGTTGAGTAAAATGAAACGTGAGAGAGGGCTCGGATAGGCAACTTATCTACTGTTTTTTGGAGATAGATAACACGTCGAACAGATATTGGGACGCTCTGGAACGATAGATAACTAGTTACTGATGACAATAGATAGCTATCTGTCTTTAACTTCAGATAGCATATAGGGAACGGCCGTAAGCCGGTCGCCTGTGGACCGATGTCGTGGCCGCGGCGTTAGTTTCGCCATTTCCGTCTGTCCGTCTGTCCGCAGCATAGCTCCTTGGCCGTTAGTTTAGTATCTACTAGAAGTTTGCAATTCGGTACAAATATACACCTATATCAATTAAGCCGACAAAGTGGTAGAATAAAATGAAGATATTATTAAAGTGGGATGATTTTTTTATTTCACAGTAAACCTATAATGTGGGGTATCGTTGAATAAGTCTTTGAAAAAGAATAAGGGTCCCAAAAGAAAGTTTTTTTCTTAATTCAATATTTTCGGAGATAACCTCTAAAGAAGAAAAAAAATGTGCCCCCCCCTGTAACTTTTGATCCGTAGGTCCAAAAAATATGAATAAAATCATGAATAGTGAGAGATAATCGGCCCAGCCGGTTTTGAATACCTACGACTTTTCTTACTACGGAATAACTACACCTTTCCCCTCAGCGGCGAGAACATTATTACAACGTAAAGGAATAAACACACCAGTTCAACACTCATTCTTGAGGAGTTTTAAAATCGGCTTCGTTACTGGATTCACTCATATCACATATTAAACACAGTATTTAGTTTACGTTTTGTTTTATCCCTAAGAAAATATCCACCAACATTAGATAAGTTCAATCGCGCTCCCTTTTTAAAGAATATAAAGTGCGTTCTGAAACTATATAAATACGTATAAATTAATATTCATTGACAATATTTAAAAAAAAAAACAAACAAATTATGATAAATTCGCGATAAACATCGCATCTCTTCATTATATTTTAAGAACAATGAAATGCTCATATGATTAAAATAATATTTGATCTATTATAGTTTAATATTATTATACAAGTTTTACTCGAGTTCGAAATTTATTTTGCATCTAAACGAGTTTTTCATTCCCGCTTTTTGGGGGGCCTACTACAAAAGTTTCGGAGTCGAATGATGAATCGACATATTTTATGTATCTATCCCTTTTTTTCGGTAACGGAATGAAAGTGACGATTATAATGAAATTTAGATGTTCAAATATCGAAATCCCTCATTTCAAAACAATATGCTCCCGCCGATATTTGTTTATTTTTTTAAACTAGTACCTTCTTAGTGGCCAGGGCAAAAACATGAAAAAAAATAAAAACGCTGCATTAAAGTCTCCACACACTAAACGTATTATTACATCGCAGTGCAATGTAACTTGTATATTTAATCTGTGGTGTAGATAATACATGTTAAATATTACAAATTATTGCTGAATAGATTTTTATAAATAACGCAATTTTCGTTCTCCCTTGGTCAATTTAATTTGAAAGGCATCAAAAGTTACATTTTAGTGTGGCTGAACGCCATGATCCCGTTCCACAGCACAAACAAAAAAAAGTTACCAGCAGTCCGAGAAAAAGTTTCTGAAATATTTTTCGAAACGTCGTATCTTACTATGAAATCTGTGTTAAGATACGACCTACCTACGGAACCCTACACTGACGCTCGACGCTCGCTCGACGACGTAGCCACAACAAAAGAGTTCGAACGAAGCTTTTTTAAATTTGGAATGTTCTACATCGCGCTATGAACATTTTCCTGGTCACGTATATATACCCCCGAGTCTATTATAGGGAGGATGGTCGGGGAGGAGGACTTTGGCTTTATGGCCGCGAGCCGCTAGCTATCCTCCTACCTTGCCTCGAGCACCTTTAGGGTCGGGCGAAGCCCGACAAGGGTCAGCGCGCTACGCGCGCTGCTCTACCTTGCCCCGGGCACTCTGTAGAGTCGGGCGAAGCCCGACACAGGTCAGCGCGCTACGCGCGCTGCTCTACTTTGCCCCGAGCACTCTGTAGAGTCGGGCGAAGCCCGACAAAGGTCAGCGCGCTACGCGCGCTGCTCTACCTTTCCCCGGGCACTCTGTAGAGTCGGGCGAAGCCCGACACAGGTCAGCGCGCTACGCGCGCTGCTCTACCTTGCCCCGGGCACTCTGTAGAGTCGGGCGAAGCCCGACACAGGTCAGCGCGCTACGCGCGCTGCTCTACCTTGCCCCGAGCACTCTGTAGAGTCGGGCGAAGCCCGACACAGGTCAGCGCGCTACGCGCGCTGCTCTACTTTGCCCCGAGCACTCTGTAGAGTCGGGCGAAGCCCGACACAGGTCAGCGCGCTACGCGCGCTGCTCTACCTTGCCCCGAGCACTCTGTAGAGTCGGGCGAAGCCCGAAAAAGGTCAGCGCGCTACGCGCGCTGCTCTACCTTGCCCCGAGCACTCTGTAGAGTCGGGCGGAGCCCGACAAAGGTCAGCGCGCTACGCGCGCTGCTCTACCTTGCCCCGAGCACTCTGTAGAGTCGGGCGAAGCCCGACACGGGTCAGCGCGCTACGCGCGCTGCTCTACCTTGCCCCGAGCACTCTGTAGAGTCGGGCGAAGCCCGACACGGGTCAGCGCGCTACGCGCGCTGCTCTACCTTGCCCCGAGCACTCTGTAGAGTCGGGCGAAGCCCGACACGGGTCAGCGCGCTACGCGCGCTGCTCTACCTTGCCCCGAGCACTCTGTAGAGTCGGGCGAAGCCCGACACAGGTCAGCGCGCTACGCGCGCTGCTCTACTTTGCCCCGAGCACTCTGTATTCGCCCGACACAGGTCAGCGCGCTACGCTCGCTGCTCTACCTTGCCCCGAGCACTCTGTAGAGTCGGGCGAAGCCCGACAAAGGTCAGCGCGCTACGCGCGCTGCTCTACCTTGCCCCGAGCACTCTGTAGAGTCGGGTGAAGCCCGACAAAGGTCAGCGCGCTACGCGCGCTGCTCTACCTTGCCCCGAGCACTCTGTAGAGTCGGGCAAAGCCCGACACAGGACAGCGCGCTACGCGCGCTGCTCTACCTTGCCCCGAGCACTCTGTAGAGTCGGGCGAAGCCCGACAAAGGTCAGCGCGCTACGCGCGCTGCTCTACCTTGCCCCGAGCACTCTGTAGAGTCGGGTGAAGCCCGACAAAGGTCAGCGCGCTACGCGCGCTGCTCTACCTTGCCCCGAGCACTCTGTAGAGTCGGGCGAAGCCCGAAAAAGGTCAGCGCGCTACGCGCGCTGCTCTACCTTGCCCCGAGCACTCTGTAGAGTCGGGCGGAGCCCGACAAAGGTCAGCGCGCTACGCGCGCTGCTCTACCTTGCCCCGAGCACTCTGTAGAGTCGGGCGAAGCCCGACACGGGTCAGCGCGCTACGCGCGCTGCTCTACCTTGCCCCGAGCACTCTGTAGAGTCGGGCGAAGCCCGACACGGGTCAGCGCGCTACGCGCGCTGCTCTACCTTGCCCCGAGCACTCTGTAGAGTCGGGCGAAGCCCGACACGGGTCAGCGCGCTACGCGCGCTGCTCTACCTTGCCCCGAGCACTCTGTAGAGTCGGGCGAAGCCCGACACAGGTCAGCGCGCTACGCGCGCTGCTCTACTTTGCCCCGAGCACTCTGTATTCGCCCGACACAGGTCAGCGCGCTACGCTCGCTGCTCTACCTTGCCCCGAGCACTCTGTAGAGTCGGGCGAAGCCCGACAAAGGTCAGCGCGCTACGCGCGCTGCTCTACCTTGCCCCGAGCACTCTGTAGAGTCGGGTGAAGCCCGACAAAGGTCAGCGCGCTACGCGCGCTGCTCTACCTTGCCCCGAGCACTCTGTAGAGTCGGGCAAAGCCCGACACAGGACAGCGCGCTACGCGCGCTGCTCTACCTTGCCCCGAGCACTCTGTAGAGTCGGGCGAAGCCCGACAAAGGTCAGCGCGCTACGCGCGCTGCTCTACCTTGCCCCGAGCACTCTGTAGAGTCGGGTGAAGCCCGACAAAGGTCAGCGCGCTACGCGCGCTGCTCTACCTTGCCCCGAGCACTCTGTAGAGTCGGGCGAAGCCCGACACAGGTCAGCGCGCTACGCGCGCTGCTCTACTTTGCCCCGAGCACTCTGTAGAGTCGGGCGAAGCCCGACACAGGTCAGCGCGCTACGCGCGCTGCTCTACCTTGCCCCGAGCACTCTGTAGAGTCGGGCGAAGCCCGAAAAAGGTCAGCGCGCTACGCGCGCTGCTCTACCTTGCCCCGAGCACTCTGTAGAGTCGGGCGGAGCCCGACAAAGGTCAGCGCGCTACGCGCGCTGCTCTACCTTGCCCCGAGCACTCTGTAGAGTCGGGCGAAGCCCGACACGGGTCAGCGCGCTACGCGCGCTGCTCTACCTTGCCCCGAGCACTCTGTAGAGTCGGGCGAAGCCCGACACGGGTCAGCGCGCTACGCGCGCTGCTCTACCTTGCCCCGAGCACTCTGTAGAGTCGGGCGAAGCCCGACACGGGTCAGCGCGCTACGCGCGCTGCTCTACCTTGCCCCGAGCACTCTGTAGAGTCGGGCGAAGCCCGACACAGGTCAGCGCGCTACGCGCGCTGCTCTACTTTGCCCCGAGCACTCTGTATTCGCCCGACACAGGTCAGCGCGCTACGCTCGCTGCTCTACCTTGCCCCGAGCACTCTGTAGAGTCGGGCGAAGCCCGACAAAGGTCAGCGCGCTACGCGCGCTGCTCTACCTTGCCCCGAGCACTCTGTAGAGTCGGGTGAAGCCCGACAAAGGTCAGCGCGCTACGCGCGCTGCTCTACCTTGCCCCGAGCACTCTGTAGAGTCGGGCAAAGCCCGACACAGGACAGCGCGCTACGCGCGCTGCTCTACCTTGCCCCGAGCACTCTGTAGAGTCGGGCGAAGCCCGACAAAGGTCAGCGCGCTACGCGCGCTGCTCTACCTTGCCCCGAGCACTCTGTAGAGTCGGGTGAAGCCCGACAAAGGTCAGCGCGCTACGCGCGCTGCTCTACCTTGCCCCGAGCACTCTGTAGAGTCGGGCGAAGCCCGACAAAGGTCAGCGCGCTACGCGCGCTGCTCTACCTTGCCCCGAGCACTCTGTAGAGTCGGGCGAAGCCCGACACAGGACAGCGCGCTACGCGTGCTGCTCTACCTTGCCCCGAGCACTCTGTAGAGTCGGGCGAAGCCCGACAAAGGGCAGCGCGCTGCTCTACCTTGCCCCGAGCACTCTGTAGAGTCAGGCGAAGCCCGACACAGGTCAGCGCGCGTAGCGCGCTGCTCTACCTTGCCTTGTCATATTAAAAATTATGCACGCTATAGATGCAAGTTTAGAGTAAATGCTATAAAAAACATGGAATCACGTCTTATAAAATTAAAGTACCTTCTTGCGAGAAAGTGACCATATGTAATGATATAATTTGTATTAGGTACCTAACCTACCTAGATGGACAGCATACAAATGTATTGACGAATACAATTTTTTTTATTTCTCTCATTTAATGTAAGAGAAAATTAAGATTTTATTTTTCAATCAGAAATCAGAAATCAGAAATCAGAATTTTTTATTTGTCTGTCAGAACACAGTTATAAAAGATCTTATAAAATAAAACGTCCTTGCGTTCAACATGCATGCATGTGTACAAATAGTTGATTAATTGTTCTAGAAAAAGTATTGATAGATGTCATAAAAGCAATAAAATAATAATAAAAATCAGTAATTAACATGTCAGTACATTTTTATAATTTAAATATTCCCTTACACTGTAAAAACAATTATCCATCAGCCAATTCGTCAATTTATGTTTAAAGATATTCCCCGATAATGCCCGCAAATTGTTTGGTAAATTATTAAAAATAGTTATACTGGCATTGAAAACATTTCTTTTGTATATGTCCTTGTGACTGGGTGGTTTGTACAGAAGGGACATAAGATGTGGTCTTGTCCGTCTCTCTATAACTTCACTCCGTAATTTGAAGTGTTCGGGATGTTCTTTGGCAAAAACACATATGTCCCTTATGTACAAACATGGTAGCGGCAAAACATTAAGTTTTTTAAATAGAGGAACACAGCTATCATCCATCCAAGCATCCATCATCGCCCTAATACACTTTTTTTGAATTTTAAAAATTCTATCAGACTCTACAGAGTTACCCCACAAGATCAAGCCATAACTGAGAACCGAAGACACATACCCATGATAGGCAGTTAGTGCAGCTTCTAAAGAAACCGTCTCTCTTAGTCTTTTAAGGGCAAACACAAAACGATTTAACTTATTTGCCATATATTCAACGTGGTCTTTCCAATTCAGATGTTCGTCTATAATGATGCCAAGAAATTTAATTGAATTTACTTCGTCAACTTTGTCATTATTATGATTAATTGTGATAGATATTTTATTTGAATTATATGAGTGAAATTGTATACATTTTGTTTTATTAATATTTATATGTAAATTATTGTTTTCCATCCATTGAATAATATCATTTAGTCCTCCGTTAATATCACTCTCAAACATTTCTCTTCTTTTACACTTTACCACCAGAGTTGTGTCATCAGCAAACATAATGCTTTTGTGCGATGTGGCTTTAGGCAAATCGTTAATGTAAAGAAGGAAAAGTAAAGGCCCCAGAATACTTCCTTGTGGGACTCCAGTGTTAGTAGGTTTGAAATCTGACCTAAAAGCTTGCTTGAGCATTGATTTATTCAATTCAACTAATGACTTGATTTCTACACACTGCATCCGATCAGTCAAGTAACTCTTTATCCAATCTAATACCTTCCCTCTGATTCCATATATTTCCAGTTTGTGGAGAAGCTTACAGTGGTTGACGAAATCGAAAGCTTTGGACATATCAAGAAATATTGACACAATTGGAGTTCTATTATTAATGCTTTCAGTAATGAATTTCACTAGGTCAAAGCATGCTAATGCAGTTGACCGCCCGTTACGGAAGCCGTACTGCTGAGAACACAGAACACCATGTTTTGTTAGAAAATTATTTAGTCTTTTATATGCGACCTTTTCCAAAATTTTTGATAAAATTGGGACTAATACAATGGGTCTGTAATTATCGGTGTTCAATCTATCTCCTTTTTTGAATAACGGCTTAATAATACAATATTTTAATTCATGTGGGAATATTCCATCAGTGAAGGATAGGTTGATAATATAAGTTAGAGGTTCAGTTATGTATGGTGCACATTGTTTCAATATTCTTGTAGATATGTCATCGTAGCCACATGATTTGCTATTATTTAGCGACATTATAGTATTGTAAACTTCATTCTCATCAACCGGATTTAAAAACATGGAACGCGGATTATGATCACGTAAGTTGCGTTTATAGGAACAGTTATCTACATTCAAATTCAAATTTTGATTATGTGTTAAGTCTATAAAGTAATTATTAAAAATTTTGCATATGTCATTAGGGTCCAAATAGATGTCATTTTTATATTTAATTTTATTTATGTCATTATCATGTACATTGTTCATTGCACTTGACGAAATCGTATCCCAAGTGGCCTTACACTTATTTTTACTGTTTTTAATAAATTTATTGTTACTAATTTTTTGAGCTGTATGTATGCAATTCCTTAACAGCTTACTATATTTTCTGAAATGATTTTTATTTATGTTTTTATTGTTGTTACTGTACCTATATTTTAGATAAAGTGAACGCTTCACTACGCAAGACATTTTCAAGCCTTTCGTGAGCCAGTTGTTTTTTTTAGGTTTATTGCTCATTTTTACTTTTATAAGGGGAAAGCAGAGACCATAAAACATACGTATCAATTCGTAAAAATATTTAAACGCGTCTGTTACGTTAGTTGAATGTTTGATCTCCGAATAAGAAAGGCTCGATAAACACTGGCAAAACTTCCTCACATTATCGTGATCATAATCCCGTTTGTATTCGTACCAAGTTAAGTAAGCTCTTGACTTTTTTACTGGCAGGGTTAATGATTGGGCAGTCTCGTGATCAGAGAGCCCTAAGTGATGTATACCCGGGTTAGCTAGCTTGACATTGCTTGCAATTTGGTCAATACAGGCTTTTTGTCTTGTTGGAACCTTTATATGCGCAACTAAGTTATAATTTTCTAATACAGTGGCGAGTTTTTTTTGCTGCGGAACTATGTTTTAATAGATCAATGTTCCAGTCCCCGCAAACGACAATTTTTTTTTGTTTATAACGGGATGTTAAATAACTTAATAATTTATCTAACTTAAAAAGAAAGATGCCCACATGACTGCTGGTTTGTTCTGGTATTCTATATATGTTGACTAGAATAATTCCTGTGCCAATGATTTCGATACCACAGCATTCGAAATAAAATTTTGTAGCTAGTTGTGCAACATAAGATATAGGTTTATGCTCATACAAATTTTTTATCAATATACAAGTACCCCCCCCTGGCCTTATCTCTGCAGTAAGACGAAGCCAGCTTGAAGTTCTTGAGCGTAACATTGCCCTCTGAACCTCCCCGGATGAACGTCTCACTCAGGCAGACTATGTCAATGTTCGTTCCCGTTGCATTCAATTCATGTAAAGCCATTTCTAAATAATCTAATTTACTGCACATTCCCCCTATATTTTGATTTAAAATTGTCAAGGTGTTGTTATTGTCGGGAGTCAATGTTAAAAACTCACCACTTTCCTGCTGTATGATCTTGAGATCTTTAGGGACGAAAAAAGTTACTTGACATCGTTATTACATTAGCACTAGACACATCATTGCCTCTTCCACTAGATGCTAACAATACACCGATTTCCTCGTTTAACTTAAGACAGATCCAATTAAGAAAAAACGAAGGAGATAAACCAAGAAGAGATAAATCAAGATATATTAGTTTCGATTTCTTTAGATTTGATTTAATAATATAATGTACAAATGCGCAATTGCGCATGAAATATTTGTAATCATTATGATATCGTAAGATTTTTTTCTGTTTTTACGTTTAAAGTTAATTCTTAAATTTGTTTTCTGTTTATTTGCTCATTTGATTGACTACAGAATTACCTATTGTTATTATAATAGTTTATATACGCGTTTCTATTTTGTATTCAATAAAGGCATTTCAAGCGTTAACTACGAGTAGATAAAAACAAAATCAGAATGATTCAATAATGTTACTACCCCGTTATGTGTCTTTTCAACGTGTTCCAAATTAAATGAATGTTTTTTTTTAATTAATTGTTTAAATTTTCTGTAGTTTTTTTCCTGTAATAATTTGCTGTACTGTACCTACATACCTACGAGTAATTTACAAGAAAAATGTTTATTAGAATAAGCCATTTTTACACGACTGCCAAAAGGAGAGTATATGTGTTCAGCCCCTATGTATGTTTCATATTTTCTTTAAACGCGCAGATCTTCGCTACCACTTAACCGTTTTTAATAGTGTAAGGTATATGTGACGTCACGTTTAAAATAATATGGCGGCCTAGAAATTAAATATTATCTGACCAAAAAAATTAATATGAAAGAAACCTATCGAGTTTGGTATCAAAATGAAAAGCTTCAAACAACGATTACAAATATGTACATAACTTATATGTGTGTAACTTATTCAAGAAGAGCGAGATTCATTAAAATGTAATCAAATCACAAAGAATAATATGTGATCAAAACGCTATGATTTGGTTATCAAATTAAAGCATTTTACATGCAGATTGTAAATACATATACAAGTTATATGTTTAAGTATATGTATGAAGAGAAAACTCGAAATGTTCTACATCGCGGTATTGAAATTTTTCTTTGAAATCTAAGCCGTGACAGGACTGTCACCGCTGACACGGAGCTTAGTGTGTATGAAACAGATACATTAGGGTAAAAGCACCAGTAGTCAGCCTTATAACGCCTTTTTAAAATGTGAACGGTCGGTATTTATTCAGGATAAGTCGGATAAATTAACGGATCACATCGTTACATCAACTGTTTCTTATAATTTTAAAAAGAAATAAGAAAAAACATAACATGAATCCTTAAAGTACCGATAATTTGATTTAAACAAAAAATGACACTTTTTCCCAGTACTCAGCCGCCAAAATCCAGTAATCAGCCTTTTCGTGCCCAGTACTCAGCCTTCGTATATTACTATCATAATGAGATCAAAATCAGCAATATCTATATGAAAATCAATGATATTAAATATAATTCTTATTCCTAATACTTAACTCTTTTAAATCGAAGACTTACGGCATGAAACCCGTTGGTCATACGTAACAAAAAATATTTTTCAAGCTCACAGTATATATGTATATTATCTCCTTATTTCTATTAGTATTAATTATAATAAAAAGTAAGAAAGCGGCAGTAAGAATACATTTGTCACCACCCCAACTCCTCCTGCGGGTGTCGTAAGAGTCGACTAAGGGATTGAAGTGTCACTTACCATTATTTAATAAAAGATTGTTGATGGGCAGCAGCGTCATCAATTCATCATAGTAGACACATTACTGCGATCGCCAATCCGCTTGCCCAGCGTGGCGATTATGGGCATTTACCTCCTAATGCGTCTATACGCATAGTTGATAGGAGAGGCCTACGTCCAGCAGTGGACTATCATAGGCTGATGATGATGATGATGATAATAAATGTAAAAATATTCAAAACTAAAATATAAAAATATCAGCCAAACCTACATAGAGCTAATGTTCATTTGTATAGCCGGTCGTATGTAACAGGTCCATTCATCATCATCATCATTTCAGCCAAAAGACGTCCACTGCTGGACATAGGCCTCCCCCAATGATCGCCAATATGACCGGTTCTGCGCTGCTTGCCTCCAGCGGGTTCCCGCGACCTTGACCAGGTCGTCGGACCATCTTGTGGGAGGTCTGCCCACACTGCGTCTTCCGGTACGTGGTCGCCAGTCCAGCAGTTTCGGGCCCCATCGGCCATCTGATCTTCTGGCGATGTGCCCAGCCCACTGCCACTTGAGTTTGGCAATTCTGCGAGCAATGTCGGTTACTTTGGTCCTCTTGCGGATCTCCTCGTTTTTGATTCGATCACGCAAGGAAACTCCGAGCATTGCTCTCTCCATTGCCCTTTGAGTGACTTTGAGCTTTTTGATCAGGCCCATAGTGAGCGCCCACGTCTCCGTACCGTAAGTCATCACTGGCAACACACACTGGTCAAAGACTTTTGACTTAAGACACTGCGGTAAATTCGATGAGAAGATTTTTTGCAACAGGTCCATTATTTTTCGATAATTTAGTGTTTTTTTTTATATTACTAGTCCTCAAAGCTGGCTGGTTTAATGAGAGTAAAGTAATTTTTTGGACACAGTATCTATGATTGTACTTGAGGAGGCTGCTGGCATCGCAATAAACGCAATGTATTTTGTTTAATGAAAAAAATGACTGTGACTATGACTATGACATTCTCCTTGCTGGGGATTTAAACAGGTTCATTACATTAGAAAGAATCGTTACTTTTCAGCTTTTATCACACATTCTTTTATCTGTTTTTGATCGGGTTATATCCGTTAAAACTGCATCATTTTCTGTCAAAGTTGATGAATCAATTGAAAAATCTATTTTCTTGTGCCCTTTTTATTGATTTTACTGGCGTCATTCTGGGTTTGTTTTGTTTTGTGTTTAGTTTTTTGTTTGGTTACAGTTTCTTTGTAGCATCGTTGGGTTGAAAGATGTTTCTGTTTTTTTCTTAAGACAACTTTTTTTTTTCTTCGTTTTATCTTCTCCTTTTTTCTTTTTGAATCCTTGAATTGAATAGGTGCTACATCATCTAGTCTATTAGATGATGTAGCACCTATTCAATTCATGACTCTAGGGGCGCTAGATTTTTTTTATCTTAAGTATTCCGTTTTCTTGTACCTAAACGTACCTATACGTAGTTACATAAAATACATACCTAAATGTACTAGGTAAAAAGATAATATTATTATAAATAAATAATTATCGATATATTCCTTCGGTGGCTATATTATATCGGTGGCTGAGTACTAGATCCGCGAAATCCAGTGGTCAGCCGTAATAAAAAATAAAATCAAATGGGGCCGACTACTGGGTTTTATATCAAATTGAATAGGGCATGCCTAACTAAATTTGAAAATTTAAATTTAACGGTCTTAACAGTATATAAAAATAACAAATAAAATATTAAATGAAGAACCCAAAGGTCAGCCCCCGGTGGCTGAGCACTAGATACTTTGTTGAAAACTAGGTATCCAGTAGTCAGCCCCCTCAATTTATTACTTAGATCATGATATTTCCACACAAATACGGAATAATCGAATAGATAAACTAATAAATAAACGAAACATTTACAGAAATCAATAACTTTTAACATCAATATATAGTTTTTTTTCCCTTTTAAGTGAACACCACGTGCAGTCAAAAATATGGCGGACATGACACTACCACTCTCGTCGACGAACACCACTTGTAAGAACAAATTTATTGCTTCCCCCCGATCCCTCACTGCACTTT
>JALPQI010000347.1:0-11542 GCA_025490895.1 Thaumatotibia leucotreta
CCATCAGATATATCGTAGCGTCCAGGGCGTTCAAAAAATATCTGAACATTTATTGCCATAACGATAGAGGCGTGTTCAGATATTTTTGAGTGCTCTAGACGCTGCGATATATCAGATGGCGACTGTACATGATCCTTTTCAAAATTTACGTACTTATATGTATATTAGGAACTGCAACTTAGGTAATTGCGGAAAGCCCATTAAAACAACCTGTATGCTAAGTGCATTGTTCTGGATTCTCGAATAGGCGATTATTGCCGACCCGGTATTTCTTGACGTGCATTAACTTAGAGTTCATTATTAAAATGAGTCATGTACTCGTCACGTTATACTACCTTAGTAAAATGCCTTGCATAATGTGCACATCCTGGCTGGCCGCCGTATAAGGCATGTTGCTGCAACTTCTCCAAGTGCGGATATATCAATTACCTACCTACTTCTATAAAACTACACCATATTTCCATTGCTGGCCATGCGCCTCAAGAAACATTTTGATTGACGTTATAAGTTAATAAGTTTAATAACATAAGAACATAACACATGTTCGCTCAAAATTACAACGAAATTTCTCTGTAAAATCTGAATTTCTAATATAAGAAGCAAACCCAATATCCAAATGCAGCTCAACGATCGGTCGAGCGAGTGCAAACACTCGACCGCTCGCTATCCCGTTAATTACATAAATGCCAATCGCCAGTGGACTAAATACTTGCATTATTCCATAATCACGCACTTTTAGAACACAATCTTTGTTTTATTACCAACTTAAAATCTTAAACCTCGAGTTCACATAGATACATATTTAGTTAAAATTATTGATATTTATTAGCATTAACGTAAAAATATATCTGCGAACGTGCTTCACTATATCTGTCACAGACGTCAAATCGCGACAGATCCTATGGAAAGTCAGCCATATTTGTTCACATTTTTTTAACCTCTTTCTACTGACGATTGGTAGGTAGGTATACAATATACATTAATTTTGAACATTTATTGCTCACCGCTTTGTGAACTCTACCCCTAAAGTGCTCGCAGACCCTAAATGCATCAAGGTAGCAAACAATCGTATTTTAGTGGGCCTTTTATTTAATTTGCTTGACACACTGCACACTCACGCGCAGGTCCCGAGGTCGACGACCTGGACGAGACGCCGGCAGACGCTGCGCCCTACCCCGGCATCGACGACGGACTGCTGGAGACTGGAGACAAGAAACCGGACATCCATGGAGGTTCGTCCAATACCTACGCCTCATTGTATCTTTGTTTGTATTCACTAATATGGCCATGGCAGCCTCACCTCACATTTCACTGCACTTTTTTTTCTGCTGCGAAATAAAAAAACCGGCCAAGATCATGTCGGGCCATGCTCAGTGTAGGGTTCCGTAGTTGTACCTACTTATTCATGTATTTTTTTATATTTTTGGACCCATGGATCAAAAGTTAGAGGGTGACATTTTTTTTTAATTCTGGATCGCCGAAAATATTGACTTTATAATAAAAGTTTCTTTTGGGACCCTTATTATTTTTGAAAGGCATATTCTACGATACCTATCTCTATAGGATTACAGCAAAATAAAAAAAAACACCCCCACTTTACTACTAGGGGAGGAACCCGAAAAAAACCCCGAACCCTAATAAAAGGGCCTGAATATCTGTGGCTGTAAAAGGTGAGAAAAAATCCCAGTTCTTACCACTGGGTGATAACACTCGTAACTGTTGGGAATAACCCTGGTTGATTTAGAATTGCTCTTGATACATTTTTTTTAATCTTTTCATGGCTCATTTGAAGTAAAAGTTAAAGTCAAGTAAATGTTACAATAACCTAGGTACCTACAATTACATATTTAACATAAAAACATCGTCGTTATCTGTTTGTCAGCAGCCGCAAACCACTTGATAACGTCATTATTGTTTTGAACTCACCTCTATAATTACCTAAATAAATAATGACAAGTTGATAACGTAGTTTTGTTTGTAATACTTGAAGTACGCAAATTGTCCAATATTCAACGTCCAATAAGAAATCCTGTAATTGATTAAATAATGAGAAAAAATAGGTATACTCCATGTATCGGGAGTATGGAGTAGCGTGTCAGCCAACTACAAGCAATCAGGAGGGCTACCACAATCTATTAATTAATGCGATACAGTTTAAAACCTAAACTAAATCACGATGTCTGTTCATTACAACAACTGTCAAAAATAGACAAGCCGAACCTAAACTGCATCGCGTTTAGTATATTTAAGCTTAAATTTACTGCACTGTCGCATTGGGTAACTGTCGCGATGTAACGGCTATTTTTATGATTTAATAAGTAATATGAACTTCCAATTATCGTAATTTTTATCACATCAATATTCTGATTCTGGTCAAGTTCCATGAGATGTAAAATGTTAAAATTTCTGAGCACACATTTCTGTATTTGATAATAGTATTTATATTTTCTGGGCCAACTCAAATTGTTTCATAAATTTTTTATTAGTATTGTATTAAGTACTAACACCTAAGTAGGTACTTTGTAGGTATATAAATTTGAAGTGGCCGAGTGGTTTAGGCATCAGCCGCGAAAGCTGAGGACGAGAGTTCAAATCCCACCTCCTGCGTTGGTAAACGTCGGTGGTTTTTCTTTGGTGTAAGTATGACATATAACATTTAAAATTGATAGTATTTATTTAAATGAAAGACAGTACTTGGTAACTATACCTATTAGTGTAGTGGTGAGTTATTCACCTTGGTTCCTAGGGAAGTGGTGACCCGCCGTCAACTAGGCTAGGATAACTGTGTCCTTAACCAACATAGTGTGATAATGTCATTTTACTGATAACATCGCCCATATAGTTATGATGTACTTCGGAGCCGGACAGTTTATTTACAAATGAAAAGCGGCATATTTTTGTTATAATGTTTACATTTTCGATAATAATCGCTCCGAAAGCAAAAAAAACTTTCTAAGAAAAATATTTTGAACTCGATAGGTTGAACAGTTTTTAAATAGCTTTATGGAACTCTTCACCGAGCATGTCCCGACATGCTCTTGGCCGGTTTTTTGTTGATGATGATGTATCTACAGTACCTCAATACAGTATTAGGTAGGTACACGTACCTCCGATAAGACTTAAACTCTTCCTTTTTTAAACGGTTTTTATTAACTTCACCGCGTATCAACTGTCGTTGATGCTTCAAATCTTGTGATCGATTTTTCGACCACTTCTACTGCACCGAAATCAATAAAATTTGGTACTCTTATCAAGTCCCCATGACAATGCAATATTATAATATTTGTATCCTTGTATCCTCAAAGCTTGATGCTGCAGACGTACTGCTTACCTTAACCGTGAGTGATAGACACGTGAAAATGAAAGTATAGCATGCTTGGCATAATCAAATACTAACAGAGGCGATCTTGACTTCCAACTCCTCATTCCTGATGCTGCAGTACTGCCCACAATAACCGCAAGGTTAATCTTTTATCGATATCTTGATTATAAAGAAGTTCTTTAAATATTAAATAGAAGCATGCGAATTTAATACTAACGTCCAACTCCTCAAATCTGATACCTACTCCAGTGTTACTGCCTGCCACAACCGCTAGGTTTAGCAATATGTAAATTTTGAAGTACTGCTTTAGATATTTGGTAGAAACGTACGGATTTCATTATCATCATCATCATCATCATATCAGCCGAAAGACGTTCACTGTTGAATAAAGGCCTTTGATTGCCTTGTGGCAAAAGATTCCCTTGCTGTGAGTGGCACAGGGCCGGTCCTTATGGAACGGCACTGTGCCACTCGCATCCAGCGTCCTTCACCAGGTCATGAGCATGAGTCCACCTTGTGAGGGGCCTACTCACGCTGCGCCTTCCGTTACGGTTGTGACCGCCACTCGAGAACCTTGCCGCCCCAACGGCCATCGGTTCCACGCGCAACAAGCCCCGCCCGCTGCCACTTCAGTTTAGCGATTCGAAGAGCTATATCGGTTACATTGGTTCTGCTGCGGATGGTCTAATTTCTAATCCAATATCGCAGAGAGACTCCTAGCGTAGCCCTCTCTATTGCCCTTTGGGTCACATTGAGCCTTCTTATGAGGCCCATTGTAAGCGACCAAGGTTTAATACCGTATGTCATCACTGGCAACATACACTGATCAAAGACTTTCATCTTCAAACCCTGCGGAATATTGGACGAAAAGATACAGAGGGATATTATTCTGACTTACAACTCCTCAAACCTGATGCTGCTGATACACGTACCACTGCCTGCCATAACCGCCAGGTTTATCGAAATGTTGAATTTAAAGTAATGATTTAGCTAATGGGTAAAAACATATAAACTGAATACTCACTTCCAAATCCTCTAATCTGATACGGCAATATTACCATAAACGCTATTAGTGTGCCATAACCGCTGACAGCGTGGGTAGTCCGCGTAGGACGTGGCGCCTGACCTGCGGTCCGCTTGTTGATAGTGTGAGTTCACCCCTCGAGCCATTGGGTTCGCGTAGGGCGAGCCGTTGGGCCTGCAGCCCTCCGGCCGATAGAGTGACAGCGTGAGTGGACCGCGTAGGGCGAGCCGTCGGGCCTGCAGCCCTCCGACTGATAGAATGACAGCGTGAGTGGATCGCGAAGGGCGAGCCGTCGGACCTGCGGCCCTCCAGCTGATACAGTGCCAGCGTGAGTGGTTCGCGTAGGGCGGCCTGTCGGGCCTGCGGCCTTCCAGCTAATAGAGTGACAGCAGCGTGAGTGGATCGCGTAGGGCGAGCTGTCGGGCCTTCGGCCCACTGGCTGTTAGACTGACAGCGTAAGTGGATCGCGTAGGACGAGGCGTCGGGCCTGCGGCCCTCCGGCTGATAGAGTGACAGCGTGAGTGGTTCGTGTACTTAGGGCGAGCCATCGGGTTCTCGGCCCTCCAGCTGATAGAGTGACAGCGTGAGTGAATCGCGTAGGGCGAGCCGTCGGGCCTGCGGCCCTCCAGCTGATAGAGTGACAACGCAAGTGGTTCGCGTAGGGCGGGCCGTCGGGCCTTCGGCCCTCCAGCTGATAGAATGACAGCGTGAGTGGTCCGCGTAGAGCGGGCTGTCGGGCCTGTGGCCCTCCAGCTGATAAAGTGACAGCGTGTGTGGATTGCGTAGGGCGAGCTGTCGGGCCTTCGGCCCTCCGGCTGATAGAGTGATAGCGTGAGTGGATCGCGTAGGGCGAGCCGTTGGGCCTGCGGCCCTCCAGCTGATAGAGTGGCAACGTAAGTGGTTCGCGTAGGGCGGGCCGTCGGGCCTTCGGCCCTCCGGCTGATGGAGTGACAGTGTGAGTGGTTCGCGTAGGGCGGGCTGTCGGGCCTGCGGCCCTCCAGATGGTAGAGTGACAGCGTGAGTGAATCGCGGAGCGTAGGGCGAGCCGTCGGGCCTGCATACCTCCAGCTGATAGACTCACAACGTGAGTGGTTCGCGTAAAGGTGCGTTTAAACCAAAAGAGCATTCGCTGTTCTAGCGCCCGTTCTACGAAATCAACCAATCACGTTTTGTGTACCGATCGAATTTCATAGAGTGGGAGGTTAGAACAGAGAATGCCCTTTTAGTTTAAACGCAACTTTAGGCGAGCGGTCGGGCCTACGGCCCTCCGGCTGTCAGACTCGCATAGGACGTGCCGTTGGACCTGCAGTCATCCGGTTGATAAGACTGAGAGTATGAGTATACCCCTGTCAGCCCTGTCGTTATTAAAGCGCGAGAGTTAAACGCTAGCATGCATAATTGTATTGCATATTACAAGCAACATCTTTGATGTAGAATATTTAGTATCGGAAATTAACTTAACAATTGCACTAAAAACTTGAAAATAAAATAAGTAAAAAAAGTTTTAAGTTAAACGGTTTTTATTGCACCAAAAACTAGAAAATAAAAATTAGTTGTAACTAACCGTAGATGCTACTTTCTGTAGATTAGTCACGTGAAACTATTATCACTGTAGTCTTCCCAAGTCGGATGCTGAAAGCCACGTTTAGCATCTATGTCAGTGGATTAAGCTTCTCGGCCACACGGTTTTAGTAGATACCAATAAAATTTCTCGAGTATGTGTGATGAAGTTATAACGATGCATTTGACCATACTCTAAGGGCAAGCAATGCATGCTTGCACCTTCTACCCGAATGCCCACCATCTACATAAGTTTGTTTACATAAGGTAAAACGAACCGAATTTTAGAATTATAACTAATGTGAGACTCAAACATATTATAAAATAAGTAAAAAAAGTTTTAAGTTAAACGGTTTTTATTGCACCAAAAACTAGAAAATAAAAATTAGTTGTAACTAACCGTAGATGCTACTTTCTGTAGATTAGTCACGTGAAACTATTATCACTGTAGTCTTCCCAAGTCGGATGCTGAAAGCCACGTTTAGCATCTATGTCAGTGGATTAAGCGTTACCTAATCGGAAACTTTTACCAAACTAAAATAAAAACGTGGGGCGTACGCAATTATGATTAAGTCACTATAGTTATTTAAGAACACACATAGAAATCAAGACAGCAATAGTGTGATAAGTTTTGTTCTGGCCTTGATAAAAGTTATTTACCTCTGCATAAGTATTGGAACAGATTGATTGATTAATTGCAAAATTAAGGCTATAATTACATATTTTGAACTTGTATGTTTCTTTATAATAACGCCCCACGTTTTTATTTTAGTTTGGTAAAAGTTTCCGATTAGGTAACGCTTAATCCACTGACATAGATGCTAAACGTGGCTTTCAGCATCCGACTTGGGAAGACTACAGTGATAATAGTTTCACGTGACTAATCTACAGAAAGTAGCATCTACGGTTAGTTACAACTAATTTTTATTTTCTAGTTTTTGGTGCAATAAAAACCGTTTAACTTAAAACTTTTTTTACTTATTTTATTATTAAACGGTTTTTATTAACTTCACCGCGTATCAACTGTCGTCGATGCTTCAAATCTTGTGATCGATTTTTCGACCACTTCTACTGCACCGAAATCAATAAAATTTGGAACTCTTATCAAGTCCCCATGACAATGCAATATTATAATATTTGTATCCTTGTATCCTCAAAGCCTGATGCTGCAGACGTACTGCTTACCTTAATCGAGAGTGTTAGACACGTGAAAATGAAAGTATAGCATGTTTGGCATAATCAAATACTAACAGCCTGATCTTGACTTCCAACTCCTCACTCCTGATGCTGCAGTACTGCCCACAATAACCGCAAGGCTTATCTTTTATCGATATCTTGATTTTAAAGAAGTTCTTTAGATATTAAGTAGAAACATCCGAAATTTATACTAACTTCCAACTCCTCAAATCTGATACTCCAGTGTTACCGCCTGCCACAACCGCTAGGTTTAGGTATATGTAGATTTTGAAGTTCTGCTTTAGATATTTGGTAGAAACATACGGATTTAATTAGCATCATCATCATCATATCAGCCGAAAGACGTTCACTGGTGAATATGGGGCTCGCCCAAAAGATTGCAACAAGGACCGGCCCTGTGCCAGCCGCATCCAGACCTTCACCAGAATCAATTCAATCTTCAATGAATCACATAGGGCGAGCCGTCGGGCCTGCGGCCCTCCAGCTAATAGAGTGACAGCGTGAGTGGATCACGTAGGGCGAGCCGTCGGGCCTGCGGCCCTCCAGCTGATAGAGTGACAGCTTGAATGAATCACATAGGGCGAGCCGTCGGGCCTGCGGCCCTCCAACTGATAGAGTGACAGCGTGAGTGGATCACGTAGGGCGAGCCGTCGGGCCTGCGGCCCTCCAGCTGATAGAGTGACAGCGTGAGTGGATCACATAGGGCGAGCCGTCGGGCCTGCGGCCCTCCAGCTGATAGAGTGACAGCGTGAGTGGATCACGTAGGGCGAGCCGTCGGGCCTGCGGCCCTCCAGCTGATAGAGTGACAGCGTGAGTGGATCACGTAGGGTGAGCCGTCGGGCCTGCGGCCCTCCAGCTGATAGAGTGACAGCTTGAATGAATCACATAGGGCGAGCCGTCGGGCCTGCGGCCCTCCAGCTGATAGAGTGACAGCGTGAGTGGATCACGTAGGGCGAGCCGTCGGGCCTGCGGCCCTCCAACTGATAGAGTGACAGCGTGAGTGGATCACGTAGGGCGAGCCGTCGGGCCTGCGGCCCTCCAGCTGATAGAGTGACAGCGTGAGTGGATCACATAGGGCGAGCCGTCGGGCCTGCGGCCCTCCAGCTGATAGAGTGACAGCTTGAATGAATCACATAGGGCGAGCCGTCGGGCCTGCGGCCCTCCAGCTGATAGAGTGACAGCGTGAGTGAATCGCGTAGGGCGAGCCGTCGGGCCTGCGGCCCTCCAGCTGATAGAGACACAGCGTGAGTAGATCGCGTAGGGCGAGCCGTCGGGCCTGCGGCCCTCCAGCTTATAGTGACAGCTTGAATGAATCTCATAGGGCGAGCCGTCGGGCCTGAGGCCCTCTAGCTGATAGAGTGACAGCATGAGTGAATCGCGTAGGGCGAGCCGTCGGTCCTGCGGCCCTCCAGCTGATAGAGTGACAGCGTGAGTGAATCGCGTAGGGCGAGCCGTCGGGCCTGCGGGCCTGCGGCCCTCCAGCTGATAGAGTGACAGCGTGTGGTTCACGTAGGGCGCGCCAGAGTGACCAGCGTGAGTGGATTACGTAGGGCGAGCCGTCGGGCCTGCGGCCCTCCAGCTGATAGAGTGACAGCTTGAATGAATCACATAGGGCGAGCCGTCGGGCCTGCGGCCCTCCAGCTGATAGAGTGACAGCTTGAATGAATCACATAGGGCGAGCCGTCGGGCCTGCGGCCCTCCAGCTGATAGAGTGACAGCGTGAGTGAATCGCGTAGGGCGAGCCGTCGGGCCTGCGGCCCTCCAGCTGATAGAGTGACAGCGTGAGTGGTTCGCGTAGGGCGTGCCGTCGGGCAAGCAACCCTCCAGCTGATAGAGTGACAGCGTGAGTGAATCGCGTAGGGCGAGCCGTCGGGCCTGCGGCCCTCCAGCTGATAGAGACACAGCGTGAGTAGATCGCGTAGGGCGAGCCGTTGGGCCTGCGGCCCTCCAGCTGATAGTGACAGCTTGAATGAATCTCATAGGGCGAGCCGTCGGGCCTGCGGGCCTGCGGCCCTCCAGCTGATAGAGTGACAGCGTGAGTGGTTCACGTAGGGCGCGCCAGAGTGACAGCGTGAGTGGATTACGTAGGGCGAGCCGTCGGGCCTGCGGCCCTCCAGCTGATAGAGTGACAGCTTTAATGAATCACATAGGGCGAGCCGTCGGGCCTGCGGCCCTCCAGCTGATAGAGTGACAGCGTGAGTGGATCACATAGGGCGAGCCGTCGGGCCTGCGGCCCTCCAGCTGATAGAGTGACAGCGTGAGTGAATCGCGTAGGGCGAGCCGTCGGGCCTGCGGCCCTCCAGCTGATAGAGTGACAGCGTGAGTGGTTCGCGTAGGGCGAGCCGTCGGGCAAGCAACCCTCCAGCTGATAGAGTGACAGCGTGAGTGGTTCGCGTAAGTCGCGCCGTCGGGCCTGCGGCCCTCCAGCTGATAGAGTGACAGCGTGAGTGGTTCGCGTAGGGCGAGCCGTCGGGCCTGCGGCCCTCCAGCTGATAGAGTCACAGCGTGAGTGGAACGCGTAGGGCGAGCCGTCGGGCCTGCGGCCCTCCAGCTGATAGAGTCGCAGCGTGAGTGGATCGCGTAGGGCGAGCCGTCGGACCTGCGGCCCTCCAGCTGGTAGAGTGACAGCGTGAGTGGTTCGCGTAGGGCGAGCTGTCGGGCCTGCGGCCCTCCAGCTGATAGAGTGACAGCGTGAGTGAATCGTGTAGCGCGAGTCGTCGGGTCTGCGGCCCTCCAGCTGATAGAGTCACAGCGTGAATGGAACGCGTAGGGCGAGCCGTCGGGCCTGCGGCCCTCCAGCTGATAGAGTGACAGCGTGAGTGAATCGCGTAGGGCGAGCCGTCGGGCCTGCGGCCCTCCAGCTGATAGAGTGACAGCGTGAATGAATCACATAGGGCGAGCCGTCGGGCCTGCGGCCCTCCAGCTGATAGAGTGACAGCGTGAGTGGTTCGCGTAGGGCGAGCCGTCGGGCCTGCCGGTTGATGAGACTGAGAGTATGAGTATACTCCTCGTGTTCGCGTAGGGCGTGCCGTCGGGAATACGGCCCTCCGGTCGATAGGCTGACAGCGTAGGTGGTTTGCGTAGGACATGCACTCGGACCTGCGGTCCTCCAGTTAATGGACAGAGAGTGTGAGTCTCTCGGATTCACGTAGTGCGTGCCATAGTGCCGTCAGACCTGTGGCCCAACGGTTGATAGATTGCATGGATTGACCCTTATAGGCCTCGGTTCGCGTCGGACTTTCTGTCAGATCTGCGGTCCTCAGGTCGGTCGACTGAGAGAATGAGTTCATATTTTATAGTGTCAAAATTCGACTTGTATAATGTGAACAATATAAAAATTTAAACTTGGTTTTC
Organism: Thaumatotibia leucotreta; assembly: GCA_025490895.1. Classification (NCBI taxonomy): domain Eukaryota; kingdom Metazoa; phylum Arthropoda; class Insecta; order Lepidoptera; family Tortricidae; genus Thaumatotibia; species Thaumatotibia leucotreta. Next base: position 10,458 of record JALPQI010000347.1, read on the forward strand.
GCAATAAACCAAATTGATTGATATATTTCTTATTGTCAGATCTCTGTTATCTAAGGTACTTATTGTATGAATAATACGTCCATTTGAGACACTTCGGGCATTCAAGCTTACATTAACCACGGCCAGCCTTTGGTTTTCATTTGTCGATCGAGATATTTAATAAAAAAAAAAATTGTGTCGGATTTCTAAAAATATCTATTCATCAGAGATTCGCCTCCCATAAAATAATGTCCATTACGTTTACATAGTGTCCTGATTCGTGATGAAAGCGTAAGAGTTTAAACGCTGCTTAGCATGCATAATTGTACGAGTATTACATATTACAAACAACATCTTTGATCTAGAATAAATAGGTATGGTATAGGAAATTAACTTAACAATTGTACTAAAAACTTGAAAATAAAAAAAGGAAAAAAAGTTTCAAGATAAACGGTTTTTATTGCACCAAAAACTAGAAAATAAAAATTTGTTATAACTAACCATAGATGCTACTTTCTGTAGATTACTCACGTGAAACTATTATCACTGTAGTCTTCCCAAGTCGGATGCAGAAAGCTACGTTTAGCCTCTATGTCAGTGGATTAAGCGTTACCTAATCGGAAACTTTTACCAAACTAAAATAAAAACGTGGGGCGTTATTATAAAGAAACAAACAAGTTTAAAATATGTAATTGTAGCTTTAATTTTGCAAGTAATCGTCCATCTGTTCCATCACTTCTGCAGAGGTAAATAGCTTTTATAAAGGCCAGAAAAAAACTTATTACACTATTGCTGTCTTGATTTCTATGTGTGTTCTTAAATAACTATAGTGACTTAATCACAATTGCGTACGCCCCAGTTGCGTAGTTTCACGTGAGTAATCTACAGAAAGTAGCATCTATGGTTAGTTATAACAAATTTTTATTTTCTAGTTTTTGGTGCAATAAAAACCGTTTATCTTGAAACTTTTTTTATTTATTTTATTAAGAATTTAAGAGTAGGTAGGTATTTTTGTTTGGTATTGTTCGTGAAATATAAATTGGTAACTTTCTACCTACATTATAGTAAAAATAAACATTCAATTTATATTTCTCGAACTATACATA
>JALPQI010000348.1:0-11687 GCA_025490895.1 Thaumatotibia leucotreta
GTAACCCCAATGTCAGTTTAACTTTAGTCACAACGATTTATTTTTCTATCTTCATACATTTTTAAAGTATCGTTTCAAATTTTTTTACCGAGAAAGTAAACAAAAAGTTGATGTTACTATTTTATTTTTGGATTTTTTACGCCTAATTTTAGAAGATATTGAAGTTCAAACTTTAAAATTAATCAATGTAACCCCAGTTTACGGTACCTACGCAAAGATTGTTGAAATGATTTGTTCCTCTTCCAGTACCCGTGCGCCGCCATGTCGGACCCTTACGTGTGCGACCTGACTATGGTGATGCGTATGCGCACGCTGTGCGGGCTGTACTGCCGGCGCGCCGTGCCCCCGCGCTGGCGACCCCTCGCGCAGCTCTACTGCGTCACTGTAGTCCTCTTCCATGCATCTTACATATACTTCACTAGCGCACTTGGAGCCATATTTATTGGTGGATGGTTGTATCAACGCTGGCTTTACACTTTATTTCCGCGTTCATTTCACTCTGGACTGGAGACGAATACATTTATGAATTCTATAAGCTAAAGAATATAGATGTGTCACTGGATGCCCCGAGAATTTTTGCTAACTTGCAGAAAAGGATAAATTGGACGCAAATTAACTTGCTCGTCTCGTGTATCCTTTATAGTTTCTTTCAGATTATTAGGTTCCACGACAGCACGTTTATTTTATTTACGTTAGTTTTACCAGTGATTATTTTTAACGTATTTGTCTCGTATACGTATGCGGCAAAGCTGCTTGTGATGGCGTTGTTCGATGCCCGCCTGCTGGCGCTGAAGAGACGGCTGCAGAGATACGGGTTCCGAAGCCGGCGACATGAGCAGCCGCAGCCATATCTTGACATCTACCACCAAATTCTGAAGGAACTTGAGGATACGGACAACCCGCTTAAAATTTTGGTGGGAAAATACCTTTTTAATTGATTAAGGGCCTGCTACACCACCCCCGGATAAAATATATCTGTCTGATAAAACTAAGCTATATACCTGGGATAAAATATTGTGATTATTTTATCTGACGGATATGTTTATTTGCGGATTGTGAAACAGGCCGTAAGAGTAAAAATAAATTGTTGAAAATGCCCTGTAGCTACAGGTAGCTATTGCCACATTGACATTACCTACTAAAATATTACGAGTATTAAATAGTATGAAGTTCTAGTATGAAGGATCATGAAAGTCCTCACTTGTAAGCGATCGTAACCGGGTACTTGTAGCATTGTACCAAGGAGAAGTTTCATAAGTTGCGAAACTTGCATAAATAATGTTCTCGGGAATCTAAATTTACCTAGACCTACTTAGATACCTGACACATGCCTTATGAGAGTTATAAGTTATATGTATTTGCTACCTTGTTGGCTTATTTACAATTTAAATAATTATTTATGACACATTTTTATAAGTTCTCATGGAAACGTTCTCAATGAGAACTTACTCTTAAATTCTAATGGAAATTCTCGGAAAGGACCATGGGCACTTTAGTATGGAGTCTCAATACCTATGAAATCTATGCCAAATGCTGTCATTTATTTCATACAACATGGTCTTTTTTGCAAAAATTGTACGCGGTACGGCTACGGTTTCACTGGTATGTTTTATTATAATGGAAAGAAAACGACACGTTATGCATTTAATTATCATTATATTAACAAAGAAATAACAGAGACACATTATTTACATTAAATGTCTACAATTAAATCGTCTAGACCATCTTGGCCTGCGATTGCGACTTGACGGCCATAGTATGAAATAAATGATAGCATTATTATAAGCAGGCATCCGGTTTTTATACTCCATGACGCAAACTTTTTTAACTCTCAAAAGCTCTTAGGCCCCAGCGGCAGCACCCGCCTCTGCGTGCGGCTCATGACATGGGCAGGTGCAACACCCGCTCGCTCTCGGTGTATTCCTTATTTCATAAAATTGTCAAAAGGGCCTCTGCGTGTTGACTTAATTCGGCTCTACATACGCCTCCGAAGGTCCGGAACACCATTGTTCCGTGATAGGAAAGACATAAAATGCATACCGTGTCGTTTTATTTCTATTGCAATAAAGCATATTATGGTGAAACCGTTGCCGTACCGGGTTCTATTTATATAAAAAACGGGTCTATATCGGGTGGCATAATGTTTTTATTTCGAAAAATTTGTCGCATAACAACTTTACGCCGAAAAATTAATGACATAAACATTGTTGCGCATATTTTTGCTATGCCGAAATTATTAATCCTAACTTGGTTGTTCCTAAGTATTGTTTGGCCTAATGTTTTTCGTGTCTAATGTATACGTATCGAAAAAATATTTTGCATAATGGTGATGTTCCTACTATTTACTTAGGGCTGATTTTTCAATCCCCAAATAAACCTATCCGTTAGTTAAAATTATCACTATCCTTTTCTAAAATCATTAGTCAAAAAAGGACAGGGCTAACATTTATTTGACAGTTACTGTTAACTGGGGATTGAAAAATCAGTCCTTAATGTACTAAAAGTGGCTTCTATTTCCGCTCTAAGGCATAAAAGGTACCTAACGAACCTATCCAGGTTAAGGTAGGGGAGGTTCAGATTGTTTATTTTTTAATGCGGGGGGCTTCGCCCCCCGAGCCCCCACTAGTGTGGGGCTTCGCCCCCCATCCCCCCTTTTTTGGTTTTGAAAGTATGAGGATGTGTAAACAATTGATTAAAAAATACTTAAGTATTTATAGACTACGCCATTTACTCCGCCCTAGCCTCGAAACCTAACCAATCCACGTCGGTTTTACCCTGGTTTATTACTTGAACATTTTTTTAACCATTCACCCTGTTGTTCAAATGTTTTGCATATTGTTATTAAAATGCCTTTTTGAATGAAATTTCGGACATGATAAAGTAGGCGCAGTGAAAATTGACAGTTCGAGTAGTAGGGAAAACAATATTTATTACAATGAACATTAGGATTATTATGAATTAGAATTAGAATTAGAATTTATTTATTTTGCTAGAGACATGGTTACAAAGTTGTTATTAATTACATATAAAGGTTCAGCATCTCTCGCCAACACTATCGGCATGCAAAATTAAAACTAAAACTACTTTAAAACTAAATATAAATATTTACATCTAAAACTACAAAACAATAATAACTATTTACATTCACTTACAACATCAATGAATTCAATAATAAAAAAAACACAAAATAGGTACCCACATAAATTTCGGCTCAGTCAAATAATTTAATAAAATAATTTATGAGATTATCAGGTTGGTATAGATGTCATTTACATATTTAGATACTCGTTCAGTGAGTAGAAGCAATTCCGAATTAACCATTCCTGAAGTTTCCTTATAAACAATGTCAATGGCAACTCTTTTATGTTACTAGGTAAATTATTATATAATTTTATTGACATAAGGTAAGAATTTTGGTTACATAATTTAGTATTGTATTTCACTGTCGGTACAAGTCTGTCAGGATAACGTGTATTAAACTTACATACATTTTTTAATTTCGTAAACAATTCTGGGTGTGATTTGACAAAGGTCATTGGGCATTTTGTTCGGGCATATGACCCACTGCGTCCACAGACGAAATAGGGCTAGGTATGTAGGTAAATGTAAGAGCTACTGAGTGGTAAGAGTCGCATTCTTACAAGGCATGGGAGAATTGAGGAAAAAAATAAAAACTATTGTATAAACCTAATACTACTTATTATAGTGTTTTTTATACATGAACCATACTTTTGCACAATGCTGACAGTCATAACCCTGTTAGCGTTATTTCGGCACCAGCCACAGTTCTAGCGAGCCTGGGGTCCGCTTGGCAACCTAATCTTAAGATTTAACATAGCACTATTTTTTGTGGAAATGACTGCCAGTTCGCCTTCCAACCCAGAGGAAGAAACTAAGCCGTATTGAGATTAGTGACCGGTTTTCTCACGATGTTTTCCTTCGCCGAAACGCTAGTTCTGAATATCAAATGACATTTCGTACACAAGTTCCGAAAGACTCATTGGTTCGAACCCAGAATCTTCCAGATTGAAGGACCAACATCTGCTACCCACTACGACCAGTAGGTCACAACCGTTTACGCAATTATACAATGCTGAAAGTAAAAACATTAAAAAGACTATTTTGGATACAAAAAGTCGAACAACTTTTTTTTCCCGGTTGATACATACGGAAAAATTACATATTTAGAAAAGTGAGATTTAATTATTTATTTTAAAGCTAGTTTGGTCTCTGTACGCTAAAAATCATAAAGCGGGTCAAAAACGCCCAATGACCTTTGCAAGCTTCCAAAATGTGCAAGGATGGCAAAGTTAACAAATTCAAGTCCTGAAACAATGAACGACACGAGGTCTTACGTGTCTTACGACAAATGGCACGGATACATTTTTTTTGACTCGCAAACACTCTTTTGGTTTCGCTAGAGTTTCCCCAAAGGAGAATACCATATCTGAGGACGGATGTTACGTATCCATGGTAAGCTGTAAGAGATATTGACCTGTTGGCCAATATTGCTAGTCTTCGCAAAACGTACACGAAACTATTTATTTGAGAACATTTCTTATCTACTTGTTTATTCCATTTGCAATGTGTATCTAATAAAGACTGTCCACGTAAAAAAGTGGTCGACGTTATAATGGCAAATAAGATGAAAAAAATAAGAAAAATGAATTAATTATATATTTATATAATAGTATAATTCATGCTCTTTAAAATATAATACAAGACTTGTGCAACACATTAAGACTAATAAAATGCCCTGACTTTTCTTCTTACTCCTTCCATCAATCTTTGTACATCGGTTTCGGTGATCGTTTTACATGTTGTATCCCAATATTTATTGAATTGTTGTACATCAGTAGCAATTTTCTGACTTCTTTTTAGCTTTCTTTTCATTATTGCCCAGAATTTCACTACAGGCCAGAGTTCTGGGCAGTCTGGAGAATTTGCAGATTTCGGTACAGCAGAAATATTATTTTCGTCATACCATGTCAAAACCGATTTCGCGTAATGAGAAGTGGCTAAATCAGGCCAAAATATGACTAACTGGGCGTGGCTTCTTATGAACGGCAATAAACGTTTTTTTAAACACTCCTTCATGTAAACGACTTGGTTAACCGTGCCAGTTGTAACGAAAGATTTGCATTTTTTACCACATGTACATTTGGCTTGCCACACTAAAATGTTTTTTGCAAACTTGTCTATTTTTTTGTTGTAAATTTATCATCAATACCTCCTAGTTTATTTGCGACGTAAAACTGTAACCCTGGCAACTGCTTGAAATCTGCCTTGACGTAGGTCTCATCGTCCATCAAAATGCAATCAAATTTCGTTAAATAATTTGTATACAACTTTCGGGCTCGAGTTTTACATATTTTTTGTTTAGTAGCATTGCAATTTGTAACGCTAAACGCGTTATATGAGTGTAAACCTGCTTTTTGTTTGATCTTCTGGACGTACGACTTCGATAACTTACATTTCCTGGCGACGTCTCAAATAGACAGTGTTGGGTTCTTCTTAAAGTGCTCAATGACTTTCCTTGCCTTATTTTTATCCATGGAACCGTGTTTTCTATGCGAACCTTTCTTCCTTTCGACCGTCAACCTCGAGCGATAATTAGCCAATACCTTTTGGACTGTAGATTTAGGAACGGATAATAATTTAGCTAGCTTAGCTTGCGACATATCAGGATTTTCATTGTAAGTGTACAAAATACTTTTGCGCTTGTCCAGTTGTCTAGAGGCCATTTTATTATAGTTATTATTTTTAAAATCGAAAGTAGTCCCAAAATAAACCTTATACATCCCGCTTTCTAACTGTCACAGTGACAGATTTCATTTTTCTTTTATTTTTATTTTTTTAAGTATTTTATATCGACCACTTTTTTACGTGGACAGTCTTTACTATTCCTAAAAATTTAAATTCATCTGTTTCATTAATTATTTCATTGTTATATGTTATATTTATGTCAACTTTTTATTTCCTGTTATAAAAATTAATAAATGTAGTTTTTTCTATATTGGGTTGTAAATTATTTTGTTTCATCCAAAGTATTATGTCGCTTACTGTGTTATTTATGTCAGTGTTAAAAGTGTCCATATTTTCACAAGGTATTACTACTGAGACGTCATCAGCAAATAGTACGCATTCATATTTTGTGGCCAATGGTAAATCGTTAATATAGATGAGAAATAAGAGAGGTCCTAGGACGCTGCCTTGCGGCACTCCAGCGGTTATTATTCTATCTGATGATCTAGTGTGAACTAAAACTTTATTTGCTGATATGCTATCTAACTGTACAGTTTGGGTTCTATTTGTGAGGTAGCTATTTATCCATTCAAATGCCTGTCCCTTTAGTCCATATGCTTCACATTTTTTTAAAAGGCGTTTATGTGAGACAAAATCGAAGGCTTTGGTCATGTCAAAAAATAAAGTTACTACGGGGTTCTTTTTGTCAATTTCCTCTGTTATTTTTCTAACAAGGTTAAATGCTGCAAGTGAAGTGGATTTTTCTTTTTGGAAGCCGTTTTGATTTTCAGTAATGATGTCGAATTTGCTACAAAACCTAGTTATTCGTTCGTGCATGGCTTTTTCAAAGATCTTTGAGAATATAGATAGTAATGCTATTGGACGATAATTGCTTACTTCCTCTCTGCAATGCTTTTTATATAGTGGTTTGACTATAGCCTTTTTTAGTTTATCCGGGAAGACTCCAAGTGAGAATGACAAATTTATTAAGTGACTCAAGACGGATGCTATCTTATCTCCACATTTTTTAAGCACTTTCGTAGAAATATCATCGTGTCCAGTAGAATTTGTATTGGTTAACGATTGGATTAGTTTTAACACCTCGTTTTCGTCGCAGGGATATAGAAACATTGTTGACTGACAGATATTCTGTTTTATAGAATGCTGTTTGTAGTCATACTCATTATTACCCTGGTTAATATAGAAGTTATTAAATATATTCGCAATTTCCTCCTCACAAGTGACCGGATTACCGCCATGATTGATTTTATTAATGATCTCTGGTGGCTTTGACGTTTTGGATGATTTATTTTGAATAATATCCCAAGATGCTTTGCATTTGTTTTTTGAATTGCACAAATGTTTGTGATTTATCTTTCTTTGGGAATGTTTGATGCATGATTTTAAAATATTGGAATACCTGCGATAAATTAGTCTGTCCTCATTCTTTCTAGTTTTGTAGTAGTTAAAAACTTAAAACGTAGTTTCCTTTTCGTTAAAGTTGATGTTTGTATACCCTTTGTCAACCAGTTACATTTTTGAACCTTGTTGCACATTTTTATCTTTCTTATGCTTTAGGTCATTTGACGTTCGAGTAAAGAATATTAAGATAAATATGGTGTAGGTATTTTAAACGTGTATGCGCAAAATTAAGTAGGCTAAACAAGTAGTATGCCATGTAACATTATGCCAAACAGTCTCGGCCAAAACATTTTAGGACAATCGACGTTATGCGACGCGACAGGCACCCATAAAAAACACCATGTTGGCCTGCGATTGCGACTTGGCGGCCATAGTATGAAATATGCGGCCATAGTATGTTTGGCATAGGTTTCATAATCATAAGTATTGAGCGGGGGTTCCAAAATTACTCATTGTCCTTTCCGAGTAGGTATATTCCCGCAATTTTGAGAATGTTCTGCAATTTGTATATTGCTAGGTACTTGATAGATGTCTCGATGTGAAATGTCTCCGATTCTTTATATTATAAAGAATAGATATATTATTATAAATAAGAGATACATTAAATTAATATATCACTGTTGGACAATGATGAGTTATCTTATGATATGATTTTTGGTTAAATGACCATTAAGTATCTTTGTCGAATACATTTTCTAGGTTTTTTAAGGACTTAGAAGGAAACGGAGTGTTTTTGAGACTGCCTATACATACGATACTAGCATTTAGGGCATACGAGTATAATCCCGGGATTCATTTGTATGCAATAACGGGATTTGACATTATAGAATCCCGTCATTGCATACATTTGATACCCGGGTAGCCTTACAATACTTTGGACTTATTTAATGAAGTATTAATTTTGCATTTTCTCTTTCTATCAGTTCAGTAATGTTTTCGCATGTTTATGGCATTTTCAGTTGTATTGCTAGTTACTAAATTAATGGTTATTAATAATTTCAGCTGTTTCTCGATTGGATTTGCAATTGCTGCATGCTTTCAACCAAAACTGTTAGTTTTATATACTCTCTTCAAGGGAAGGTCAAGTATCATAATATATTAAAATTTATTCGTTTCAGGCATTAGCTTTCCTATTTGTTTTTTAAATATCCTGCATTCACAGTCATACAGCCCACTCTTTTTAGGGTTCCGTAGTAAACTTCCAACCCAAACACATAGTTGCGCTATGTTCGTCTGTCTGTCCGCAACTCCGCAGGTATTTGGTACCGGTATATTAACCAACTGTTAGGTATCGTTATTCGAAGTCTAAATAAATAAGAGTAAAAATAAAGGGCGCAAAATAAAATTTATTTCTAAAGTCAATACTTTCGGACATTACCGCTCCAGAATAAAAAAAAATGGCGTCTCCACTTTTAACTATTGAACCGTCAAAAAATATGAAAAAACGCATGAATACTTCCTTCTTTACTTACTGCATGAATAATAAAACTACGTGATTGGAACAGAATCGGCACAGCCGGATTTTAATAACTACGAAAGTGCGGAATTCTACACTGAGCGGGGCTCGACATGGGCTTGGCCGGTTTTGTAATGTCACTAAACCAACATTTTCCAGGATCTAGACGACATATACGTGTTAATGGGCCTATGCCTTCTTAGCTTGGCGATGATGCACCTGCTGCTGTTGAGTTTCGGTCACATCGCGCTTCTGGAGTCTGCGCAGGCGCACTGCGAGGAGATGGCGGTCTTCGCGGCCACCGAGCTCATTAAGACTCCAAGTGAGTCGCTGAACATATCTGGAAATAATGCTGTCTCTGATTACACAAAAATCATTTCGTATTTAAATGTCGTCACAAACCTGATTGGGTATTCCTTACCCCTTACCGCATACGAAGCCATATATGGCCGCTATAAAATTAAACTCTAGGTATTGATTGCCATTAGAATTCAAATTGAAATTTTTTTTATTCATACGGTTCAAAGTGAAAATCCCCATTATACAGGGTGTTTTTAATATCATTAGCCATATCATATTGCAATATGTGTTGGGTAAAGGCGTAAAAAAATATTTGGTAAAACAAAAATAATCCATTTTTCATTATCCTTTTTGTTATAGATTTTTTTTTAAATCCCATTTTCTAACGAATGTTTGGTCACTATGATCACTTGCTTACTTTGCGTACTGCCCAAATCAGATTGGAAAGGGTGTTTGAGTTTGCAACTTTAATTAACCCGCATAAGGTAACTAATTCAATACGTAACAAGTTTCCTACGCGTGGTGGGGAATGGAGGTGGAGCTTAACTTGCAGGTAAATCCCACGAGACAGCATTATCAGTCTATCGCATACAGTACTAATAATGAGGGTATTTTGAGTTGCGCGCCGATCTGAGGGTAGTTTGACTCGAGCGCGTTCACGCAAGCGCACTCCTTCTTTGTTTACAGAGTGCTGTACAAATGGCACATGGCATCTTGCGATCAGCCGAGCCAGCATAATTTGACCTCAAGAATGGAGTAACTTAAATGTTCTGTCATACAAACGCGTACTGGTTTACCTCCGGGTTTTGATTGGACTACTCGTAATTCTATGCGCTTGGGCAGTTTTAATCAAATAACAATCGTGTGTGCATGTAGTTAGGACATTTTATTCAATGTTTAGTGCCGATGGTGGGGTGAGTGACGTCGGCTGATCGGTGCTTGTGATGAACTCCTGATTGGCTAAGACTTGACTACTCAAACCTGCTACCCTTTTGTCTGCCATCGAATCGCACGGATTGAAACAAACTTGCCTAGTGACCACATATTATGTTTTTGCCGGATAAAAAACGGGAAAAAAATAATAAAAAAAGTGTCACTTTTTTTTCAAAAATGTTGTGTACTGGTGATCGCGAATGACATATTTATCCAAATTTGGCTAACGACATAACAAACACCGTGTATAGGTTTAGATCGGTAATTCTCTGAAGTTTGCTTGCGGTCTAATTGCTATGACCCTTTTCATACATTTTGCATGGGACACGGCACGGCAATTAGACCGCGAGCAAACTTTCAGAAAATTACCGATCTAAACTTATAAATATGGTGATTTTCATTTTTAAGGAACACCCAATCAGGTTCGTAACGTCAATTAAGTACGATATGATTTTTGTGTAATCAGAGACAGGATTCTTTCATTGTTCTTATAGATTCTATTAAGAATGTTCGCTCGCTTGGTGTAAACGACAGACGAACGTGCGAACAGTCGCCTAGCTAGAGCATTTTTCTTTTGGACGTGCTCGCTCCCATATATATAAATATGACAGGCTATCTATGCCGGATCGAGTCTCTGTAATTCGTATTTGATTTACACATTTTATGTTTAATCAGAGACAAAAATAGTCAAAATCCTCTGATGCCATTCTACAATTCATTCGCAGCGGCGGAGGAGCGGCGGCGCATGCGCGCGCTGATCGCTGCGCTGGAGGCGCGCGGCGCGCGCTACCACGTGCTGCGCGCGCTGCCGCTCGACGCGCGCAGCATGCTAGCCGCACTCGCCTTCTGTTCTGCGCAAACTTCAGTCGCTGTTAACGCTTTGTTGAAATAAAACTATTAAATTTGACCTTCCGTATAACAGTCAAATTAAGTAAGTATTAGGTAGAAACATGCTTGTGTGCGAATGTATCTATACACTGCACTATTTCATAAAAAATGATTCAACTGTAAGATTATATTATTATGTAATAGTAATTTAATGTAGAATAAGTATAAAAAAAGAGCGCATCTCGCCATCAAACGTTGCATTTTGGCGAGAACAATAATGTATAGCTGTTAAGTTGAAAATTTGAGTCTATAAATAAATAAAAAAAATAAATGAGTCTATAAATAAATTTAAAAAAAACCTACGTTTCTTTCCGCAACTTTGCCGAACGCACCTTTGGCCGGTATTATACACCTGTTCTTTCGTAACGTAAGTTGTATAGACGGAGTTCTACGAAGAAATGAGAGGTAGATATCACTAGGCATTTAGTAGTTTAGTATAAAAGCAATGTTTGTAAATTAATAAATCCTTTGAGTGTATCCTCACGAATTTTAATCTCCTTGAACATCCCTGCTGTGGTCAAGATACTGATATTTTGGTTCTATCATTGTGTACCATGCATTCTTCAGATAAAAGTAAAAAAGGTAAACTAATATGGCTGACTTTTCACAGCATTTGCCGTCTTTGACGCGTATAGTGAAACACGTTCGCAGATATATTTTTGCGTTTATACTAATAAATACCAATAATTAAAAAAAAATGTATGTAAACTTTAGGTTTAAGGTTTTAAGTTGGTGATAAAACCAAGGTTGTGTTCTAAAAATAGTGATTATGAATGATTATGAAATAATAGGTACAAGTTTGCAGGTTTGGTTACCTTTTTTACTTTCAACTGACGAATGGTTATCTACGGCCCTACCGCGAAAAATGAAATTCGTAAATTTCGAGGATTCGTCTCTCTCACTGTCGCCGCGTTTGTTATTGAGGATGTAATAGACGACAAAA
>JALPQI010000349.1:0-17241 GCA_025490895.1 Thaumatotibia leucotreta
AAAATTATGATGTGTATCCTGCAGGAGGTCGGAGTCGATTACAGAGACCGAAAAATTATATACGAACTGTATAAGAACCAGGAGACCGTCATTGAAGTGGGAGAAGAGAAGGGGAGGGCCAAGATCAAACAAGGGGTCAGACAAGGGTGTCCACTCTCACCTCTCATATTCAATATTTTCGTAGAACGGGCCATACAGGTAGTAAAAGAGTCAAATTTAGGGGGCGTTAAAGTGAATGGGGTAAACATTCAATTCATTCGATTTGCAGACGACATCGCAGCATTCGCCGAAGATAGTAATCAGTTACAGCAATTAGTAATAAAAATGGATGAAATTTTCAATTTGATCGGACTTAAGATAAACTGCAGTAAAACTAAAACCATCACTATCGCTAAACGCAGAACCGTAAATAATAACCCAATCACAATTCGAAATATGACAATAGAACAAGTAAAGAAATTTAAATATTTAGGAAGCATCATTACCAATGACTCCAGATGCACTGCTGACATCATACAGAGAATTGCTATAGCCAAAAAAGCGTTCAATAACAAAAAACACCTTCTTAAAGCACGCATATCAAGGACTGCAAAAAAACGCCTAATTAAGATCTACATCTGGAGCATTGCGTTATATGGGAGTGAGACGTGGACGCTGACACAAAGAGACAGAGAAAGGCTGGAAGCCTTCGAAATGTGGTGTTGGCGTAGAATAGAAAGGATCAGCTGGATGCAAAGAAAGACGAACGAAGAGATTTTGAGCATGGTAGGAGAGAAAAGGTGTTTGCTAAAGACAATAGCGAATAGAAGAGGCATGATGATGGGCCACCTGTTACGACACGACAGATTCTTCATAAACATCCTAGAGGGAAAAATTGAGGACAAGAGAGGAAGAGGAAGACCTACAGTGTATTCATCCTTACTTGTCTTATCATGTAAACAAACCACAGACCAAGTAAAACTAACAAAACGTCAACAATGATCAAAAGACAATCACTAGTGATTAGAAATGTCGATATAATGAAATGTCAGCGATAATTTCACTGCTTAGGTACGTAAATAGAGGATTATCGATTTTACATCGTCTGTCAGGAAGAGAATTAATTCGTATAAGATTATATCAAAAACTATGGTTAAATTTCGAGGATTTTTCTCTGTCGCTCCAACAAAGGCGCCATGAGTCACAGTCATGAGAAAAATCACATGAAGTGCACCCGTAACGAACAACGTGAAGCGAAGTAGCGAAACGAATGACGTTTGACGTGAAGATTTTATTCAATATTCAATAGACTACTAAGCACTGCCAGTCTTTGAATAAAATAAATATTGAAATCAATTACAAAAACCGGCCAAGAGCATGTCGGGCCATGCTCAGTGTAGGGTTTCGTAGTTATTCAAAAACGGCTGGGCCGATTATGTTCGAAATAGTTTTATGCCAGCCCACTTTCATGATTTTTTTTGGACCTTTGGATCAAAAGTTAGAGGGGGGACAATTTTTTTTTCATCTGGAGCGGTTATCTCCGAAAATATTGACTTTAGAAAAAAACTTTCTTAAAAGCCCCTTTTTCTTTTTAAGAGACCTATTTAATGATACCCCACACTATACGATTACAGCAAATAAAAAAATCACCCCACATCACCAATTAGGGGGGGAGGTACCCGAATTTTTTTTTTTACTTGTTATTGTATCACTTTGTTGGCATGATCAATATGTATACCTGTACCAAATTCCAGATTTATAGTATTAACGGCCACTGAGCTAAGTATGCTGCGGAAAGACTGACATAGCGAAACTATAAGTATGGGTTCCGTTGTTGCCATTTTTGCTACGAAACCCTAATAAATTGTGGTAAATTACTGCAATTTATTTTAATTGCATTTTCCTCGAGTTGTACTTTAAGTATTAATATCGATATATTGACATGCCAACATTATGGTACATAGACAATCTAGACATCGCAATGTCACAGCAATGTCAGATGTTTTTAAAGTTATCCGACCGTAACAGCATTTATTGACGAAAATCTTTACAGCAATGATATTTTTCAGTTCTTTTTTGAGTGATTATAATACTTTGCGACTTTAATTAAGTATGCAACAACATTTGACGTGATGATTAATGTGTAATTGCAGAGAAAATTGTGATAATGTTTTCAAAAAGTGTTTGTTTACATGATAAGACAAGAAAGGATGAATGCACCTTAGACTAACTTACTTAAACCAAGTGAAGGAGAAAGTCGCAGTCGAGTCGTATAGGGACCTCAAGAAACTGGCAATGGAGAGAGAGGAATGGCGGTTACTCCACCGACAAGAGCAAGGCTCTTAAATTTTGATGATGATGATTTTTTTGATGTGACGAAGGTAGACAACTGAGCTGCTCTCAACCCACCGGATGGAAAGCGGGAACTGAGGCCCATGGACATAGTGACCAAAATCGCCTATACAGTATCTAGTGTCTACCCTGAGGACTTAGATGGATTGCCTCTATGCCAGTAATTACCCCGGCTATTATACCCCCAAACTGGAACACAGTACTAACTATTTAACGGCAGGCTAAATAAATAAATATTCCCCACACTGTGTTGGGTAAGATACCGGGAACTACCCACCACTAGGTAAACCACATGTTTTGTTGACTGCACCAATTCTCGTTCAGTCCCACTTATGTGTTATGTATATGTCGTCCCAAGTGTCAGGCGTTTATTGCTAAGGGCCATGCGATTTATAAGCGATTTGAAAGCGAAGCGTACGCGCGGCGTGTTCGACGCGTGCCCGTAACCAATTCGCCGCGATGGCGATCGCGTAATGAATACGCTTCGCAGTCAGCAATTTTTATATGAAATCACTGCTGCTTGATGGCTATATTATCTGACTTTCATAAAAGTTCAGCTTAAAGCTAATACAAAGTCAGGTAAGAACGCCATATAGTTTTTCACAAAAAATGAAAATTGTACGAAAGCGCCCCATGCGTGGGGTATCTTGGTACATAGTATTTTTTACCACAGTATTAGTTTTGTTCTCAACTATCTGTATTTATTTACAAATATTTTATTCATATATCGATGACTTCATTTGGAAATAACAATATTCTCACTTAACAAAACTATTGGGGTACATTCGTACAATAAGGATTCTCATACATTCTTGGCTGTACGAAAGTACCCCAACCAAAAATTAAAAAGTTAAAACAAAAAATAAAAATAACCGGTATGCTAATCACAAAATAAATCATTTCATACGTAGTTCGAAGACTAGCTTATGAAGTATATTTAATTACGTGTGTAACTGAGCAAAGCTTTCTGAAATAAATGCATTTAAAACTGACTCTCTAATTACTTAGAGGTGTCAAAAACACGTTTAAGATTATTTTACACGTATTTTTTTTTAAGAAACTAGCGGCCATTATTCCATCCATTCTCGGTGATGAGTTATGCATATTAGTGGCCGTTATACATAAAAATATGAACATGTTCGCGTGTCGGATAGCGGAGATATGACCGCTGTACAAATCCTACCCACTCTACCCTATAATTAACTATTATTCACAATGCAAGTATTCGTTTGCAACATTTTATTATGTAACAAGCGCTCAATCAATAATTTCATAAATCATTCATTAATAATTATAGAATTCATAAATGCTGAAGCCTCATTTACATCTTCAATATTTAGCCTTAGGGTACTAGACCCATACATATTTCTAGTACCCAACTTATGAAATACATGAAAACCTCCTTGATATTTTCCATGTATTATACTATATTTACATATTCAATACTAAAACCTCCTTCCTGTTTTAGTAAACAAATCATAAATCAATATAGAAGCCTCATACATATTTCCCATATACAAATACTAGCAGTTACCCGCGGCTTCGCCCGCGTTTTAATATCTATTCACTGCGTGTTAATGTTTTCCCGCGATTATTTCGCGTTTGCCTTAACCGATTTAAGTGTGGCGGATGGTGCTTTTACCCGCGGTTCGGCCGCGTTCTATAAATTTTTATCACGGTCGTATTAAACTTAAGACCTAAATTCAAGATGGCGAACTTTTCTTGCAATTTTGACTTCAAATTCCATATGGAGAACTTTTCATCTTCTCGGTATCGATTTTTATCAATATTAAATCAGTTCTAGAAATTTTAGATGTGATAGCTTCTCACTTATTGTACCTACCTCAAAATCGTTATGAAAAACCCCCTTGATCCTAAGATACCAATTTTTATTAAGGTCGGATTCAAACTAAATAAATTCAATTCATTCAAATTTGCACGAAATGGTCGGCACCATTTCGTGCAAATTTGACCTCAAATTCATTACTTGAAACGTTTTGACATTTCAGATATCGATTATTATCAAAATCCTATCGATATATCGATAAACTATCATTTGTCGTTTCCCAGGCCTTACAAAGATGACCATAATTAGCCGAGCTGATTAACATTTGAAGTAAGTCAATATTGTTACCGTTTCTTACAAATTTGACTTCTGCTTCATTATGATGAACAGATCAGTCAGAACTTCAGATTACCACCGTTTTTTATAACGGACAATATCGAAACGGAAATTGAATCGGCAGCCTTTTTTGCAGTTTGTTAATAAGAACCTCTGGGATCCCGATACATCGATTTACACAAATTTGATCAAAAATGACGAAATTTATGGTGACGGCTGTTTTGACTTTATAAAAAACACCTTGGATACACAGATATATGTACTTACTTTTGATTACTATCGCGTGAAAACTCAGGAAAACTCAAAAGGTTATTAACGTTGGTTAACATGCTATATTTAGAATTTTTTGTATCAGAAATAAACACAAAAACGATACCCCTTTCATCCGTATATGAGACCATAACAGAGGAGATGGTATTTCACGTACACCTCGGTACAGTGACACGATAGACTAAAGAAACAATAACCATGTTGTTTTTTTACTGTTTAACCTTTTTACCACTTTCAAGAGTTGGATTCTCAAAAAACCCTAAAAAATGTCTTTAGTCATTTATGTTTGGGAATACTCCTGTGAAGTTTCGGATAAAACAGATTAAATTGTCAAGTTTCCCCGTACTAACTTTAGACCCCCATTGCACCCTCTAATGAGTGGATTTTGACTTAACGTTTTTTATAGCACCCCTACACCCTCAAAGAAACCTACGCGCTAAATTTGGAATCTTAAGAACCAGAAATGAACATAAATAATAAAGCTGTATTGTTTTTTTCGAATTTTACCCCATCACACCATAACCGTGTACATAATGTTTCACGTCCGCCGCGTTAAATTTATAATCGTTATTGTTTCCGTGATCTACGTCCCGATAAACCATAGAAACGATACCCATCTTGATTTTTTCACTTCATCACCCTTTTTACCTATTTCAGGGGTTACATTTTCAAAAAACCTGCAACATATCTATTCTCAATTACTTTGAAGAACACTCCTACGAAGTTTCGGACAAAATAGTCCAACTAATCTTGTTTCGCCATACAAACTTTGGACCCCCATTGCACCTTCTAGGGAGTGGATTTCGACTTAACCTTTTTTAGAGCACCCTTACATCCTTAAAGAAACCTACGCGCTAAATTTGGAATCTCTAGAACCAGAAATGAATATAAATAATAAAACTGTATTATTTTTTTCGAAATTTACCCCATCACACCATAACCGAGTACATAGTATT
The DNA here is from genome assembly GCA_025490895.1 of Thaumatotibia leucotreta. NCBI lineage: Eukaryota > Metazoa > Arthropoda > Insecta > Lepidoptera > Tortricidae > Thaumatotibia > Thaumatotibia leucotreta. Next base: position 5,680 of record JALPQI010000349.1, read on the forward strand.
TCACGTCTGACGCGTTAAATTTTAAAATCGTGATTGTTTTCGTGATCTACGACTCGATAAACTATAAAAACGATACCCATCTTGATATTTTCACTTCGTCACCCTTTTTACCTTTTTCAGGGGTTACATTTTCAAAAAACGTTAAACATACCTTTACTCCATTACTTTAAGGAATACTCTTGCGAAGTTTCGGATAAAATAGTTCAACTAATCTTATTTCGCCATACAAAATGTAGACCCCCATATCAACCCCTTAGAAAGTGAATTTTGAAAAATCCTTTCTTAGTGCTCGTCTACATTATAAAAGGAACCCACGTGCCAAATTTGGAGTCTCTAGGACCAGGGGTTTAGGCTGTGCGTGCATCTTTGTCAGGGAGCTTCTTTATATATATAGATTACAAATGAAAATAATATACCGTACTAAAATCTCTTCCCTATTACACACTTCCCTAGCACAATAAAATTCTAACAACTCTTAATATCAGTTTAATATGAGACAGTCTTAACACCAAATCGATATATTTTATTAAATTATTCAGACATTTCAGATTCGATTTCAAAATAATTTTCATTGACATCATTTCCATCATTATTTTCACTTTCATTACCAAATCTTTCAAATGCCAAGGATGAATTTTGTCAACAGCAAATACACTCTTAAATTTCCTGCTGCCCTTCCTGGACGGTGGAGTATCCTCAACTTCATATCTATCGCATCCTAACACTCGAGTGATGCGATATGGATTAGTTTAGGAATCAACTTTTTACTTTGACGCGTAGACTGTATCTCTCTCTCGATCTTTACTAAATCACCAACTTTATATTCAACATGTTTGCTTTTTCTATCATACCTATCTTTTTGTATTTTCTGATCAAGTTCAATGTATTATGTAATTTCCTCCCTAACTACCTCTCTTTCTACATTATTTTCATCTATAGCTACTCCTAACCACGACCGCAACAATGTATCGGACATACCGGACCAATTTGTGCCAAATAATGCTTGTGCGGGTGTCTTTCCAATACCTTTATTTAGAGTATTATTCATACCCCATTGCACTTAAGATACACTATCATCCCAAACTCGTTCTGATTTCCCTACATTACAAGCCGGTAATGCAGCTAGTAAAGTCCTATTGTATCTTTCTACCTGACCATGGGCCCCTGGGGTAGAAACCGCATTAAGTATGCTTGACACCTAAATTATTTAAAAGTCCTTAAACTTACGAGAGGTAAATGAGTTGCCTCTATCTGAAATAATTCGCTTTGGTACTCCAAATGTATCAAAATAAGCGGTTAATGCTTTTATGCTACTGGCTGTCGTAGTGTTTTTAACGGGTGTAATAATAATGAATTTCGTAAATACATCAATTATTAATAACAAATGAGTATTTCGGTGTTTACTCCTTACAAACGGACCTAGATGGTCTATACGAACCGTATGAAATGGTTCAGCAATTTTCTCTATAGGACGTAGCTGATCAGCCTTTTTAGCAACAGGGACTTTAGTGTGTGCGCACTCTAAACAAGACTCTACAGAGATAAACTCTAAATGCTAACAGCTAGTGTCTCTAAGTCATATGAAGTAAAATGCACGTCTTCAGGGGACGTTTGCCTATTGTAGTATGCAACGGCTTGAAATGGCTCTGACTTTTCTTTTCTTTGCAGTAAAATACCGGCTACGCCTAATTTAGACGCGTCGGTGTGCAACTCAATTTCATAAGATGTGTTGAAAAAAAAACAAGACTAGGTCTATCCGTTAAATTATTTTTAAGCCGATTAAAAGAGTTTTCTTCTTGTTCTCCCCAAATAAATTTAGAATCTTTCTTTAAAAGTCTCGGAAATGGTCTTGCAATAATAGAGAAATTTTCCACAAATCGCCGAAGGAAACTGGCCAACCTTATGAACTGCCGCACTTTGTGTTGGTCAGTGGGCAGAGGAAAATCTTGCGGAAAATAAAGCGGATTCATGCAGATGAATATTTTTCTCACCTGGCCGAATACCATTTCGCACTTCAAAACCCCAAATATTCAATAGATGTTTTAAAGAAGTTACACTTTTCTTAATTAAATGTCCTTCCAGCGTTATGAAATAACTATAAAGTGGATCTTAATTTATGTAAACAATCATTTACGTCCTTAGATGGTATGATTATATCATCCATATAAGAAAACGCTTGTTTGAAACGAGCGTTACATAGAATATTGTTAATCGTACGCTGAAAATTAGCTGTTGCAGACCAAACGGCATCCTATTAAATTGGTAATGACCATCTGGGGTAATAAAAGCCGTAAGATGTTTCGAAGGTTCTGCTAATGGTATCTGGTAATAACCAGACGCAAAATCTAATGTAGTATAGTAAGTAAATCCTGCTAAACTATCCAATTGATCATCTATCCGAGGCAATGGATAGTGCTCTTTAACTGTTTTCTTATTCAAAGCTGTGTAATCTTTGCACATACGGTAGCCACCAGTTTTCTTTTTTACTAATATGATATGTGACGCATAATTATTCAGAAGTAGATTCACTAACAGTCTTTGACTCCTTTAATTCACTAACAATTTCCCTCACAACTTCCTTTTCAGCATATGACAAGCGATAGGGACGGTACACTACTGGATTTTTATCATTAAGTTGGATATTCATGGAAACAGAACTACAACACCTTAGTTCTTTGATACTAAATGCGAAACATTTACGGTATTCATTTAACAAAGCAACTAGTTCATCCGATTCCTGCTTACCTTTTTGATTGGTCTACATGGATTATTTCTAAAGTGATTTCTTTGTCAATGCTTGATGATGGACACAATTCTATTTTATTGACAGTATATACTCGCGGGCTTCTTTTGCCATAACATGCCCGAGTAATAACACTGTTTTGAGTAAATTCAAAAGACTTAGTTGATAAAATTTTTACTAATAATCGTCCTTGACCTTTGGCTATATTTATCAAACCAGGTATGATTTCAAATTCTTTTTCCGTTAGCGTATTCAAGCCATACTCCACATAAATATTGTCGTTATAAATTGGTTCACTATAGAAATCCATAACGGTTAAGCCATTTATAGTGACAGTGTTCTTAGAAAATAATGAAATAGATTTGTGTTTCACTTTAATGTGTAAAACTCAAACTATCATTCGTTTTAGGGGTTATTATATGATCCTGTTCAGTGAATGATTGTCCTATTAATAAACCTGTATTCAAATAGGCATCAGGTACAATGAAAACTTCAACGCTGGCTTCAACTGAATCAATAACAATATTCATCATAAGCTTACCTATTATCTGAACCACAGAATCCCCGAAACCCTTTAACAAAGGGAAATTTTCTCGAGACCAATGATCAAACATAGTACTTGCATCTGTTAATCTCAAAAGCGTACACTGGCTGCCAAAATGTATAAAGCAAGGTAAACTCATTTTATTTACATATGCCGTTTTGCAATACTTTTGATATTTGGTATTAGACGTGTCTAGTCATAACACTGTCTTCACATCAGCCAATTCTCGAACAAGTATCGCATTTATTTTTGGGCTGTTTACAATTGAAGTGAGGGTGTCCTTCCTCACCACAATTAAAACACTTAACGGTTTTACTATCTACCTTGGAGCCCTTGCTAGCAACCTGCTTGCCATTTGTTTGTCGTGACATAATTCTAGGCTTAGTACTTTTCTGATTACGTAAATAAACTAACAATTTGTCTGGTTCAGTAAACTAGGCTGCCTCAGCACTTGTTTTTACTGCTCGGTCATCAATGCCTAACAGAATGCTGTCTACTGCATTGGCACCTGTGATCCTACACCTATTAATTAACAAAACTTTTTCATAATAATAATCTTCCAACGAATCTCCATATTTAGCGCATTTATCAAGCATTTCTGTTAACATTAAACCATAATTTTCTCTGCTTGGAAAAGCAGTTTTCAATTTAACTTGCCATTCGGGCCAAGTGTGCTTCAAACTCGTTAAACCTTGATACCATTTTTAAGCCACCCCAGCTAGTTTAGGTAGTGCATAGTGAACAATTGGGCGTTCACTCCAACTGTAAATACTTGCAGTTTCGTTGACTTTATTCAACCAAACGTCAATCGTTTGACTTCGGTTTGCGGGGTCAAATTCTAGCAGTACGTTCATTACGGGGAATCTTTCAACATTATATGATCGAACAGATCTAAATAAACCTTTAAGTGTATTAACTAATTCATTATCATTATACGTCGCTTGACTGGTGCAGGTCCAGCGCAACTGCGACCTCCCTCGACTGCAGCGCGAGCGGCTGTGGCTGTGGCGCGGTCGCCTCGAGCTGCGATGCAGATTTGACGGAATGCGATGCGTGCGAGAACGGCTACGGCGCGATCGTGAGCGGCTACGTCGTCTGCTCCCCCTCGATCCTTCGGAATTGATGCGGCTGCTCCTCCCGCGGCTGCGTCCGAATCGGCTACGTCTTGTACGGCTGCGCCGCACACGATCGCGTGCTCTGCTACGTCTGCTTTCTGAGTCCTCATCATCGCGATTATCGCCCGGAAATGGGGGCGTTCGTACATTTCTGTCATCATGTTCTTCCATACTGAAATCGAAATAATTAAACAAGTACAACTGTCTTATATATTGCATTTTCCATGGTTAATTAAATAAACGTTATTTATTTATTACGATGAAGTAATTATGCACAATTACTATGTTAACATAAGTTGTTACGTATATATCTGTTTAATTGTCATAGACCACACATCCAAACTGGTTGTGAGTTCTCATATTGTACATAAAGTGTTCTTGGCAGATTTAACTTCATATCACTTATTGTTTTCCACTTATTGTAAATTGTCCATAAAATTCTAATACTGTCTTAATTACATCTTGATTTATACAACGTATTAAAAAAAATAACGTCAAGATAGCCAAACCACTCGTTAAATGTAACCGCATTTAAAACCAAATATCAATTACCTGTGGCGTTTTGAGCTCGTTTCCAACTTCTGACTTGTTAACTTATAATTAAAACCAGCTTGTAACAGTCCACACTTTTATTGTATCACTTAAATTCACTTCTAATGAAATCCAACAGTAGTAACAATACAATTCAATTCTCGAATATCACTCAACGACATCCAACGATCGAATGAATTTAAAATATAATGTCGAACTACCTACAAACATTGAAAATGTTATAACGAACATAATATAAAATATAAATTGCTAACATATATTTGACTTTTAACTTTTTGTCTGTATCGTTATGGGTGTGCTGCTTGAAATAAAACTTTAATTATTATATTCTTATTATACAGACAATTTCCTTTTAATGTATTGAACAGGAAGAAATTCACATAAAGAAAAACAACATTCACTTGGAATCGGTCACTGCTGGATAAAGGCCTCCCTCAAAATTGGGGGTATATTCCATAATCGCCACGCTTGGCAGGCGGGTTGGCGATCGCAGTCTACTGCACCGGAATTACGTATACTGCTGCCCATCCACTGTTTAAGGACATACTCGAGATATATGAGCCTAATATCACAGATAAAATTAGTATTTTTAAGCTAACCAATTTTTGATTTAAAAACTTGGAAAAAAAAATTCTCCACTCGTTTCGAGCATCATGTTTCTAGCATTTGTATCGTAACTACTATTTCGTATAAGTGTCTTAACCGCAATCCATGCAAAATAATTGTTTTAAAATATAAATAACTGCCCTAATAATTATAAAATTTTGTGAAAAACTACAAAACGCGCGCCCTTACAAAGCTCGGCTAAACGACATCGACACCGCGCAAATACATGCCTGCTAGTATCTTATTTGTCGAAGATACTTCTATCATGTTTGCTACGTTAGTAGAAAATACATCAGTAGCCGGACCATGAGTTTGAGAAAGTAAAGGATGTGTTAGGGTTTACTCGATACGCCGCGACCATACATAAACATGTCATCTAACGCGAGTTTTTAAAATGTCCTCAAAAACAATCGTGCAATTGAGCTGAGATGAATGATGAATATCTTTCACAAATGCAAATAGAATACTTGTGTAGCCAATCAAAACTTTGATGGATCAATCACAATTTTTAAATAGTGGTTTAATTTACATACTTAGAATAATATTAGAAATTAATTAGCTTGATGTATTAAAGAGGGGATGACAACGTTTTTGAAAGGCCATTTTTAAATACTTAGTATGGCGTAGCAATGTCCCGTGGAGAAGTTTTATAAGTTGGTCATAACTACTTAAGATAATGTTCTCGGCAATTGAAATTTTTCAAGCAATTTAATCATGTCCAAGCCGTTGTATATATATAGGGTAAAATCACCAATAGATGAACAGTTAAGCAAATTTCCCAACTTTAAATATTTTTTTATATATCGTCGGTTGACAAGCAAAAGTCACTAAGTAACAAATACCTATTTGAAATAAACGTCGTATCTCAGTTTTGACACAAGAGCGACATACGAGGTTGCTAAGAATAGTGACAGTTTTTATAGTCAGTTTTGCTTGTCAGCCGATGATATATTATGATGTAACTCAAATTTATCAATTTTTAATTTTTTATATGATTCCGCATTGAATTGAGTTGAGAATAAGTTTTTTTACGTGCCTCGTATTAAACGTCAGTAATTTTATAAAAAATATTATATTAAAAAAGGGGTCAAATTTCCCAGTAGTTGAACAAAGTGCCCTATCTCTGAGCAATTTGACCCCAATAGATGAACCAGCATAATTGCAATATAACGAGATACCATTGTGCCCCAATGGATGAACAGAGAGTTCTGGTAACTGGTTCATAGTCGATATCAATGGACGAATCATTTTATCGCGCTCGCATTTATTTATTGTCGCGAGCGCGATGGCGCATTGATTTATTGTCACGAGCCGTGTGGTGACGGCATTAAGAATACATTTGTCACCACCCCCGACTCTTTCCTTGGATGTCGTAAGAGTCGATTAAGGGATTTGATGTGTCAGTGATGGGCAGCAGCATCCATCATAGTGGAGTGGCCACATTACTGCGATCGCCAACCCAATTGTCCGGCGCGGCGATTATGGGAATTTGCCTCCTATATGCTTAGGTAATAGGAGATAGATTGCTTTATGTATGTAGTACTTGCCAACTCATGGTACGACTACATTGCGAGCGTGATAGACTGGTTAACGATTCGAGTAAACATTACTTGCCAACTCATGGTAGGGCTACAGGTTGCATAAAGTGCGGTGAGAATATTGTGTATCTGTCGAGTTTCAGCCGGCTAAGAGGCGAGTTATACGTGATGTATTCGTTCTCACGATCACATTCCTTTAACGTAAGTATTGCTATATGCTTGCGTGCGTAGCGGGATTAATAGAAAAGTGAAATTCCCTAGGGAGTTATAGAAATGTCAGTACATCATTTAACAATATTAGGTCTTAAAACTATTTTTTTTGTTTGCAAGTGTGATGAAAAACATTGTATGTATGCATCACGGTCGGAAAGCGGAATACTAAATCGAGTCATAAAAGCCCTCCGCCTGACGGCGTCGGGCTTCTAACACTCTCTTTAGTAATTCCGTACTTACCTCCTTTGATGCACAATGTACTAATTACTACAATCAATAATAACTTAAACGCCAGCGACTGCCGCGCATTCAAAGTGTATGGAAAATGGTAACAAAATAGGAAAATAATCCATGGATCATTTTTTCCCATTGATAACGAAAAAGCTCGTGATTCTGAGAAGAAATAATCCAAAATAAACCCATAAATTCAAAATATGAGAATGGACAAAATAAATAGTACCTACCTATTTTATATAATTGTAACAATATGAAGGCTATATAGTCCGTGGGCTAGTCGGCCTGAAATTAGAAAACGGTATAATTTGGGGGTACCAAGTGTCCTTTTTACAGTAGTTAGACATATTCATAAGGATGTTAAAAAAGTATGATAGACATCACAAAGTGGTAGCTAAATAGGCATACGGGCTATTTCAAGATTTCCGTTGTATGACAGGTATGGTTAAAATTAGGAGCACAGATAAAATATAGGGAAGATTCCGTGTATTAAGACATACCTGAACAAACTATTGTCATCCTTTACCATCTCAGTATGTATTCCATAAGGAAAAAGAGACAAACAAGGTAGTTCTACTCGGTCGTGAATTATATCACCGACTCCATTTTCTTAATTTTTCTTGAACAATGCTACCAACCTGACTAGATAAAATGTCATTACTATTAGTGTTGTCCAGTCTTCATCGTATGCTTTTATCGGCAATAATAATATTTTTACCAAATTAGGTAGCGATGAACAGTGCGAATAAACCTTATTTCCTACCCAGAATCACGATCTTCTGCGATCCTTAATATGTCATGATTTCTAAATCTACACTTTAGGATAAAAATAAAATCACAAAATTAATGAAATATTTTCTTTAATTAAAATGTCAAATGTCATAAGAAGTGTTCTGTCTAAAACGTATGCCACTAGTTGGCGCCACTTAGCGGTAAGGTCCCGCTAAGAAACACAATTACCTAGCCTCAAAGAACAACTAACTAGAAGAAGGTCATTTTATTTTTTTACATAATTTTATTAACTTGTACAAATCATTTAAACACGAAACTATAGGCGCTCTGAGAATTTAGACAAGTTTCTGGACCTGACGCCTCAGTGCTGCCGCCCTGATGAACGGCATTTCAGAAAACCCTCATTATAACATGTTTTACGGAACTTATCATCCCTTAAAGCGTACCTAACAATTTTCGTATGATGGCTTCTTTATAATTAATCAGTCTACACAAGTATCACATGAGTGTCATTATTAAACTAAACTTACTTTACTTTCTGGTTGACATGACATTGGATGATTACCAAATATGGTGGGTACTACGTCAGAATGTAATCACTTATGGGTACGCCCTTGCCTGAAACAACAGCTTAAAAATGTGCGGAGCATATTTTTGAATACTTTTTAGGGCACCAGTCGATATTTTTGATATTTTTTTGCCTCTCTTTCTAGCTAATATGTGCGTGCGTTAGAGAGGCAAACAGCGAAATTGTAAATTGTAACTTTATAAAACGCGACCCTGTTGGAAATTAAAAACATCGATTCATTTTCTGAGTTGGCTATCAATAGATTTATCGATATCACGATCGATCGCTTAAGTACAACACTATGCAATACAAATATTTGAATCCCACTATTTATAATTACATTACGAATGCAAATACGAATGGTTAATTCACAAAGCTACACACATGTATCCGGCAACAAATATTGAATAAGATTTTCAGTTACTTTTACCTTAATAAGGTTCGAAATTTTAAAATTCAAGTCAAAACTAAATTACCGGTGAAACGTAATGTCTTTATTTTGTTCATTCAGGTAACCCTGGCGGTTTTTACACCATGGAACCACACAAGTCATCACTTTTATCACATTCCGTGCACTTATCGAACAGAAATATACATGAAAAGCTTTATTTTAATCACTTTTAATATTTGCGGTTTAGGTGCACTAGTATAGCCAAACAAAGATCGTTGACAGGCATTGCTGGCGTCACCCACAGATATAATAGACTCGGTCTATTAAATTAATAAGTCTATGATTAGGAGGTACAAATTTTCCTTTTCACGGCTGTTAGGTAAGCTTATAAAAACGTCAAAAAAGCGAGATTGCCATTTATAAGTGCTACGTAACAAAAATGGGGGCCAATCAAAGATGATGGATCTCAAGTTTTACAAAATCAAGTATAATTATCTCGAGAACCAATAGAATTAAAGAATTAATTAAATCAAAGAATTAAAGCATCACCACGGCAACCGAATAACAAGTTTCAACAAAGTCCTCTCCGTTTTATAGTCACCGAAATTAAACTTTATTTGGCAAAATTCGGCCAAATCTTTCCGTGTCATTAATAGACAAGGTACAGCGACAACGTTTCTCTGCGAAGACCGCAGCGTGGGCCTGCGGAGTCTGCGGAGGGCGCGTCTGGCTGCGCTATGTCAGATGACACATGTCACCGCATGAAAATAACATGAAGAAATCATGAAAGAATTTACATTTAACGGATTTTTATCAAACTCCAGTGCCAGTGCCTATTCACAAAATTATCCATAGTGCTATTGTGTTAATTCCCCATTAATTTCGTCATTCTTCCACTTTACATTGCCTCCGACGTCTGAACTTTGGTGAAGTTTTATTTTTTCTACCTACGTATTATAAGTTGTTTATAAGTGTTGCTTCATAAGTTAGTATTATTATTGTTTCTTTATACATTTTATATTTATAATTTTAAGTTATATTTATGACCTCTCAGCCCTGCTTAGGTTTAGTTGAACTACTGGAGTGTCCTCTCTGTGGTGACAATAAACTTTACAAAGGGCAGCGAGGTCTCGCAATACACAGCGCTCGTCGACATGCTATCCGCACGGCTGCCGAGCCCCCGCTGCCTAGCGCTTCACAGCCTATTCCCTTGTTACCCTCCAGAGACATTCACTCTAGTAGTTCTCTTTCACTCGCTGAAAAATTGGGCTCTTGCAAGAAATATGTACAAATTATAAAAAGAATACCCCGCGGAGCTCGCAGAGCTGTAGCCAACAGCCTGGCTCAATGCATCGCCAAAGTCGTCACTGAGAACTCTTATCAAGCATGGGAACGTTTACTCACTTTCCCTTACGCAGTGCTTCACGCTGACAGATCCAGTAAGGACTCCCTTACCAAACAGTTAAAAGACAATGCTTCATCAAGTTCCGTATTTGATAATATAGAAAATTATTTGACAACTGCACATCGTAAGCCCCGGCCTCTTTCAAAAATAAAATGTATTGAAAGTAAGCTCTCAGATGGAAACGTGAGTGCTGCTGCTCGTCTCCTGTTTTCTAGTGACGACTTGGCCCCGCATTCGGCCGAAACGTATACCTCTTTAAAAGATAAACATCCTATTCCTGCAGTTCCTATTAACTTACCTGATACCCCGCCTTTGGACGCGACGCCCGTCATCGTATCTGAAGATGCTGTGCAACGGGCCTTGCTGTCATTTCCCAATGGTTCTGCCGGCGGATTAGATGGCCTGTCCCCACAACATCTCAAGGACCTAATAACTTCATTCTCCGGAGATGCTGGATCAGCTCTTCTCAAAGAGCTGACAGGCCTCGTCAACCTGATGCTATCTGGTAAAGTTGATAATAGTATTATCCCAATCCTTTACGGCGCCAATTTAATTGCATTGGCAAAAAAGGATGGTGGTATACGGCCTATTGCTGTTGGCTGCACCTACAGGCGCTTGGCGTCAAAACTCTGCTGTCGAAAATTCAACGAGAGACTCACCAACTTCTTTAAGCCTCGGCAGCTGGGGTTTGGTGTCAAGGGCGGGTGTGAGGCCGCGGTACACGCCGCGCGCACCTTCTTGAGCGGTTCGGATTATGAAGTTTTTGTAAAAATAGATGTGAAAAATGCCTTCAACTCTTTGGACCGTAGTGCTCTCTTGGCGCAAGTTAAAAAAGAACTTCCAGAAGCGTATGATTTTTTGTTACAATGTTACGGAGCTCCTACAAAATTACTATTTGGTGAGAAAATTATCCATTCAAGC
>JALPQI010000350.1:0-401042 GCA_025490895.1 Thaumatotibia leucotreta
TTATGAGCAGAGATCGGACAAATGGGCGTCATTTTTCGCAATAATATGGACAGGATACCAAAATTGATTGCATACTTAATCATTTACAGAAAATTTCCTATTGTACACAGGAAGGTAACTATGAAAACCATTGTAAATACTCACCTTAGCTTCTAAATCAATTTCAATAAGTTGTTTGATTACTAATTTAATCGACTTTGAACACATTTTGTCCGATCTCTGTCTATGAGACACCCAAGGAAACCCTCTAATTCCATAAATTATCCCTGACAATTAATGATAATGAACATTGAACATGAACTTGTCCACGACTCGTCGCTGTCGTCGTCGACCTTTCGCTGACAAATGACACGGTATTATTACACGTAGGTATATGTATAAGACACTGGATCGTTCCACGAAATTAGAACTTCAAGGAGGCACCGACTTCAAGAAGATCAGTAGGGTACCTAGCAATCACATTTTATTTTAATGAATAAAAAATAGTAAAGAGATTAAAAAAAGGTAAAAGGTTGAAAGGTTTGGATAGGAAATCCTAAGAGGTAGGAACCAAAATTATTTTTAAGTTTTTAGTTTCAGCGTAGGGAACATACCCATACTACGTGACCTGTTTAGGGGGGAGAGGGGGGTCCGTCAAAGTACCACTTTTGGTTACCAGGGGGAGGGGGGGTCTGGTATCTTGTCACGTGGACTAGTATATCTCGAGATTATTTTGTAATAATGTAATTAAAATTTATAGCGAACTCACACGCCACCGTTTTTTCCCACCACTTAAAACTGCTACTGCATTCACGTCACTATTTCTGTGAATCGCAAAACGGCTGAAGACCAAAAAAATACTACGTGAAACGGGGGGGGGGGGGGGGGGGTCTTCGCATATACTAAAACGCTTAAAAAAGGGTCACGTAGTATGGGTATGTTCCCGTAGGTATTTTTGAAGGCGGTTTTATTATGTATCCTTGGCAGTGAAAGCGTTATTATGAGTCTTGCGATCTTCCTAGTAAAATAGTGGTGACGTGACTACCCTTTGCCACACACGAGGCCACCATTTTTTTTAAGTGCTCCGTGAGCGTATAACTCTTCGAGTACTAGTAGCCACACGGTTTCGATATTCTCTTGCGTCATGGCGGTTTTTGGACGACCTTCACTGAGGCTAGACTGCCCACGTTGAAATTCTACAGTCCAAAGACACGGTGCTGCATAACTAAACAAAGAAGTAATCTCCTTAAAACACTGAAGTCACGATTATCCCCATTCAAAATTGTAGAAAATAATCGTACGCAAATTTTCCATTGATATTTTCATTTTTACAAGAGCGTTTTCCAAATTAAATCTTGAAAACCCGATTCTTCCAGATCTGGACATGCTTGAGCTCATTCGAATCAGAATCAGGAGCCGATTCGATCCTGATAATAAAAAATAGTGTCCCAAAAAAAACGTCCACTACGTCACGATTTTTGTATGAACTTACTATGGCCGTGGGGTAACGGAAACTAAAATTTTGTATGGAAATTTTGGGACACGATTTTTTATTACTGGGATCGAATCGGATCCTGATTCTGATTCGAATGAGCCCAAGCATGTCCAGATCTGGAAGAATCGGGTTTTCGAGATTTTATTTGGAAAACGCTCACAAGCAACTTGTCTTGTCACCTTTAATAAGACGCTGTAATTGAACTATTCGATCAATCTGAAAACATTCTTTTATTTTATAATTCTAAATTCAAAAGGATGAAAATGCCGATGAAATTGGCCTTGAAGGATTTAGTAATGGAGTCGCCTTCATATCGTTTCCCCTCTGCTAAAGGGGCCCCTCTTCCATGACACCCATCAAACAATCTTTGAACTCAAGCTTGCCATATACTTGATTAGAACATTACACCTACAGACATTACTTTTTGATTTAGAACAAATGAACACATGCTGGTATGCAAAGTAAGCAAATGTCTCACCGAAAAACAAATATGAATCCCCTACCAACATACAATAATACTTTTGAAAACTCACTGCACATAAATAGGTACAAAGCAACCATGACTTACCGCGTTTTTGTTTTCCATCCAACACTCTTTCTTTTACTAATTCTTGTAGCATTTTATGGCGTAATGAGAATCGTTGAAAAGTTACAAGCAATAACTTCATAAACTTGTTATAATTCCGTACAGAGCATAATTAAATCACATGTTTTTTACGTATCTTGTCTTCTACGGTCCAATTTTCATTTCGTATCCTTGAATTGACTTTTTAAGAATAAAATACATAATAAAAGATCGAAGTCGTAAAATAAAGTTTACGATATGCACCAACAAACAACAATGGCGCCAATCATAAACTGTCGTATAAAAAAAAAAGTAGTGATGTGCTTACATTTTTGACCATGATTTGTCAAAACGGCAACATAACAAATCCAATCGGTAAATTAACGGCATATTAGTTAATATAGGTTTAGTGAGTGTTTATGAATCAACATTTAGATAAACAGTTCATTAGGATTAATCAGTGTATTAGTTAATGAACAGATCAAACCTCCATTAAGGAATTTTTATGAATACGGCTGTTAGTGAATTAAGTAAGACAGAAGACTCTGCCTTGGTCTAATGTTAAGCTTATTTGTAAGTCAATAAGGTTAATATTTATTGCGCTTATTTGGAGTCTACAGTGCGCGGAAAAATAAAATAGTGATGTGAACGTTAGTCTTTATGATACAATCTCGAGAGTAGGTATTAAATGTCGAGATACGGACACTTGTGTTTACGTATATTTGTGTTCTCACAGTAATTAAATAAAAAACAGTCGTATCGAATTCAATAGCTTCATTTTCACAAGCGCTACTTAGCACTAGTTGGACCTATATAATAAATTGTATGTAGGTTGTGCCGCGCGTATTGTTTTTGTAGTTAGATCGTTTATATGTGTGCTACCTCATCCCCCTCGGAAATTGGCAGAATGTTTTGTTAGGAACTTTCTAGCGACACGTACTCCATACTAAATCCTTCAAGAGCATTGGCAAACGACACGTCGTGTAAGATCTTGGAGAGATTGGGTTTAGGTCGCGATGCGTGCATTAGGGTGGGTGTTTTTTCAAAAATTGAAGAGAATAGTTACAAAACGGTGCCATTTGATATTTGATTATCACTCTTATTTTTATTATATTTTTAATTTAAGTTTTTCTGCCTCCGGATTTGACTAGTAATTTTCCTAAAATGTATGGAGCTTCAAAATAAAAAGTTATTATTTTCGATGACTATAGAAAAGCTATTTCCAGGTAAACACAATACTCGAACATAGCTCAAGTTGCAATAATAAGTAAAAACATAGATATCAACTGTGGTCAGTACAAAATGTACTGAAGTTTCTATGAAATCTTTCAATTAGATCCGAAGGCAGAAAATTAATTCCGATGGTCAAATAATTTTGCACTAGTCGACCTAATTACGAAACTATTGACAACTGTTCCCAGTAAAAAACAAATACTTTTTTTTCTCCATACATTAGTGACCCACCCTAGCGTGCATATTCAAAACAGGAGGGTGCGTATGCAGGACAACGTTAAGTACCTGCGTGACGGTAAAGGCGCCGGCGATGCAGAAGTCGTGCACGATCTCCTTGTTGAGGTTGAGATCGCGCTGCGTGGACGTGTCGTAGAGCACGACGGCCACGGCCGGGTCGCTCGGGTCGTGCCGCGGTCCGGGCGCTGCTACCAGAACCTGATTTTGGAACAAATAATTATTTAGAATAATAAAGTCAAAGTCAAATAATTCTTTATTCAAATTGGAATAGCAACAAACTCTTTTGGAATATAAAAAATATTATAAATATTCAGGAAGTAGGTAATAGTACATTATTATAGAGGCCGGGACGAAAGGGGTTGCCGGCCGAAGACGTATAGATGGCCGAGCGAAGCGAGGCCGGATAGGACTGAGGCGAGCAACCCCATATTTCCGGCAGAGGTATGTACAGTGCTTTTCTCAAACATACAATGAAATAAACAACATAAACATCTATATGTCTATATGTCTTCGGCCAGCAACCCCTTTCGTCCCGGCCTCTATAGTAATGTACAGTCAGCTTCAGAGATATGTGACCCCCCTAACTTGAAAAGTTTAACTCGCCGCTCGGCTAGCCGAGACTCAGTATTCCGATAGAATCTTACAAAAATTGTGTTACTTTGAAACATTCCACTGTGCCGCTAGCGGGGATCGATCCATAGACCTTAGTGATATGCCCGGTCTTACTCCGCCATACATTAGACCGGCTGTCATGCCACTGGGCTACGGATGCAGTTGCATATGGATGCAAAAATTCGAACCAGTTGCAGGTGTCGCAAAGTGCAAATGGCTCCAACTAACTATCATATATATGCGTCCCTGTTTGGCAAGCTTGTGTTACGTTATAGTATTGTCTTTGTTTATCAATATTTCCCTGCCCTCATATCATTTTCGAAGACGCTTAACAACGACTTTAAGTAATCACATTAAAGGTTAAAAATCAAGAGCAGGTAATTCAGTTTTGGGATTTCATGTAGAAAAACGCCATTTGAGGGCAAGTTATAATTTGTAGTCCAAGTCATACCTGTCTCTGTTGTGTCGAAGCAATTACATTTTGTGAACTTTCTTTGCATTTTCAAGAAATTTATTTTAACAACTCACGTTTTTTTTTTCGATTTTTGATCAACAATATGGTGCGACTAACAGTTTTTATGAAAGCCAAAATCGTAAATCTCTGGGAAGAAAACAAAAGTATTAAGGAAATAGCACGAACGTTAAATATTACGGTAAGTAACTATTGTAACTAATGAGATTTCTTAATCACTTTACTGAATAAATGTAAATGTAAAATTGGATTAGCCAATAAGATAAGCTAACAGATGTATTGTGTGTAGATATATAATAGTTATTAATTATTATAGATAATATACCTATTTGATATATTTTTTAACAGGGTCTGTTTAGAAAAATCCCTAACAAACAAAACACATCGTGTATTTTTTAGTTAGGTAACTTAAGATTGTTTCTCCATAATGGGTGTGTTTTTAAATGTTTTTATACAAGATCGAGGCTTACCAATGTATTTCCACTTCTTCAAGAATTGTCCTATAGGTATATGTTAGTATTTTTTTTCTGTTACTTTATTTAGAGCTTAAGTAAGGTTTTAAAATAAAATCAGTATATAACTTTTTTTCCCGAGTCTGCTGAAAACGTAGTAGGTATGCCTAATAGGCATTATGCCAACCGAGAAATAGTCGCACAAAGACTTAAGGCTATTTTGTGTTCAGTTATTTTACAGATTTGTCTAAAATTAAAAATATAATGATTATATTATATTTACATATTGTTTTACGCGTATTTTCATTTGCAGAGAATCACAGTTCGTAGGTGGTTAAGACGTTTCCAAAAACAGGGAGACGTGGAATGTGAGAAACCAGGTCCCCGTCCTACAGCTTACACTGATGAGTCTGAGCGTCATCGTAATATAGTGAAAATACATACTGATGCTCCATTTACCAGTACTCGCACTACTGCGGAAACTTTTGAAGTGTCACTTAGCACGGTTAGAAGACACCTTCATGCTGCTGACATACACAACTATAAGCCAGCCAAAAAAATAAGTTTAACTGAAGGACATCGAAACGCACGTATAACGTTCGCAAAAAAATACGAAAATTTCGATTGGGAGAACGAAATCGTCATTTTCACAGACGAAAAATGTTTTAAATCCGACAAAGATGGCCGAAAAATATTGTGACGGAGAAGTGGAGAGAGGTTCAACCCCAAAAATGTGCTAGACCTTAGAACAAGCGGAAGGATAACGTTAGGTAAAATATATATATTTTTTTATGTTATGGCTTGGTATGAGAGGGTAAACGATATTTATCAGAGTAACTTTTTTTCAGCGTATTATGGGTGGATGTCGTCCATGGGCCCTGGTGAGCTTGTAGAAGTTGGAGGCCGAATGAATGGTAAACGATACCTTGAGGTATTGCGTGACGTAATGCTGCCATCAGTTCGCGTCGCCTACCCTGAGGGCCAAATTTATTTAGTGCAAGACAATAGTGCCGTGCATCGGTCCCATGTAGTGCAAAACTGGTTGTCTTCTCAGACAGATATTACAGTGTTCGATTGGCCTTCGAAAAGTCCTGACCTAAACCCAATCGAGAACTTGTGGGGTCAAATGGTGCTTAACTGGGACCCTACCCAAGTTAGATCAAAAAAAAATCTAGATGAAGAAGTTCACCGGACCTGGGAATTGTTGAGGAACACGGATACCTGTTCTAACATGGTGACGAGTATGAAAAGCCGATTAAAGCAAGTTGTAGAAAGTGACGGATATCCTCTTCGCTATTAATTACCTACTCACACGCATCTGGTAACTGTAGTTATCAGCCATCACCCTTATTACCTAGGAGATAGAGGTCAATAAATATTCTCAAGCGGGTGATTAATATACCTAACTCTTGTGCTTCCATTTGTGTTATAGGTATTTCTCCACTATTGGCGAAATAATTATCATAGGCAAGTTAAAACAAATGAATAAATCTTCCGTGTCAGACATGTTATTCATGTCATTAAGGTCGATAATAACTCGACAGGTTTAGAATCTGTTATACCTATTAGAAATAGAATGATGGGAGTAACCTTGCAATTTAAAAGTATTCACACAAATTAATTAACTAAACTTATTAGAAAGACACATTAGCATTCAATTACATACCTATTCAAATAAAATAGTTAACATTATGAACGAGTGAGATTGTTCAAAATATTAACTTATTGTTTTTTCCCTAATAGTTAGGCCCCGAAAATAGTCTTTGCAATAAAAAAAGATTTGACGCACGGTTTCAAAAACAGTTCCCTGTAGGTATTTTAAAGATATGTAATTTAAAGCACAATTGTATCATCAGCATCACATTTTATACGACATTATTGTCTCTAAATGTGGTCAGGAATACACTGTTAAAATCCGTCGGCCTATGCAGGCCCACGGTGTATATAAAACGCGTCATCATTATCTTCATTGCGTTATTCCCGGCTTATGCCATGGCTCAGTTAGCCTGGGGTCCGCTTTGACAGCTAATCCCAAGATTTGGAGAACGGTGCATATAAAACGCATATTTTTTTTAATTGGAAATTTATATATTGATGAACTACAGTTCCCTGTATCGAATATGGCCCATTAGTGGAGAAAGACCGTGTTTAAATTTTTTTTACAGTGCTGACGTTGCAGGAGATGAATATTGTTATCTTTGATAACATGTGGTTTCTCGCTGTAACGTCAAAGTTTTCGTTGAGGTTATTTCAATCAGAAAGAAAAGTAACGTTGTGGTTTTGGCATGTCACATGGTCGAATCTAAAATTTATTGTAATTTACCTATGCAAGTTATTCTTTTGTGCAATTAATTAATGCATGTTTTTGTGCAAGACTCACTTAATAGGAAAAGTTGGAAAACATTTTTTTTTGACGCGGATTAAATAATTATACGCAGCTGATCGTATTAATAAGCTAAGACCCGTTTAAAAAAAATGTCTTCAACATATTATTTATACTTTATTTTCTAATAAGATCACGAAAATGATAAACCCTATACATGGATAAGATGATTTTTGTAACCATCTGTAGGTATAACGCATATGTTTTTGTAAGACATTATTTTTGAATAGCATGAAAATAGTTATACCTATTGAAGCCTTGTTATCTCGGGGGTACTGTAACTAGTTAACTACTACATACTCTTATTCACGGCTGCTTAAAAAAACTGTGATTGTACGGAATTGAAATGTATGAAAGTAAATAACCGCGTGGGGTTTGTAACACATAACGTCTTTAAAACATATTTCCAGTCCAGTCTGCGATAAAAACTGTGTCGGATACGGCACGTCACTGCAAATCTGCAGCATCGCCTTTGTAGGTGTGACCGCACTTCAAAAAGCCTGGGGTCCGCTTTAAATATATTATGCCATTAAAACAATATTATCTTAATAAACCACAACGTTACTTATTTACACAACGGAGAAATGTTAAAACATTGATACATTAGATAAAAAATTTGAAGGTAGTTACTTCTTAATTTTACATAATTAATGTTGCTAAAGCAATTCGGATATTTGCTTATCTATCTTAAAGATACATCGTATAATATAACAATAGATAGATAAATGTTTATTTCATGAAAAGCAATTACATTATAAGTTAGCAATATATATGTAAAACCTGATCAACTAGCTGGGTAGATCATATAAATAGAATAAAACTTTCTCATAATTCCAATTCACCCGAAATATTGATATTGTAAACAGTTTTTTATAAACCAATAAAAAATAATCAACATTCGTATTTTTCTTTTATTACCCATTTCTCATAATAATATTTTCAGCATAATATATCTAAAACTAATAACACAAATAAATTGCAACGTGTTGTATAAAAAAAATACAAAAAAGTTTGAATCATCATGATATTTGAACCAGGAACCTCTCGTTTCATAGTCTATATTAGCAGCCGCTAAGCCAGGTCGCCGCTAGATAAGTTGACGAAATTATTGTTCTGGCTAAGACAAGCAACAAACATTGTTTTACATTTATCGTCGCCATTTTTTTTATATTGACATATTCAATTTATAAATGCCTGTAATAACTATACAAAATAATGCCTGTTGCAGATATACTAAAAAAAAATACAAAAAGTTAGGTGTGTCACGAGATTTGAACCAGGAATCTTTTTCTCGGGGGGGTCACATAATTGTGAAGCTTACTGTACTATAACGACCTCTTGTCCTAGTCGCACCTGTCACGTCATACTTCGCAGCCTACTTTGGCTATGGAACATGCAATGAAATAAACAACAAAAACATCAGTTTTTTTTATATGCATAGTGGCAGAATGCCATGATGCCTGTGCCACAAATTTATGTGGAATGGAATTAAAAAAGAGCACTTTGCAGGCCTAGGCCTTCAAGATTTGTATTAAATTCCATTAACAACCTCTTGTCCTAGTCGCACCTGAAACGTCACATTTCGCAGCCTATTATAAGAAACATAACAACAACATTTCATTGCACGTTTGAGAAATAAATATTTTCATTGCTCATGTTCGGAAAGTGGGTTGTAGTTTATCTATGATACGGGTGGAAAACGATGCATCGCAGCCCTTGGGTTGCAAAAAGATATGTTCCATCATGTGGCTTTTTGTGTACTCTACTTCAGAGTTTAATAGTTTTTAAGTATTCTACTGCTTCGTGAGTAAGAGTAGAAAAATCCTCCACTCGCCCAGGGTATTTGGTAAGGGGGCAGTCAAACACCATGTGGTGTACTGTCTGCTCGGGAGCTCCGCACCGGCATGCCGGTGATTCGCACTAGTTCCATCTGTACCACAGATAAGCACAGTTCCCAACGCCCGTCCTTATCCGATTTAGCATGCACCAAACGCGCCTGGGCTCCACAAAGCCAACAGGTCGTATTTTGGTGGTAGGCTTGAAGACGTCGTCAGGGAGAGATCTTGATTCCCATTCAGATTCCCAGGTGTCTCGTAAGTTGTAGGTTGGTTCCTGGTCATGGAATTTCAGCGCTGGGGGATGGCGAGATTTTAGTCTGGTCTTTTTAAAATCGCGGTGTTCTTCGTGGACTGGCAAGTTCGGTGACGCCCGGATCTTTTGCAATTCAAGGCCAAGACATCTTTCTCTTCGCAGATGGGGGGGTAGTATGTGAGACAGGACTGGCAGCCAATACGTTGGAGTGGGCTTGAGGCATCCAGAGATCAGACGCATCGTATGGTTGAGCTGGACGTCAACCAGGGAAGTGTGAGCGCTGTTCAGCCGGACGGCAGAACTGTATTCAGCCGTCGAGAAAACCAGCGATAGTGCTGAGGTCCGAAGCGTAGCTGCACTGGCACCCCAGGTAGTGCCGGTTAGCTTTTGGATGATGCTATTGCGGGTTTTCAGCTTGGCAGACACTTTTCCAAGATGCTGTTTGAAGTTCAGGCTTCTGTCAAGCGTGACTCCCAGGTACTTGGGGAAGAAATTGTGTTTCAGAGTGGTTTCTCTAAACTCCACTTTGAGCTCTTTATTGGCCAATTTGTTATTTAAGTGGAAGCACGTTAAGACGTAGGCGCCAGTTCGTAAAGTAGTTGTCCAAGGTAGAGAGATCCCTTGTTAGCGTTGGTTCAGTAACTTGCATGCTAGAGCCTAGTGTGACCAAGGCCAAATCATCCGCATATCCAAATTTCCTACTGATTGTTTCGGGCATGTCATGAACGTATAAATTGAAGAGCAGTGGTGCGAGGACCGACCCTTGAGGAAGGCCGTTATTTAGGACTCTTGCTTGACTGGCACGGTCCCCAAGGTGAACGCGGTACGGCCTGTTGCTGAGTGCACTTTCGAGCAGCCTGTAAATTTTCATGCAGGGCACTATTTTTAAAAGTTTATATAGCAGACCCTGGCGCCAGACGGTGTCATATGCTGCAGTGAGGTCGATGAACGCTGCTGATGCCTTCATGTTACGATCGAAACCCTTCTCTATAAGCGTCGTAAGGGCCAGAACCTGGTCCACACAATTCCTGTGGGGGCGGAAGCCAGCTTGCTCCTGTGGTATGGAGCTATTAATGGTGCTGGAGATTCGGTTGTATATAATGCGCTCCAGGAGCTTGTAGATCACACTAAGGAGAGCAATTGGTCGGTAGCTTTCTGCTTTATCGTCCGCTTTCCCAGGCTTTAGGACAGCCACGATTTTTGCACGTTTTAGAAGTGGGGGGACTATGCCAGAGTCTAATATAGCTGTGTAGAACTTGGCGAGCCAGTCCCGTGTGCGAGGGCCACAGTACTTAATAAACTCGGGAAAAATTTCGTCAGCACCACAAGCTTTATTTATCGAGGTTTCTTTTATACCAAAAGACACCTCATCTGTAGAGACTGAGCGCCCGAAGTCATGGTGCGGCGGTGTTTCGTTCTTGAGATTTTGGAGCCTTCTACGAACCTTGCGGGTGTGAAGTTTGTCACTGGGAGCCTTTGACAGTTTGTGTATCCTAAGGGCTATCTCATTAGGGTCCACTTTGGGCCCTCGTTTCAGAGTCGAGTCCCCGGACGACAGTCTGTTTAGAGTGTGCCACGCTTTTCGACTAGAGTGCTTGAAGCTCATGGTTTCAACAGTTTGTGCCCACTTCGCTCTGCGAGCATCATCCAGGGTCCGAATAAGTTCGTGTGCCACCTCCCTGTCCCCCGTTTCAGAGAATTCATTCCACAGCGTTTCAGTCTGAGCGTTCCAGCAAGGTCTTTCTGAATCCTCGTGGTATGTGCTTCTTAGCGATGCTTATAACTAGCTTTCGGAACCTCTCGTAGTTTTTAGGCTCGGGTGGGATATAATTTTAATACGCGTAGGTAATCGACGGAATAATGTTATACTGCCATATATGAATTTATACTTAAAAATAAATTCTTACTAGTAACTATTACATTAAATTGATACTTTTATGTTTTCTCTTTCCTCTCATTTGTAATGAAAAGTAGAGTGTTTAACTCGGGTGAAAGGCACCCATTTCCACCCTTGGTTAACAATCTACTATTTCACACCACCTATTCGAATACGGCCTCAGAAAAGTGCCACTTTCTTCCCTGCTAAGAGGGAGCCAAGTGATACGTTTCTGTTCAAGGGCTTTCTATTGCCAGCCTAAACGATTACCATGAAATATGAAAATAAGCCGTACGTTCAGACTTGATTCAGATTTTTTCAGAATCTTTTTATTACATTTTTAACGCTTTGAGTCTCGTGTCAAAATATATCACTGTTTTGACAGCGTCCGGTAGTACATTTTAATCACACCTGTTCGGTAAGTGCGCCAATACGCTGCGGTGATGCGCGCCGTAGGTGCGTCATTACGTCCTAGTAGGCCGTTAAGGATTTTCATACAACATTACGTCGCACTAGCGCGGTCCGGCGCACGCCGAGATTTCTTTTATGAAAATAATGAAATTAAGTCATCCCTGATTTAGACCATTTTAGAGTAGTTTTGTGAAAATATATTGTTTTATTTACTTTTTTGCATCACAGGTGTGATGAAAAACATTGTGTGTACCACGGGCGGTACAAGAATTGCAAATTCTTACTTACCGCCCTTAATACACAATGTACTATTTTAGCCCACTAGTTTGTCAGACTATAGTTTGAGAATAAAGCTTACCTCGCCTGGCAACCTCCGCTGCACCAGCTCCGCGCCCGCCGCGCTCGCCGCCAGCTCCTCGGCGCCCTCGAGGCGGCATAGGATGGCCTAATACATAATAGTACATTACTATAGAGGACGGGAAACGAAGGGTTACAGGCCAAGTAGATATATCTGGCCGAAGGAACTGAGGCCAGATAGGGATACGCGGCCTGTAAGCCTGTTTCTCGCCGAGATTTGTATAGTGCTTTTCTCAAACTTGCCATGAAATAAAACGAACTGATTTCGCCGAACCATACTATTTGATTTGTAAATAAACCAATTTTACAGTATCGTACAAATTAAAAAAAAAAATCGCGCCTAACTTTTTTTTAAATCTGTTTGAGGTATCCTTTTAACTGGTGGTATAGACATTAGTCCATAGGTTTTTTTTTCTGTGGCTGAATGTTAAGACATAGTGTCACAATTTGACGTAACAAAACAAAAGACAGTTTGTTTGCAGTCCTAGGTGTGAAATAAATACATGAAATCTCTTTACATATCATCTTAGCATATGACACCGGATACATAGTATTTCCGGGATTCCGTAGCAAGTTTGAGAAAAAATCATTACATGTTTAAGACAAAAATCATAGAATGGAAGCACTGTTTTGAATATCGAATGTTAACACCAGAGCCCGTACTATTCATGCCTATGACATCAATTTGACGTCACGCATATAGTATCACGCATTATTCTTACGTTAGGGACACGTGTACAGTCACCACATGGGATTGTTGAGCCACTTGCAACTGTTCGCAACTTGGTCGAATAATACAAATCGGGTTCCGAACTCTTATGAGGTTGATATGACGACTGCGGCCGAACTCTGCTGACCAATGGGGTGGTCGTTGCTACAGTTAGCCAATGACCGCTCGCGTATTCTTCAGAAGGTGACATTACCATGGTTACGTAATAACAAAAATGTTTAACCAATGATTGTTCGCTATTTTTCCGGAAGCTGACGTTACTATAGTTACGTTATAACATCCGCTTTAGACCTGGAGACGTCAATCTAACTTCAGAGCCCTGATGGTAATTTCGTTCACTTTCCTTTTAACGGCTGTCACTGACAGGTATTTTTTCAGTGTTAGAATTTCAGTCAGAAACTATCAAGTTTCTATTAAACATTTTTATGGCTACTGACAGATTATAGGATTATGGGTAGATTGTCAAAGGTTACCTACCATATTTCTACAAAGGTTACATAAGTTTTCAACTAACGTCAACTGAGCTGTAACGAATGATAATAAAGACAGCAATAGCATTTGTCTCTGTCAATGAAAAAAATAATTTAAAATTGCTCGATAACATGCCTATTTATATAAATATGAATGGAAAAAATACCTCGCCCATTAATATCAGATAAATCATGGCTTCCGATTTGAAGCAAATAAAACAACAATAAATTACTGAACGGTTTTATACCACTAATTGGAGTTCGAGGCCAAAGAATCTACGAAAATATTGCCACATCAATGAAATGTTCATACAATAGTAAATCCTTATTTTCTAAAAACAGACGTTGAGATATCTTATTTATTGGTAATTTGAATTCTTTAATATATAGAAACAATATTATTTACTTATTTTCACGTAAATATAAGATATTTTAATAAAAACGGAATTATCCGCAATTATTAGTAACAAAGTTGGTATTGCGCTGGTATCACCTCAGGTGTTAATAACATTTGGTACAGCAATTTAACTACACATAAATTAAAACCCTATTTCTGCATACGTTTAGAAAATAGCAGAATAATACATTGTAGCGTGCTACGAACAAATAAAACGGTCCTGAATTTTAATTGACAAGTGTCACCCCCTCTTCAATGCATCACGGTAATGAATGTCAGTATCAACCTATAAAAACTTAAACTGCCATTTAAAAATAGTTGTTATTGGTCCATCAAAGTTTTGAATGGCTATATTCTATAGGTAAACATTTGTCAAAGTTGTTGCGCCGAAATATGTGCGGTATTAAGAAAAACGCTATGTCCTGCCCATCTTGGCACAATTAAACAATTGCTTTTGGGGGCATTTTTGAGCTGGCGTTAGACGTCTATGTTATATTTATGGTCGCAGGGTGCTTTATGTTCACATTTCGTATTCGTAAAATACCTTTGACCTAAAAATTTCTTTGTCAGTGCTATAGTTCTCCATTTAAATTATCATAGAGATCTAACGTTTTGTTTGTGTTCTCTGGTAATTTTAAGTTCTTTACAAGAAAATGTTGTCATATCAATGTTAGTTATGAGAAAAGAAAAGTTTTTAGGTATTTACGTGTTTTTAAGAAAATCCTAGTTGTGACAGCCATATTAAACAGAAAGGCGTAAAAACATTACAGAGGTATATAATGTTTTTATTAGGAATTATTTTAAATAAATAAATGAAATAACAAAAAGGTTGTGGAAACCTGAAAACTTTCTTTGACAATGACATAAGAGACTTTGACAGATTTGACAATAACGCATCTGTCGTAGTTTCGTTGGCCTCGAACTCCAATTACTGGTATAAACAAATCTATGAAGAACTGTCGTTATCCAGTTTCCTTTAGGAACAACGACATCTAGCGTCTAATAATGGCCGATGACTAATCCTTAATTCTCGTAGACGAAGAAATTTTTATTATTTCAACTTGTTTTGACACACTGAAATTTTGACGCAACAAAGATTCGTATTTGACTGACTTATCATCGGGGAACATCGGTCATGTCGCGATCGTGCCTACTAACGAAAAATACCGAACCCATAATATTACACGACCAAATTGCATCCATTGCCAAGTGGCTCAACATTCCCATGTGGTGACTGTACATTGGGCCTCAAAAGTTATTGAGAAATAAGTTTATATGTTTTTTTTACTTTTTTGTTTGCAGACATGGAATAATGAAAACGAATGTACGTAATTAATTGTGTATTTTTATTAACATTCAATTGAAATTCATCATTATCAAAATATGTTTAGTTTCTCAAACTTATTTAGAAAAAAAAAACCGGCCAAGAGCATGTCGGGCCATGCTCAATGTAGGGTTCCGTAGTTATTAAAAAACTACGGAACCTTACACACATATTTATTGTATAAGGTTATATATT
Organism: Thaumatotibia leucotreta; assembly: GCA_025490895.1. Lineage (NCBI taxonomy): Eukaryota > Metazoa > Arthropoda > Insecta > Lepidoptera > Tortricidae > Thaumatotibia > Thaumatotibia leucotreta. Next base: position 15,280 of record JALPQI010000350.1, read on the forward strand.
ATATGATAAAAAAGTCAAATAACTACGATTCCCATGTGATGGGGTCAATGATTAACGACTGATTTTCCACTCATCACATTATCATCATATTAGCCGAAAGACGTCCACTGCTGAACATAAGCGTCCTCCAAAGATTGCCACAATGACGGATCTTGCGCCACCCGCATCCACCGGACTCCTGCGACCTTCATCGGTATCGGTCCACCATGTCGAGGGCCTACCGTAACGTAATGTATGAATTTAAACAAAAATACTAGTAACCTGCGCTGGAAGCTTCCGGAATTGCGGCTCAAGAATTTTGATTTTGTTCAAGTCTACTACATCATCGTCTCCATGGTCGCCCAAAAAGACTGCCGCGGTGTCCTCTTCGATTTCTAGGATTTTCGCTCGTTGCCATTCACCATCATCTAAATTAACCGCATACCTTAAAATAAATAAAACTCTGTAATATTTGTTGATCCCTAATTTTTTTTTATTATGTAAAAAATGTATTGTTAGAAACCTCTTACCAGGCATTTTTGATAATCATATTTTTATCAACGGATGTGCCGCCATGTTTGTAATATCTCTCCATATCGGCCAGTAATGTCTCGAAGGCATCCTGCAGTCAAACGATTGTAACATTTAAACATGTTTTGTAAAACAATTACTCCCTCGTTAAAAGTATGTATGTACCTACTAAAAATACTTGTTTTGCTACAAATGCAATTGTCTTAGTGACAGATAAGGAAGGACGAAATTTATTAACAACCTATTAAATGCAATGTTATGAATAAAAAGCACAAACTAAGGTCTATATCTTACAACATACTTACAAAATATTATACTTACGCTGTAATTTGGCCCCACAATCCGCAGCCAAATTTCGAGTGTAGAATTGGCAACGGTCACGAAAACGTTCCAGAAATCCTCTTCAGGGAACTTAAGTGGCGGCAGATCACTGTCGATTGTATCGTCCAATACAGTGTTCTCTAAGACCATCGGAGGCGCGCCCTGCAAACGAAAAACACTTCAACGCCTGCTTTAGGTACTTCAGCTCTAAGTAGATAGCCATACAGTTTCTAATATGTCGTGATCAATGCTCTTATCTAATAAGAGGCTGCAATTACTTAGGCATGTTACTATCTGATTCATGATTGGTGCAACGTGCATGTTATTTGACCTTAAATAAAAAAACGATAGCTCCAAGTTATTATTTAATATATTATTAAAGCAATAAATAAGTCACAAAATGATAGCAATGTGATGATAATGCTTTAGAACAAGATTTTGAAATACTTTTCTAACACAATGATCACTTCTCTAGATTATGTAGAGGTAATTAGCACATGTCATAAGGTAGAAAATCAAATAGATAGTGCCTTAATCATATGTGTAATTTATTGACTGTTTTGACATGTGGTAAACAAGCGGCATAAGTTTTAATTTATAAAAAAAATAACATATTATAATTTGTTGAAATTACTGCTGTTCTCTATTCTAAAAATCTGTTTCCATGCAGCTACGCAAAATAGCGTAAACCAACTCCTAAAGACTTTTAACAACAGCCCTTTTAAAATAATAGAAGTCAGTGATTCCAACACTAATTAAACATCCGTCTATTTACATAATATATCTAGCCTGGCTAATGAAAGTTTAAACTATCAATGCAACACGGCAACGAGTTTCCTCAGAACCGTCATGTAACGTAAGTGTTACCGCATCAAATTTCACAGGATTAGCTTTCGTTACCCAGCCCAGGAGAAGGAGTACAGAAGATTCTACACGAGTAGTTTTCAATAATTTGCAAGAGATATCTTCTCTACATACCTCTTTGTTTGGGAGAAGTACTAATAGTCCGTTAACCACTCTGTCTTTTAATATTCGAGGACAATTTTCCACCAGTTCTTGCCAGTTACTGGGCAAATTCTCTCCAAACTTTTCTCTAAAAAACATAATTCAGCGCTACATGACCATTTCTTTTAAATAAAATGACAGTGGGTAGTGCAACTAGTAACAAGGGGCCTTTGTTAAATAATTCGCGTAATAGGTATGGACTGAACTTTTATACTTAACAGTATGATTGATTTGTAAGAACTAATTGGCATGCGTCATGCATTACTTTTTTTTAATCAGTATTAGCAAAATAGATAGGGTAAATAACCTGCATGAGTTTTTAGTTTAGTGCATACAGTTAAGAATCTAGGCGGCAAATGCGTCATGTAATATACAGCAAATTGCGTGTCTGCATTAATTGCTAAATAACTTCCGAGTCTGTATACGATTTTATAACGTTAATTACAAAAACTCGATTATAAAATCACGAGCAATTTGCGATTTTCAGGGCAGATTGAAACTGAATCGAGATAGTTTTTATCACCCCATATTAATTTGAATTAATGTTTACTTGATTGTTAAATGAAACAATGAGTTTGATAACAATAAATAATAACCGTACCCTTATATATTTCATTGATTTACTATTAAAATTAATCAAACCAAATTTACTTCATTACTGACTTCTCAAGAAGGATTTTATAAGTAGCGATTGCATATTTCGTATACAGACTATTTGTAATATTAGTAACCGTTTCATTTATGAAGACGCGTCGTTATCATGAGTAACAACATATATAATCTAAATGGTTATAGCTCTTCTTATAATAGGTGCTAATAGCAATGTGTATCTTTTTGGGATACGCATGCATTTACAACGCCTGTAGGTGATGACAGGCAGATGGTGGATCAGTGTTTATTGTTTATCGTTAATATAGTGACGCGTAGCACGATAAACGGTGAAAACGGGAACATCTTAACCACCTGTTTTATTGTCGAGGAGTTTTCTCGATGAGCTTTTCGCGATTATTGTTTATATTCCAGACAACATTTTTGAATGACGTCACTGTGAATATTGGTGTAATAGAGATACAAAGCGTACAATTTTAATTTTACACTCAACCAATTGCCATCCTAGGCCACACAAAAACCTTGTCGAAATGATAAGTAGTAAGATACATCTTAAAATTTTATTCATAACGTCACTTTGACACAGTTCCTGAGTGGCCTAGGGTCCCAATTGATCGAATGCACCATAAGCTGTATAGTTTATAAGTAAGAAAAAACTTAAGTAAAGCACCTATTATATACAGAGTGGCCAAAAATTAAGTGCATTTCTTCTGCCAGTGCCTTATGCAAATTAAGCCATTTAGCGTTTTGTTCAAGGAGTAAGTTTACGTTTCAGAAGTAGGTATTTATAACAACGAGCGCCAGAGTTAGGCAAAAAGTAATCCGATTACTCCTCCCGATTACTTTTGTAACCTAGATTACAAAGTACACATACAATTGTATCTAATTCACAAAAGTAATCATATGATTTTTGCCCAACTCTGCCTAGAAACTTGTAGGTAAAGCCTGATAACTTCCTATTTGACCCTCGCCATATTGCGGATTTTCAGTGATATTAATTTCTTCTACTGGCAATGACTATCGTTGCAGATTTCTAGGAATGTAAACTTGACAGTTTATAAATAAGCCTTATGTTTATGAGTTATGACCTTAAGATTATGCTTGTTCGGTTCCAGATGAAAATGAAAATGATTTTTATTTGAAGAACAATAAGTAAATAATACATATTATTTCCACATTACATAACATAACCACTACAAAATACATAAGTATATTGCACTGGATACTTGAGGTGCTCGACGGCGGTGAGGCTCGGACACCTAAACTAGGTCATCCTGTATCTCAGGGTCCATTACAGTAGATAGCCGGATCCGAAGTCTTACATCCTTTGTCTGGTGAGGGCATGACTTTCGCACATCAAGTGTTTCATTGTCTCCTCTTTCTCGCCACACATTCTACAGTCTGCTGTCGGAAAGACCCATTTTGGCCAAAAAAGTTTTGACCCCTAAGTGTCCCGTAAACACCCCCGTTATGAGTTTGAATTATCATTTGCTATATTTCCAAAGTTTTTTGCTCCAGCCCGAGTCTACTTCGTGAATAAAAAGCTTTGAATGCCTGAGCCCCGTCAGATTGTTCCACACTTTCTGGTGCTTCCGTCTAACTCGCTCTTTCATGGCTATTTTTATGGTTCCTTGTGAGAGTCCCAAAAATGGTTCTGGGCCTACAAAATTGTTTCTTATGTAGAATCCCCTCTTGCATAGTCTTACCCTCATATTAATAACAATTAATCTATAACTGTCAAAAGTTCATTCTTAGAAATATGCAACTATACCTATTCTTTGACATGAGACGAATCGAATGTCACCGATGTAAACAAAAATAAAATATATCGCGGTTTCAACGATTTTATCATTAAGATGCCGAGAAAGATACCAAAACACGCAAGAAGAATCATCTTAAATACAATGAAATATTTAAAGCAACGAAAGGAGGAACGATTGAATAGCATTCCATTGAAATATGCATTGCAATGGTTGCTGACACGCCCGGTACCGAGGCCCAACCGCGAAACTGGGAAGTACTGGGGTGCGAAATGACTAACAACCGATAAGTAGCGAAGCTAGTTTATTACTGACGGGTGGGGGCGGCGCAGGCACATACACCTTACTCCTTCCCCTTTAATTTTCAAACATGATAACAATAAGAAATTTCAACAAAATTAAAATTAACACTTACTTTCTACGGTTCCTATCCTACGAGGTATAATCTATTTTCTTAGTTCTAGGTCTCAAGGTCGGGTCGATAATATGTGTGCAATAAATTATTTGATTTGATTTGATTTGATCCGTAACGGCAGCGCTGGAGCGCTGTCCGCAATGGAAAGGACAGCAGGTTCGACTCCCGGAGCCGGCTCCAAGTCCGCTACCCCTTTCTCCACCGGCAATTCTGCGTTACACTCCTCACTTACTAAATCACCGATAGATTGACGTGTCATATTAGTTGTTAGAGAAAAGGGCGGGTTAGGCGAAGGTGGCGGCGATGGCGATAACGGTGGTCACCCACGTATTTCTGTCATCGTCCTCACCTTTTTTGACAGTTCCCTCAAATTCGTTGCTCCCCGTATACCTTATAATTTGGTCAATGTGACGCTTACACAAGACATTGAAATCTTTAACATTTATTTCAAACATTCGGTTACCAATAACATTATGTATAATACCTAAAGTCCAAAATTGTTTTCTTGCCCTAAACCATCTCAACCATATTTTATCGCCCTTTTTAAATGTTCTACAGTTTTCATTGTTTCTTTCCTTAATGTCATTATTAGGTTTAGGTAGAATGAGATCTAATCGCGATTTCAAATGACGGCCAAACATGATCTGGGCAGGAGACAAACCAGTGGAACAATGAGATATATTTCGATACTCAAATAAATATCCTAATAATTTTTTATTTACATCTGTATGTGAGTTGGCAGAATTTATTATACATTTTATCATTTTTGTACATATTTTGACAAAATTTTCAGCTTGTCCATTGCTTGGTGGATGATAAATACGCGATGTTATATACCTTATGCCATTCATAGAGCAAAAATGTTCAAATTCGGTCGACTTAATTTTAACATCCTTATCAGACACTAACATAGGTACGGCACACCAAATCTTGCGGCATATCAAAACTAATTCTTATAACTCGTTTATCAGAGATCGAGTAGAAGTACCACTTTTCATAAATAAACATTCGAGCCATTTGCTATATGCATCTATAACTATTAAATATACCCGTTGCTCAACCTGACATGTAGTAGTCGATATGTGTATCCTATGCCAAGCGGCCGGCGGGCGAGGCCAGGGCGCGGGCGCGGCGCGCGGGGGGTAGGGTCGCGTAGACACACAAATCGCACATGATCCTATCCATTGTTCGATATCCGAATCGACTTTCGGCCACCATAATTTGTTACGCGCGATACTCTTTGTTTTTACAATACCTAAATGCCCCGAATGTAGGTCCTGCAACATTTGCTTACGGTAGGTACACCGTTGGTATAACCACCCGATGTCCACGGAACAGGCAATCGCCGTCGACTTCTAAGTCGGCCTTGCAATTGAAAGGCAAAATGGAAGTGCAGTTAATTTTTCGTGGCCATCCGTGGTTCAAATATTTCATTACAGTCGGCAGCACTGGGTCAGCCTCCGTGGCTTTCCTCAAGTCGTCAAATGTAACTGGTGCCACATTGGCGTCTAAAAATTTTAGAAAAGTAATATCTTCCTCTTCCTCCCTATCCCTAGCACTAGATTCCGGTAATGGAGCCCGTGAAAAATAATCCGCCTCGATATTTTTCGACCCACTTATATATTGGACGTCATAATTATAAGCAGACAGTATAAATTAATCGCGTAACGCTGAAGTCGAGACGCCGCCATTACAGAAATACCTACTTTATTTCCAGAAATTGACAATAACGGTCGGTAATCCGTTTTCAAAATAAATGGATCCTGTCTACCATATGAGTATTGATGGAAACGTTTTAATCCAAATATTAAGGCAGTAGGCTCCTTCTGCGCCTGACTATAATTACGCTCACTATTAAAAAAAATAATAATAATAATTTAGTATTATTATTATTTATAATAGGCGTCAACGAATGCGAGGCGAAACAAAAGCGAGTGGCCGCTCAGCACCTGTTTGTCGGTCGCGCTGACTCAGCACGGCGCCAAGTCCAGGACCAGCGTCCACTGATAACACAAGTTGTGCTGTAGGGTCAAAATGCGCAAGCACGCGTTCTGGAACCAATTCCCTCTTTACGCTTTCAAAATCCTCCCGTTGTCGTGCGCCCCACTCCCATTTTGCCCCATCGCGTAATAGTTCGTGGAGAGGACTGAGCATATACCAGACGCGTTAGGTACGAAACAGCGGTAATAATTTACCACTCCCAAAAACGCTTCACATCTTAAAACATTTGACGGTTCGGGCGCATCTAATATAGCTCCCGTTTTTTTAGAACATGTACGCAGACCATTTCTATCTAATACGAAACCTAGATACGTTACACTGCTTTTTAAGAAATCACATTTACTCCTTTCTAACCGTAATCCGGCGTTATGAAGCCTTGCCAAAACCTCACGTAATCGCGATAAGTGTATTTTATCAGTAGGTCCCGTTACGCAAACGTCATCGAGCCAACAGCTGACTCCATCGATACTTACAAAAAAGTGTCTCCATTGCGCGTTGAAAAATTGCCGGTGCGTTAGCTAAGCCATAAACGAGTCTTGTATATTTGTATAAACCTTTCGTTGTGTTTATAGTGGTGAGCTCCTGAGTCATCAGATAATACAAATTGATTATACGCATTGCTAAGGTCGAGTTTTGTGTAACAGTTACCGCCACCGAGACGCGCAAACACTTCCTCAATACGAGGGATAGGATATTTAATCTATAATCATGTCTTTATTGAGCGTTACGGAAAAATCGCCCGCTATATTTATTTTACCATTATCTTTAAGAACGGGTACTATAGGCGTAGCATATTTAGAAAAATCCCACTCTACCCTGTTTTTAATAGCAAATAGACTGATCGCGGTTTAAAGAATTTTGGGGTAGTATTTTCTTTTAACTTTAATTCAACCTTGAATTTATTAAATGTTCCCAAATCCCCCTTAAAAAGGCTCGAATATTCACTTAGCAACAGCGATAATTCATTTTGTAGTGACGATTCTGTATTTACTAAATGATTTTCGATTTTAAAATACACATTAAATTTGGCCATAAAGTCACGGCCCAATAAACCTATTGAACCACCATTTTTCATAACATATACAGGGTGCTCGCGAGAAAACCGCAAGATTTTAACTATGCATTCTAAACATCAAAATAAACAAAAAATATTATGAGACCCAATGTCAAATTCAACAAAAAAAAATTTTTTTTCTTTTTTTTAGACTTTTTGAATACTTTTTAAAATTTCCAATACTTTTTATCATAACAACAATTTGCTACAACTAATTCTTTAAATGTTTTTTTTAGCGACAGGTTTTTTCGTCAAGTCTCTTATTTTTTGATTGTCAGGCAAAAGGTGTGGTAATATTAGAACACATTGTGGTAGCATTGTAATCAAAAAGAAGTTTTATGACGAGTTACGTCGATTTTTTTTCCGTAAAAAGGTTAATTAACTCTGGAACCAAGCCGAATCCAGGAAATTTTCTTCTTCTTCTTCTTCTGAGTCGTAGCCTCATGTCTGAGGGACGTGACTCCTATGAGATATTACTCTTCCTGTCACTGCTCTCCAGGCCGTTCGATCTTCGGCCATATGAATGGATGCCTGGAGTGAAGTTTGGGTTATATTTTGGACCACATCCGTCCATCTACTGGGTGCGCGTCCCCTACTTCTTCGGCCATCGACACTTCCCGTAATAATGCGCCTTTCTATCGCATCCCCGCCACGTCTGATTGTGTGGCCGAAGAATTTGAGGACTCTTTGGATGCAAATGTCAGACAACCTTGTGGTGATATTGAGCTTGTCCAAGATAGACGCGTTGGTCCGGCGTTCAGTCCAGGATATCCGAAGCATTCTGCGCCAACACCACATCTCGAACGCATCAATCCTTCTAAGTGCCCGGGCTTTCAATGTCCACGTCTCGGAAGCATACAAGAAGATTGAGAAAATAAGGGACCGCATGAGCCTTATTTTAGTTTTGCGGTTGATTCCTCGATTCCTCCATATTTACCAGGAAATTTTATATAACATTAAATACTCTAAATATGTTCAGGAATTCAGCATTAAAATCTTGCGGGTTCCTCGCGAGCACCCTGTATGTTTATCTCGTGTGTTTGATCACGGTACGATATTTTGGTAGTAAAATAGCCCGTAGGTATGATTTGAAACCCATTGTACATAAACAAGTTTATATGACATTTTTCAACTTTGCATCAGAGAATGACTAGCAATATAATTTATCGCTTATTAGTAGACTCGCTTCCGATCCAGAATCGAGTACCATTTTTAAGTTTTTACCATGAAGGCTAACGTCCAATAATATTGGTTCATAAATTCATAATTAATAGTCCAAGAGCCAGTGAACCCTGAGAGTAACGGTCTTCCTGTAAGGTTAGAAATTTGTATACTAACGGTTTATGGAATTCTAAGAGCAATAGCTATGACCTGGCAGGCGTCAGCCCTGCACGTCATCAGGCCCTTTATTTTTTGAACTGTTAAGTAAATTGGATTTCTAAACTTGTTTCTGTAAGTTTGAAAAATTTATGGGATAAAGTTAATTTATTGTACATGTTAAAAAAAATTGACAGGCGATTACAATAAGCAGAAGTATATGACAGGTCAATTAGAAAATGCACAGTTGATGAGGTAAAATAAACTTCATCCTGTATACTCGAAATTTTTACATGTCTTCAAATAAACGTCTCAGAGTAAGTATGTATAATGCCAGGCGGTTTTGAACAGCATAAGACCTTGCCAGGCGAGGGGACAGTTAAGTAAATTGGGTTTCTTAACTTGTTTCTGTAATCATATTTTAAAGACAAACGGGTCTTAATCGCGTAAACTTACGTTTAATTATATCCTGACGTTTCGGGCATGACGTTACACCCGTGGTCGCAGGCAGACTGGCGAGAGAATGTATCAACACCTTCGAGCTGCGCGGGTTTTTCGAACTACCCGCACTTGATCTTGATTATTCACTTCTAGGTTAGGGTTGTCACTAGGCCTACACACAACACTTAAACGTAAGTTTACGCGATTAAGACCCGTTTGTCTTTAAAATATGAGTGATAATCGTGAAAGTTTAAATCAATATATTGTTTCTGTAAGTTTGAAAATTCAATAGGATAAAGTTAATTTATTGTACATCTTAAAAAAAAAATGACAGGCGATTACAATAAGCAGAGGTATATGACAGATCAATTAGAAAATGCACAGTTGATGAGGTAAAATAAACTTCATTCTGTATACTCGAAATTTTTATATGTCTTCAAATAAACGTCTCAGAGTAAGTATGTACAATGCCAGGCGGTTTTGAACAGCATAAGACCTTGCCAAGCGAGGGGACAGTCTAATAACAACCGATACGTAGCGAAGCTAGTTTATTACTGACGGGTGGGGGCGGCGCAGGCGCATACACCTTAGAAACACAAACGAAGTGTTATGACGTGCGAGACAAGTGCGAGAGAGGAGCAACACTTCGTTTGTGGTTCGTGGTAGGGCTTCTGACACCTTACAGTGCGGTTGTGTTGAACTCATGAACTGGTTAGTTATTATAATTATACTTAAAGCATTTTATTTTCTCATTTAAGGTGTATGTAGATCGACAATTAAAAATATTTCTAAAATTAATAAAACGCTCTCGACTTTTCCAGGCCGAACGTTTTATAATCGAGGTTGGAGGTCTTGAACGTGACACATCTGACGAAGATCAAACTTCACCAGAGTCATAATATGAAGTATGAAGAATACATAAATATTGAGTATTTGGAATCAGAATTTGATTAATAATTACAAAGCTCTGATTCTCTGTAAACAATGTTTTGGTATTATTCAAATATTAACACAACATGCTAACTATACATGAAGTATGAACATTATTGCCATATATTTAGGTGAACTGATTGTAGCGACACTGTCAATGTCAAATATAAACTTGTTTTACGTATTAAAACAAAATGGACCCTACTGAAACATCCAAAAAACTCGTAGGGGATCTATTCTGAGTCCTAAAACCTCACAGACAACAAGAATGCACTTAGTTTTTAGCCACCTTGTATAGAATTGCACTGAATTCACTCGACATCAACAAACGCTTCATATCAACAAGTGGTATTTGCTGCACTACCAAAGCCAAAATTGTAGAAGTATTAGTTTCATACCTATATAAATGTGGCACAGTGCTAGCCCAGAGCCCGGCCTCGTGGTCGGCCACGAGGTCGGCGAGCGACGCGACGGCCTGCGCCGGCGACGACGTGGGCCGCCCGCGCGACCCCGAGCCTTCGATCTCCATCAGCAGCTTCACGGCCGCCACTTCCTTAGCCAGGTCTTCGGACGGTGACGAGTCGGGGTATGACGAAGTCGAGTAGGACGTACCAACCTGCGTTTAACATATTGCTAGATAATTCATTCGTTATAATAAAGTCAAAGTCAAATAATTCTTTATTCAAATTGGAATAGCAACAAACTCTTTTGAATGGTCTAAGTATTAAAATTACTTCCGGTTCTAGCCCTACACCGCTGACCCGAGAAGAACCGGTAAGAAACTTGGCGGGACTTGTTATTGTGTTGTTGTTATAATATCACGTATAGTTGAAGCTTCTGTTCGTGAAACGAGCGTCTGCAAATTTTATACTCCAACACAGTCAAAATCAAAATATCTGATGTTTGTTTTTAGTATTCAAAACAACATCAGCGCATTCCTAAGATAAGAGAAAGTCGTGCCATAGAAGCCAAGGATCGATAATCGCCCGCTTGTATTATGCAGTACCGCTACCGTGGCGATAAGGTTAAATTATATGAGTTAAGCTGTAGCTTTAACTTATTTTTCATCACACTTGCTGTCTAAGCGCGCCATTGCTTGCGCGCGTAGCGGGAGTAATAGAAAAATGAAATTCCCTAGGGAGTAATAGAAATGTCAGTACGTCATTTAATAATATTATGTCTTAAAACTTATTTTTTGGTTGGCAAGTGTGATGAAAAACATTGTATGCATCACGGTCGGTAAGCGGAATACTAACTCGAGTCATAAAAGCCCTCCGCCTAATGGCGTCGGGCTTCTAACACTCTCGTTAGTAATTCCGTACTTACCTCCCTTGATGCACAATGTACTATTCTAAGCCTTTCATTCGTATTGAATTTTGACGTGAGCGAGCTGCTTAAAAAAAAGTTACTCAGATGCACTTTACTACTGTCGCTAGCAACTCATGGCGAGGGCACTGAAAGGATTTAGTCCATGCATATTAAGTTCGCCAAAAGTTTATTTAAAAACTAGGTTTGAGAATAAACCTGGTGCGTAGATTACAAAATGTGACAAATAAATTCCAAGGGTGGTCACCTTAATTGAGCAGTCGTAACTGACGGGTCCTCGTTTCGGTCGAATGTCATGGACCTTGTAGACAGGCGGTACTAAGCCGAGCTTGCGACAAGTCCATTCCAACTTGGCCACGGATGAGCTAGAGTCCGGTGGTGGCTCCAAGCTGTATGCAGGGGCTACATGTGTCACCGGGCCGCTGAGTTCCTATAAGTATATATATTTATATTTGATATAGCTCTATATTGGAATCAGCAGTACATTTGCCTCAAAGTCACAACATTATGACGTCACCCGGCGAAGGCATATTTGTGTATTTAATTAGCACAAATATTTGTTTTCTTGATCATGGCTGTCTATGTATAGAAGTAACTATTTTTAATATATTATTAAATATTTGAGTCAAATCGTTAGCTTAATTAGTTTGCTTATCTAATGAGCTCTCTAACGAGATTTTTTTGCAAAGATAGGAGCGATAACAAACGTATAATTCCAGAAATACTTCATGCACCCGTATTCCTCTGTTTGAAATATTAAAATTGCCGCCATTTAATTATCATTGGCACAAAAAAAATTGCATGGTAATTTATCGATGAAATTGATTGTAGTTTAAGCCCTTAGAAGCTCCGACACCGCTGACCAAACACCCTGTATACCGTCGCTTGGTACCCACATCATAAGCCTAAATTAAGCTTACGGTACCGTGGGACTAGGTTGATTCGTGTAAAATGTCCTATGCTATTTATTTATTATATGATAAACGACCACAAAATAAATAGTCATGGATGATTGATTGTAAATGTAATGAGGGTGCAGATGCAATGTACCTGATTTTTAGAAATAATTAAACATAATCTTGAATGAAGTAGGTACAATCTAAATTACATTAGATAGATTCCGACCTGCGTATGTAATAGGCATACCTTTGCCGCATTTTCAGACTATTCCTACTTGTACTTGAAGGTCCTCTCTTAATTCATATATGTTAATACTTATCTAATAGGTAATTAATTAAGAGAGGACCTCTTAATTAGTAGATATAGATCCCATGTCAGTAAAAGTAACGTTATTCATACTACTGGCGAGTAAAATTTCAAAGAGAATTCACTCGCCCAATCGTAACTTGCCAATCGTAACTCGCTGTTCGTTCATCGTCGTTGGTCAGACCAGTGCCGGCAGTGCCCGAGTCACAAATTTTTATTTATTTAAACTTTATTGCACAAATGAATTGTACAAACTACTTAGTATTAGCAGTTTTGTATGTACAAAAGGCGAACTTAATGACATAAGGCATTATCTACCAGTCAACCTTGGAGACAAACAGAAATCGAAAATTGGTGCATGTGTCATTTCCATTGATATTTTTATGTGTAGGGTTAGATTATGTGTTCCCTATATGTCGTGTACACTTTAGTGAGGATATAACTGTTATAGGACGTATAAATAGTTAATTAGCACTGGTATTACACGAAAATCACATACAATTTTGATTTTCATAAGGATGGTATACGATCGGCGGTTAAGGTGGCACTGCCTTTTAGTTAGTGGGCCGTACCGTAACTTCTGGCTTTGCCTAGTCAGCTCATATCGCAGTGCACGCGCACTTGGAATGTCTGGAATATGAGCTGACGCTGTTGAACAAAGTCGCCGTCAGATAATCATAGTAATCATACTAACATATACAACGTATTATATTTTTCTATCCATAATATACTTAGTATTAGCAGTTTTATATCACGTTAGGATATGTATATTATATATAGCTCTGGATTATATGTATAGATAACAACCTCAACTATCAAATTAAATGCGTAAGTATGTAGGGACATTAAGTAAGCAGATTTGCTTTAAATTACGTTCCTGTCTATAACTGTAATTTATGTAACTATGAGAAATGCGTTCTGTAGAGAAACACGAACGAAGACGCTGACATCTGAGTAAAATACACTTGAAATGTAATTTTAATCAAGCTTAAATATTTAATGTTGAATTTTAAAATCCTAACACATAATATACTCACTACAAAATCGTTATTAGTGGCCGGAAGGGGTAGAGGTATCAGATCAACAGTGTTCAGTCGGTCTCTCAAGTTGGACAGTCGTTGAGAAGCAGACATCTTAGAGCTTTGCTTAACGTCAGAGTCATTATCTGTGCGTACGGAATGTTTGATCTGAAAACAATTAAAACAAAGAGAAAAACATGAAAATAAGTAATACAGATATATTGACGAGTAGCATAAATAATGTAAATATCTCTAAAAGGACTGAACCGATCAAGATCATTTTAGATTTATGTACTTACGCACTTTTTTGGACTGTCGATTAAAAAGGTAAAGTTGTCTTATCGAGTGATGCATCACATCTTAGCATGAGAAATTATTCTGCTTAAAATATCATTAATATTGATGATTATTTAGTGCTAAAAGATTACCAAACCCGGCGGGAATCAATTATAGCAGTGGCATAACTGATTCCCGCCGGCATCTGATACTATCAGATACCATGTTGATTGTTACAACAGATTTGGGGGGGGGGGCTCTTTGTTTCTCCCGCAATTTATGCCAAATGTAGCAATGTTCACAAATGTCAGAATCGCGTCGGACAAAATTTCCACCGCAATTTATGCCAAATGTAACAATGTTCACAATTGTCAGAATCGCGTCGGACAACATTTTCAAGGCATATTAGAATATTACACTTACGTCTTCTGAGTGTGAATTAACTGGAAGTGGCACCCTTTCCGAGACCCTTTCAGGCTCCCTGGCTGGCGCGGGAGGGTTGACTGGTTTAGTAACAGCATTATATACGGTCCTCTCTGTTCTCTCAGTATTTTCCGTCAGTGGTTTCGATGTCGTTTTCGTTGCGGGGGGTTTCGTTTCGTACGGTTTACTGAATTTATTATTATGCTAAAATGAAAATTTTATGAATCACAGATAAATAAAGAACCAACATCTTAAGACACTTTCGCATATCCACTCAATTGCTTTTGGTAACTGTGGTTACCAGCTGTCACTCTTATTTTACATAGGAATAAAGATTAACCAAGAGCAAATGAGTGGATAAGAATGTAATTTTAGGTATGCGAAATAAGAATATGACATTATTTGTTGGAATAGGTATGGCTTTAACCTCCCAATTAATTAAAAAAGGTGTCCTGGTACCTAACAATAATAATCATGAGTGGCGAGCAGTTGGGCGGTAACCATAGAGTATATTGAATAATAGTGTAATATATATATATATGTATTTATAAAATTTTTATTATGTCCAATGACCAAATTTTCGAATTGCGCAAGATTTTGTAAGTTATATTTTTTATCAAATAAGGAAAAAAAAATTAAGTAGTTTTTTTTGTATAAGCTTTGCGAAAAAACTGGGGATTTTTTTTTCCTTAATTATAAATCATCTGAAACAATACAATGAATGCATAATCTCGAGGGTAGAAATTATTGAACGTGCTGTTCCAATTATTGACCTTCAAGTCCTCTACTGGATGAGAAGCTCTCGCGCGGCACTGGGGATTATTGCATGGTGTGAATCTGTATACCCTAAATATTCATTAGAAAAAGCTTCCGAAGCTGTAGGATTTAATGTGACCAAAAACTTTTCTTCCCCCGACTATTAGTACAGATGGCTAACCGAAGTTTTGGACCTGACGTAAAATGAGTAATGACACACTTCTCGCACTAGAGCCTAAAAAAGGCACCATCTGTACTAAAAAATATATTTTCACGACCTTAATAAAGTCGTGTAAATATATTTTTGGGACCTGAACCGTAACGATTCATAGTGCATATAAACTATACTATTGACAAACTAAGCTAAATAAATTAAGGCTAACTGGGAAATTACCTTGTTGCTATAATTATTATTAAACGGTGTTCCGCCTTTCGCTCGGTAATATTGGTTGGAGTACTGATTGTTGTAATTATAGCTTGCAGTGTTGTAGCTGCTGTATGATCCGGTGGTAGCGGGTTTGCGCCACGAGCCTTCTTTTTTGGGAAACCGATTCTAAAAAGAATATATTTCTTATTAAACTTGAACTGTATAAAATACGAGCATATACTAAAGATATGCATTTATGCATTATGCATATGAAATACTCCGTAACTAGCAATTACCATTATATATTTTCATTTCTTTATATAAATTGGAAACTTCATTAGGCTTCAATTCTTTATTTTCTACTGCTACTGTATTTGAATAAAAAAAATTAACCGCTTATTTGCGACTCTTAAGCACCGTTGCAAGCGCACTCCCCGATACGCATCTTTCTAACGGATTGAGATGTCATCTTTTAACACATTCAATGCCAAGAGCGCCACTGGGGAGTGGGGAATTATTGGTCATTTTGTTCACATGCCACCGACTCCGTGGGGGAGTTTATCACTATACTATTTGCAGTGCCTGGACAAATACAAAGGCTATCCCTGCATGCCAGCCGGCGTTAATTTGTATAGTGAATAACTCCCCTGGGGAGTCGTGTTGCATGTGAACAAAGTTATCGAGGACTCCTTAGTGGCGTTCTTGTAATTGAAGTAGCGTACATTGTACCTACAACAGGTTGGCGTACAGCGATATCCTGGGTTTTTGATCTGGCGGTGAAAGTGTTGCTGGTTCGAGAGCGCCACAGATGTCATATATACCATAGATCAAGCAAACGTATCTACTTAGCGTGTCAAATGAACTCAGTAGAATCTACTGAGTTGTCCGTCTTTCATCGCAGCTTGCAGCTTTCGGGCGTCAAATTTTGTAAGTTGAAGTGAACAAAAACATTAATAATGCCTCCTTTTAAGTAATATTAATTGCAATAACACAAAAAAAACTGAATACTCAAGGGCCTGAGACATATTTAAAATCATAGGCAGCCTCTGTAGCCTAGTTGGTAGTGACCCTGCCTACGAAGCTGGAGGTTCCGGGTTCGAATCCCGGCGAGGGCATTCTTTGTGTATTTATTTATCACAAATGTTTGTTCCTTGGTCATGGCTGTGTATGTAGATACACTTAGATAAGTATCTATACGTATCTATCTATTATACAAGGTGGAATCCGACGAGGGACCTTTACGGAAATGGGAGATAGTTAAGGCTATACTGAGCAACTTTTACTATAGGACCAACCCCGAAATTGTAAAAAAATAAAATGACTTTCATACATTGTGTGTATACATGCCGTACCTTTTTGTATGGATAAGTTTTTTTTTATATACGATTTCGGGGTTGGTCCCATAGTAAAAGTTGCTCTGTATAGCCTTAACTATCTCCCATTTCCGTAAAGGTCCCTCGTCGAATTCCACCTTGTATATATCGTCGCCTGGTACCCACAACACAAGCCTTAATTGAGCTTACCGTGGGACTAGGTTGATTTGTGTAAGATGTCCCAAGATATTTATTTATTATTTATTTTATTTATTATAGGCAAGAAACAAAATCAGTACAAAATCTGACACGCTCGGCCGCCATATAAATGAATGAACTTGTTTCTTCTATCCAAATCTAATTCTGTGGAGAGCGCCCTACTCTCGTGCGTATGGGAACCGTAGTAGTCCGTGGGCCAGTCGGCCTGAAATTATAAAACGGTATAATTTGGGGGTACCAAGTGTCCTTTTTACAGTAGTTAGACATATTCATAAGGATGTTAAAAAAGTATGATAGACATCTCAAAGTGGTAGCTAATAGGCATACGGGCTATTTCAAGATTTCCGTTGTATGACAGGTATGGTTAAAATTAGGAGGTACAAATTTTCCTTTTCACGGCTGTTAGGTAAGCTTATACAAACGTCAAAAATGCAAGGTTGCCATTTATAAGTGCTACCTAATAAAAATGGGGGCCAATCAAAGATAGTGGATCTCAAGTTTTACAAAATCAAGTATACCTCGAGAACTATTAAATATATCTAATTACTCTCTTGAACAAAATTAAAGGCATATCTGTAAGCTTCATATTTTGCATATATACCATATTGCTAAAACCAACCAATAATTAATTATGACCAAATTTATGAAAATTTCGTGATTTTGATTTTTTTTGTGTCCAATTTTTACATAGTAGTCATGACGCTAGAAAAATTAAATATTTTTTTAAAGATAGTGTATTTAATAAGCTTTAATTTGATGTATATAACTTGTTGGCGGTATTAAAAAAAAGACCCATAAAAAATATTTAAATGAATTGTAGTCATAATCCACCGTATACTTAGTGATTTAAGAGGCGATGGAAGTGCCACTCGTAAATAATAGTGCTTATTTCAAATAACCAAGATTGAAAAATATAAAAAAAAACTGAACTGTGAGTCGGACTTCGCCTCTTAAATCACTAAGTATACGGTGGATTATGACTACAATACCTACATTAAAATATTTTTTATGGGTCTTTCTTTTAATACCGCCAACAAGTTATATACATCAAATTAAAGCTTATTAAATACACTATCTTTAAAAAATATTTAATTTTTCTAGCGTCATGACTACTATGTAAAAATACGACACAAGAAAAAACAAAATCACGAAATTTTCATATATTTGGTCATAATTAATTATTGGTTGGTTTTAGCAATATGGTATATATGCAAAATATGAAGCTTACAGATATGCCTTTAATTTTGTTCAAGAGAGTAATTAGATATATTTAATAGTTCTCGAGGTATACTTGATTTTGTAAAACTTGAGATCCACCATCTTTGATTGGCCCCCATTTTTGTTAGGTAGCACTTATAAATGGCAACCTTGCATTTTTGACGTTTTTATAAGCTTACCTAACAGCCGTGAAAAGGAAAATTTGTACCTCCTAATTTTAACCATACCTGTCATACAACGGAAATCTTGAAATAGCCCGTATGCCTATTAGCTACCACTTTGAGATGTCTATCATACTTTTTTAACATCCTTATGAATATGTCTAACTACTGTAAAAAGGACACTTGGTACCCCCAATTTATACCGTTTTCTAATTTCAGACCGAGTAGCCCACGGACTATAGGGAATACATGTCTTTTTTATAAGTAGTGTTGTTTTCTTCCCTATTGGTTAACATTGAATCTTATTGTTCGGGCGATAGAGTCGCAATTTAACCCTTAGGTGCATACAGTATCATAAATGATACGACCGAAATGACACATGTCGAAATAATAGTCCGTGGGCTAGTCGGCCTGAAATTAGAAAACGGTATAATTTGGGGGTACCAAGTGTCTTTTTTACAGTAGTTAGACATATTCATAAGGATGTTAAAAAAGTATGATAGACATCTCAAAGTGGTAGCTAATAGGCATACGGGCTATTTCAAGATTTCCGTTGTATGACAGGTATGGTTAAAATTAGGAGGTACAAATTTTCCTTTTCACGGCTGTTAGGTAAGCTTATAAAAACGTCAAAAATGCAAGATTGCCATTTATAAGTGCTACCTAAAAAAAATGGGGGCCAATCAAAGATAGTGGATCTCAAGTTTTACAAAATCAAGTAGATCTCGAGAACTATTAAATATATCTAATTACTCTCTTGAACAAAATTAAAGGCATATCTGTAAGCTTCATATTTTGCATATACACCATATTGCTAAAACCAACCAATAATTAATTACGACCAAATTTATGAAAATTTCGTGATTTTGATTTTTTTTGTGTCGTGTTTTTACATAGTAGTCATGACGCTAGAAAAATTTAATATTTTTTTAAAGATAGTGTATTTAATAAGCTTTAATTTGATGTATATAATTTGTTGGCGGTATTAAAAAAAAGACCCATAAAAATATTTAAATGAATTGTAGTCATAATCCACCGTATACTATCTTTAAAAAATAATTTAAATTTTTTATATTTTTCAATCTTGGTTATTTGAAATAAGCACTATTATTTACGAGTGGCACTTCCATCGCCTCTTAAATCACTAAGTATACGGTGGATTATGACTACAATTCATTTAAATATTTTTTATTGGTCTTTTTTTTAATACCGCCCACAAGTTATATACATCAAATTAAAGCTTATGAAATACACTATCTTTAAAAAAATATTAAATTTTTCTAGCGTCATGACTACTATGTAAAAACACGACACAAAAAGAATTAAAATCACGAAATTTTCATAAATTTGGTCATAATTAATTATTGGTTGGTTTTAGCAATATGGTGTATATGCAAAATATGAAGCTTACAGATATGCCTTTAATTTGGTTCAAAAGAGTAATTAGATATATTTAATAGTTCTCGAGATATACTTGATTTTGTAAAACTTGAGATCCACCATCTTTGATTGGCCCCCATTTTTGTTAGGTAGCACTTATAAATGGCAATCTTGCATTTTTGACGTTTTTATAAGCTTACCTAACAGCCGTGAAAAGGAAAATTTGTACCTCCTAATTTTAACCATACCTGTCATACAACGGAAATCTTGAAATAGCCCGTATGCCTATTAGCTACCACTTTGAGATGTCTATCATACTTTTTTAACATCCTTATGAATATGTCTAACTACTGTAAAAAGGACACTTGGTACCCCCAAATTATACCGTTTTCTAATTTCAGACCGACTAGCCCACGGACTATAAGTAATCAATTGCGACTGACACACTGAGCAACAGAGTTCTAATTGGCATCGATTGTTTACATAAGTCATTTCAGAATTAAAATGTGTACCATATGCACCTAAGGGTTAAATAAGTTGTTAATTTTTTTATGCAAATACAGTAGCATCTTGCGGTTTTCTAACCAAAGACAAAGAACACCGTCAGAAGTTATCTGAATTACTATACCAAGTTTTATATTTTTCCCCACTGAACCGTTTAGTTTTAATACAGGGTGCTCGCGAGCATTGCGAGAGATTTGAATGGTTTGGTCAAACAAAACATTTTCACAAATTATTGCTATGATAAAAAGCACTGGAAATGTTAAAAAGTAAAAAATATATAATTGAGACATTTGGAATTAGGTCACATAATATTTGTTTGTTTGTTTTGACGTCTAGAATGCATAGTTATAAGCTCTCGCAATACGAGCACCCTGTATAACTCAATCATTAGTAGCCGGGTTCACACTGAATGAACCACCTCGCGAGGATATTTCCGCGCAAGGCAGCACGGTCAGTTTGCACGTGCCTCGCCCGAGGCAAAAGCAGGAATGGCTCACATGCCTCTCGCAATTTCCTGGCAAGGCACCTCATGTAGTATGGACCTGGCTAATCAGGCTAGGTTATATAAATTTCAAGTTCACATTGAAAGTTTTTACTTTATGTAATATAATAATTATTGATGAATAATGGTTAGTAGTTTCTGCCTGGTGATAGTGGTGATAGTAATGATGTGGTACTAAACTACTACTAATATTATGAGGTGTCTTTTTAAAAGGACTTATTTCCACTTTGTCAATAAAGATTATTTCTCTTATGAAAACATAGAAAAACTAACTCTTATTGACAGAGTGGAAACAAGCCCTCTTGAAAAGGTGAGAGTCAGAATGGCGGGTGTACCTCTATAAATACAAAACTCGACTATACTAAAAAAATGTACTCAAAATGTACTATTTAGTACCTATTTAAAAAAAAATTCTACCCCTCCATACAAAAAGTTATTACAATGTTCAGTCAGATACACCCGCCGTTCTGACTGTCAAGACGGCAGGTGTATGCTGGTTTACCGGGAAGCTATTGATTATCGACAAATCCTATTGACTCAAAAAAATTTACTAAATTTGTACTTTCATATGCAGTTTAAATATTAGTAATATAATTTGTAATCGCGGAGTTATGCAAATTTACTTTTTTCGATTCTTCGTCTTCTTCCTAGCGTTTATTTCCCGGTTTTCTACGGTTCAAGGAAAAAATAATTTAAGTAGGTATGTAAGTG
This sequence comes from Thaumatotibia leucotreta, assembly GCA_025490895.1. NCBI lineage: Eukaryota > Metazoa > Arthropoda > Insecta > Lepidoptera > Tortricidae > Thaumatotibia > Thaumatotibia leucotreta. Next base: position 37,024 of record JALPQI010000350.1, read on the forward strand.
TATCTAACTAAGTACCTACTCACTTTTTTTTTAACTCTATAGAAAAACGAATGTCGATTCACTAAAGCTGGCGCAGATTTTCATAGAAAATAGCTGTAACTCACAAATTAAATAGTACAAATTCTGCGCCAGCTTTAGTGAATCGACCTAGAAAGAACGAAACATGAAATAGGTACTTAGTTAGATACACTTACATACCTACTTAAATTCTTTTTTCCTTGAACCGTAGAAAACCGGGAAATAAACGCTAGGAAGAAGACGAAGAATCGAAAAAAGTAAATTTGCATAACTCCGCGATTACGAATTATATTACTAAAATTTAAACTGCATATGAAAGTACAAATTTAGTACATTTTTTTGAGTCAATAGGATTTGTCGATAATCAATAGCTTCCCGGTAAACCAGCATACACCCGCCGTCTTGACAGTCAGAACGGCGGGTGTACCTGAACATTGTAATAACTTTTTGTACGGAGGGGTACAATTTTTTTTTAAATTGGTACTAAATAGTACATTTTGAGTACATTTTTTTAGTATAGTCGAATTTTGTATTTGTAGAGGTACACCCGCCATTCTGACTCTCACTTGAAAAGACACTCCACAAGTCCACATATAAGCTATACATGTCTTAGTGATAATAATATTTTGTAGTTTTATTACTTTTTTCTAATATTTGTATGTAAGCAACAGTGTAAGTTTTTTTTATGAGAATAATAAATATATCTTACGGGGAAATTAAACCTTGGAGTTGGTTTCTTGCTAGATTTTTGACGAGACACCATAGCTGCAATGTGTTGGGTTTCCTGACTTGCTATGGCGTCAACATACCATTCTCCATTCACTTGCGACACTTTAAAACCAGGAACATCAACAAAGAGCCTATCCAGTGTAGGATAACCCAACTTTTTAAATGGTATCCACTCTCCTTGAAGCTCTCGATAATCCCCTGTAGATGAAAATTTCATTTGTTTAAGAAGCAGGTATTTATTTTATAGGGCATTTTCCAGTCACCAATGCTGCAATGCCATTTAGGCACAACACTTAGACTTAAAATAAGTTTGGCACTTATAATAATATACAAACAGGATGGGCAAAAAATAATTAAAATTTGATTCCCACTGTCAGAGAGGTTTTAGGAAGCATAACAATAAGACCCTTAGGGGATTTTTTAGAAATAAGTTTAAGTTTCAGAAATAGTTGTTCTTAGTTATAGTACCTAGCACATAGTAGTGTATGAATAATAAAAAAAATATCCCTTTTAAAAACCTATTCTGAGTCTTGAAGGACTGCACTTATTTTTCCAGTATAACATGTATACCATGCACTATGTAATAAATGTGGAAGAATACAACACATCACTTGCTTTGAATCATTTGAAGAATTGTAATGATGATACCAATATGTTTCTTATTATTTCACACATTCCCTATCCACATATTCATTTGAGGACATTGAATGACTCCAGAGTAACAGACCCATTAATAGGTGATTCAATACATTCATGGGTAATCTATGGGTAAGGTGTTAAACATTCATATGAATAAGTATTGGAGTTTTAAGTATGGGAACAATTTGAGAATAAGGCTCAATTTCATTCAAAGAATAATACTTACTCTCAGATAATAGTGCCAAATTACTATGGAGTTTTGACATTACTATCTGAGAATTTAAGTGTTATTCTTTGAATAAAACTTTGGTGAAATCGAGCCTGAGTAGAAATAAGCAGATAGGATGCACAACTGCCTCTGTGAGTTATATACATGTAAAGTCCTATTTCAAACCAGGTAGTACTTTAGGTCTACTACAAACGCTTAAATAATAATGAAAACATATCAAACATACTTAATCAACAGTATTTCCCTAAAACATTTTTTTTTCATTTGTGATTTTTAGAGTTCAGTACTAATAGAATTTTCATTAAACCAAAACAAATTCAAATCAACTTCAGTTGATTGGAAAGCCTTTGCCACCAAAGTCTTCTTTGCAAATATTTTGACAAGTTTTATGAACAATAATAATAATTTGGAACCTGCTGCTTTCTTTTTTTTTAAGTCAATACCTTCTCTTAGGCAAACATCAAATACCTATTCCCATTCTGAAAACCCTTATGTGTTATTTTAATCAATTGCTCATCATCTATGCTGGACATGACATCAATAAAATAAACTTATAAATTCTATACTTACTGTTGCATTGCTTGATGGTCAATGCTCCTTTAACAGATAGCAGTGTAGCCCGAAGTGCCGAAATCACTTGTTCTTTATCAGCCATTATGCTAAAATCAGTTTAAAGTAAACTTTACTGTGATACAATAAAACAACATTATTGTTAAATAATGTTGTCTTTATTAATATAAAAGTTTCAGAACTTTTTAAATTAAGTGTAACTAATTTAATACTAACATTAGAGTATTACCATATATAAAAGCCTGTGGCTAGTCATCTTCAAGTCTCGCAATATTGGTAAATAAATACCTATTAATCCTTTTAAAATAAAGTTGACATACCTTACCTGAAACGATGTTAGCTGCAGATGACTGTCAGTACTGATTCAGTGCAGTATATAATAACAGGCGAAACAAGTACTTCACAGAAAAGTCTACATTTTTTTAGTACTGCAAATGTTTATTGGATCATGAAAAACACCTGAAAAAAGATTTTGACGCGTAAGCAAGAGAAATCAGATGGTTTCACCAATTACATGTTTTTATTATTTTTCTAATACCAAGCTATTATTAATACTACATACTCTGTACAAAGGTAACAGATAACGTCCTACCTTATAAAATGCGGCAAATTATCTAATTCGGAAACCCAGTACCGCTATTAACCAATAATTTTTATTTCGTAAAGAAGTGGTTAAAGAATGTCGAATGAACGGGGCGAACAGTCAAGTCAATTTCTATTTCTCTTACAATCCATGTTGCAAGGTGAAAAAAAGATTGCCATAATAAAAAGTTTTTCGAATTTTATGCTGAATTTAGAGACCGGTCGAAATAATCAACAACGGGAATCGCTTACTGAATTTTCTGTACGACAGACTCGCGAGGCGCCTTCCAGATGCCCTCGACAGGTCGACACGAATCTTAGCGAGTGGAGTGCTAGCTCTTTAGAGTATTATATTCTTTGAGTGCTAGTCATCCAGACTCTCCATTGCATTCATTTAGCCGCTATGATCTATGATATATGTTCGGGTGGCTACGATTCTGTAAAAGTGGTACATGTCGTTTCTCCATTATTCCGTCATCATATTCAAGAATTCATGATATTAAAAAAAGTGCGCGTTCGAGGCTAGCGGCACAGAGTAATCATATTTAGTACTATACGACACGAGCGAGCGCACCGTATACACATACAGTGTTTACTTGATGTTTACACTCTCGTGCTCGAGTCGCCTCCTGGAGAGTCTGGCCTACTACCGCGAAAATGAAAATCGTAAATTTCGGTGATTTTTCTCTGTCACTCAAACGAAGGCGTCATTAGAGTGAAAGAGACAAATTCTCCAAATTTACCAAACATTCGATTTTATACTTTACTTCCAGTGACACAGTACCTCCGAGTAAGAATTTAATATAATTACTTTTTGCATTACACCAGTTAGAGGTTGGTGTTGGATTGGTGTGTGCTTCAAATAACCGCCATTCGGAAACAATGTCTCTAGGATAGGATTCTATTTTTATAGTACCTATCTTCCTTCCTCGATATATGCGTTCACTGGTGTACTCCATCAAGTGGCTAGATAACCACACGATTTATTATGGCGCCAAGGCAATTAAATAGAACAAAGCGGAAGTTCAATATTTTAATTGTGTTGACCCTTTGTATTATAACTACGTTATAGTGATTTTATTCTCTTTGATATTGACTAGCTAGGGCAAATTGTGCTGTAAGGTCAGATGTTTAAAAATTTATAATGAATGAGGGTACTTTCACAAAACAATCAATATAACCAATAAATTCATGTACTGTATGTTTTAATAGCTAAAATTAATTCTTGCATTACATTACATTGCTTAGGAAACATTACTACACCAGTACCAAAATATTTTGAACTGACTATAGATTTACACTTTCATAAAAAATAATTATACAGAGTGTAAGAGCCCACCCAGTATCATATTCTCATTTCATAAAAGAAAATGTTTTGTTCACCCTCAATACAAAATAAAAACATTTGATTGCAAAAACAAATTTTCCTTCTACTTTTTCCTATTTAGAATACAGTACTAAATGGATCCCTAAACAACCACTATATTTGTTACAATCCGTATGTATTGATGGTAGTACAGAGAGAAATATAAAATTGCTGATTTATAAACATAAGTATTAAATCTATTAAGGATCCAGCATTCTCACACTAAATATCCCAATTGATTAATTAGTTTACTAAATTTTATGAATTTTATGATTACAGGTTTAGGTTGTGTAAATCAAAGAACAAAGTATGAACTAAAACTATAATTCTGAAAAAAAAAAACACTTCAATAAAGTGACAAAATGAAAGCATTGGCTATTAAAATACCAATCTTAACAGTTTGGTTATTGAAGAACCAATCCAATTTTATTAGGTGTCATGCTAGGACACCGCCAGTTGTACAGGTAGTACTGCAGGTTACCATCACCTATGCCAAATTTCAGTGGTTCCAAAAACTCCTTGTTTTCCATCAGGTCCAAAGCATTGAAAACATCAAACCCTGAATTCTTTGCAGTTATCAATGCATCATGCATTAAATCCACCCATGGGGTCTTAGTGGACACATTATAAAATGCATATGCAGCTTTTAATGTTTTGTGCACAGGGTGGTAAACAACTGTAGATGGCAGAGTGTAATAACTTACAAAGTCTGTAATAGATCCGTCTGCAGCTTCCACAACAAAACTGTCAATGATATCGGGTTGTGGAGAGAACCAATGCTTAAAGTCCTCCTCATTAAAAATTGGGGTCAAATCAAACTTACTCAAGTAATTATTCAATAATGGAACAACTTTTTCAGAGTCTTGAGGCTCCAATTTGCGAAAACCTGGTGTTTTAGGCAAATCAGGCAGTTTAAAAAGTTTAAGAGTTCTTTGCATGGTCATGTTTCTGGACAAGTGACTAAATTTAATGTCAATTAGTTTTTTCGGGTTAAGGGATCTATGCCAATAGCGGCATGTAGCAATTGGTTTAGGCAGCACAATTCCAGCCGTGTAAACACCCTGGAATATCCCTGTTAAGTTAACCCTCCTAGTTATCTCCCTGATCAAAACCGGAGCAACCCTTTTAGCACGGAGTTTTTTGTGCACACATAGAAAGTTTATTTCAACTACAGTTTGAACATGATCATAAATCCTCAATTGGGCAGGGATAGCTGAAATAAATCCCACTAATCTTCCAGACTTGACCACACGTACACCACAGTGCCAATCCTTTCTCCAACCAGGTGGTTGAAGTGCCCACTTGAGGAAATCAGTCTGGTAGTCAAAGCGAAACATACAGTCATCATCTTCTACATAATTTTCATTTAGCAATGTGTACAATTCCTTTAAAACCAAAGGCTCATTTAGATTTAAAGTATCCCAATTAAAACCATCAGGTAAAGTATAGGGTTCCGCTCTTATATCTTCTGGTGCTTTTGGTAGTTCGATAGGTTCATTTGAGACAATTTTTTCATCCATTTTGGGAACAGGCTGAGTAGACCAAAACTGGTATGACTTGTGGAGAGCTTCCTCAGTTGTCTTAGCCGGTTTCTGTTGTAGATTAAGCACGTCCATTGCCATCTTTAAATCCTTAATAGATATATTTTGATGAACGTCACCAGAACTGGGCACGGCAACTATGCCGTCAGCGGCGGAACTTGACCCGCCGTGGTCACCATCTCCTCCACTACGCTTTTTCTTATTCTTATTCTTCTTTTTTGGTTTGACTTCATTATCCTTATGAAGCTCAGTAGACGGTGATGCATTATTTTCATCCATATTCGAGAATACTCAGATAATTATTAATTTAAAGATGACTAATGGAAATCAAGATATCGAGGGTTAAATTTTTTGTGAAAAATTGACATATGTCATACAGAATTACCAGGCTAAAATATTAAAACTTGCAACAGGGATTTATAAAAGCCGTAACTCACGGTTGCGAAGCACAGAAAATAATAGTGTAGCCAGTTAATAAAGTGAGAATCGGGCTCGCGCAAAAGGTTCCGTAGGAGCTAAAACTTTAATGTCAATCAATAATGATTCAGCCTGCTATTCCGATGTAAATACAATAACTTAACTAAAACTACAGTTATCAGCAAGTTACCAGATAAAATAATACTCTATGTGTAACATGCTGTAGTACTTAGTTTCCGAGTAAATCGGCTGTTACAGACATACATGACGAATCACTAGCCTAGCCTACTACCGCGAACACCAAAATTCGTAATTTCGGGGATTTATTATATCACTCCATGAATATAGGATAATATTATCACTCCAACGAATGCGTCATTATCATTAGAGTGGCAAGAGAAAAATACCCGAAATTTGCGTACTTCGAAGTTTGCGGTAGAGCAGCAGCTGGGTTACCGGTTACAACCGCGAATTTCGTAAATTTCTAGCATTTATAGAGATAACTCCTCGAAATTCTGGAACACTTGGAACCCAAGCGAAGCCACGAGGAACCCCTTAACCTTTTCAACGCCAAGAACCACTAAAGTGGCCGTGTGTTGTCCTGCCTACCGCGCCAGCAGCCACTAAAGTCTTGCTGACAGATAAGGTATATTATCGTTGTTCATTAGTTGAGATACGGGCGTGTATGTCACAATTTGATGCGAGAGGGAAGGCGTTGAAAAGGTTAATATACCCTAACTAAAAATATAATTGTGTCTATAAAAAATCCGGCAAATTCAATTTTTCTATAGACAGCAAAAAATTCAAGACTACATTTTTTGAATTTGCGCCTTTTTCTACTGACAAACGTTGTTAGAGAGATACATGTTTATTAACGTATTTTATCACACTTATTAAATATATCCCACTTTTTACCACTATGTTAGTGGTAACTCATGGGAAACATTTCGAGCTATTACCACCAAAAGCATTTCTGGTAACAAATTCCCAGTTGCGACTGGTAACAGTCTGGGGCCCATTGCATAACAGATTAGAACTAATATTATAAGCGGAAGTATTTTTTTACTAGACTCGGCCCCTGGTGGTACATTGATTTAAACTTTCATTGCACAATAAAAAATAACAAATGGCGGACTTAATGCCTAGCTAAGGGTTGGGTATCGTACAGGTTAAGAAATAAAAAAACATTATTATTGTGAATATTCCACAGAATATAATGAAACAAATTACAAAGGAATATTCAATCAGTGACATTGGGGACCAAGTTTACAATTTGAGGTAAAGCCAATGTACAACCGATTAAAGAAAGAAAGATAATGCAAGAACAAAAGCCAAAATCCAACTGAGATACATAGAAAAGAAAAATTGTTATTTCCATAGACAAAACTAAAAGCAAACTTCTTAGTCAATGTAAATAGTCAAAGAGCCCAGTGGTATAACTTTCAAATATAGAAACGTTGGTAGTTGCGTTGTTTTTGTTTGCGGAACTGCACTCCCAATAATCTTAGAAAAGTTATATTTTTGGAAAGGTGCAATCCACATTTTTATTTTTTCAATTTTTATTTTATATATTTTTATCATATGAGCGGGACATGTCTAACAATAGTTGAGTTCAATATTGAAGCTTTAAACAGAACTATGTAGTTGTTTTAATATACTATTAAAAGCTGGTCACTTCGTATTTACTTTAGCAATATGCAAATGGTATTACTCCTTCTTGGTGGCTTGCTGCTTAGCCTGGTGAGCCTGCAGCACGGCTACAGCTTCATCCACCTTAGCTTTGAGAGACTCCCCATGCTCCAGCATGTGAAGAAGCTCAGAATTGTCAATCTCCAAGAGCATTCCAGTGATCTTGCCAGCTAAATCGGGGTGCATTCTTTGAATCAAGGGGAAGAGACGTTCACCCAGCATCTGCTTTTGTTCCTGCAGTGGTGCTGCAGCTAACATTGAAGCTGTCAAAGGCTCTTGCCCCTGAATGTGTACCGCTGGTTGTGGGGCTGGAGGGTTGCGCATGTTGGCAGTGTACTTGTATCCTGCAGGACGTCCACTCTGGGTGACAAGGGGTGCTCTGATAGATGCCGTAGCAGGTACACCTTGTTGACCAGTGATTGGCCTAGCCCCTAGAGATGTGCGCATGGCTGCCTGAGTTGGGCCTCTTGGTGCCGGACGGAATGGCGCTTGCATGTTAGGGTACCCAGACGCGGCTGTCTGTGTGCTAGGTCTAACTGGCGGCTGTGCAGTCCAACGCGGCGATGGCCTTATCTGTGTCATTTGGGCTGGACCATAGAAACGCTGAGCTGGGGGAATTGTAGGTACAAAATATCCTCCAGCACCACCTGGTTGGAATATCTGGCCCATCTGCTGCATGCGCATACTAGCCATGCGCTGCATGTATTGAGATGTCAGATGAGCCTTACGGTCTTCCTTACGTTGGGCCAACGCCACATACAGCGGCTTAGTTCCAACAATGCGGCCATTCATTTCGGTGACAGCCTTGGTAGCTTCCTCTGGGGACGAGAAACATACAAACCCAAAGCCCTTGCTTCGTCCATCTTCTAACATTACCTGTGGATAATGCAACAATTTTTTGAGTAACATAGGTACTAAATACAGTTTTTAAATATAATTTATATTACTTATTTTAATTACATATCTGTATAAAGCTAGTGGTGCTTAGTACTTAATGGGAATTTCAGAATGTTATCGTTACCCCAAACTAGAGGCTGAAAAGATTCATAAACATTTTATTATACAGTATGTGATTGTTGAGCCCTCTCAATGCATTGACCGGATTTGTATAGCTAAATAATGCATCTCTAGATCTATTCTCTTGTTAGGTAAAAATACTCTAGAAAGGTGGTGAATAAAACAGTATATATCAGCCTCCATACCCAGCCAATGAAGCTGGAAGTTCCGGATTCAAATCCAGGGAGGCGATTTTTGAGATTCGAACGCTCGAATCTTTCATTCGAAAATGAATAAAAACGATGAAATGCTATTTTTGAGATTCGAGTGATAGAAAGTTCAAAAACGACTGCGGTTGACCATTCGTATTCAATTCTATTGATAGAAATTGGAGAAGTATGTAGATACTCCAATAAAGTGTCACTGTCAAGTCTGTCAACTGAGACCCTACCGCGAACCACGAACAAAGTGTTGGCTCTCTCTCGCACTTGTGAATTCGTACAAGTGTGATATAGGCAACACTTCGTTCGTGGTTCGCGGTAGGGCCTCTGTTGATGTTTGTTTGTGTGCACCATAGATTATAATAACATTGATCGTAGATTTACGTTCCGATTCACTAGCGGTACATGATTTTTTATAATAAAAACCGTTAAATAATGTTTAATATGTTATAATTCATTATTATTATTAGCTAGAATATAAATTCCGACGTCAGTGTGCCATAATTTAGCTTTATTACATTAAATTTAAAAAACCGGTAAATATCGACTTTCTGCGTGCAACGTGTCGCAAAGATATCGATAATCAATCTCTAGCTTTTCGAGTGTGACTTTCAAAAATAGGGTATATTGGCTTCATTCGAAAATAGTCGTGAAAAATTTTGTCATTCGAATTTGAATTCGAACGGGAATTTGAATTCGTGCGATAGAAATTCAAAAATCGCCCCCCTGGCAAGGGCATTTATTTGTGCATATTGGTTTCTTGGTCATAGTTCTTTGCTATGTAATTCATGCCCCAAATAAATAAAATAAAAAAATTATAAATGACACACCCACATACTCACTTTTGATTTAATTATATACTAACAATACCATAGCTAAAAATATTCTGGATAAGGGGAGAGTGGTGCAGACACCAGGGTCGCGTTTTATAAAGTTCCATTTTATAATTTCGCTGTTTGCCTCTCTAACGCACGCGCATATTTTGGCTAGAAAGAGAGGCAAACAGCAAAATTGTAACTTTATAAAACACGACCCAGCCATTGTAATCGTTAAATATTAATGAAATAGGTTTTTTTTTATCTATATGTAACTTTCTATTAAAAAGGGTGTTCTTTATGAGGGTATGCATTAAATTAGACAGGTTACTTGGAACATTAATAGAAGTTGCCTGGGATATTGGCTTTTGTTAAATTCAAAAAACCTTTTTTTTATCGTTTTCCTACACGTATTATGTGTAATAAAATAAATTGGTAAGAGTGAGAGAGCATTAAGAATAACAAAAGTTAATCTCAGATGACTGACTAGACATGTCAAAATACCTAAGTAACATTAGGATGTATTCAGTGTGCCAGCAGAAAACAAAAAAATGTACACAAATATGGTTGCCTTTCAATAGTATTTGTTGTGTTTGAAACACGTTCATAGGTTTATTTTTACGTTAATACCAATAAACGTCTTGTTTTTCACTTAAATAAACTTCCCTTGATATTTTTGTGGAAAAACTATTTTTTTTTAAGTATGTAGTAACATTACTATGTTTATAAATTTAATGCAAAACACCCTGTATACATTATTTCTTAGCACCCACAGCCACATAAGCCTTAATTGAGCTTACTGTGGGACTCTGTTGAGATGTTTAAGATTTTCCTCATTGTTCCATGATATTTATTTATATTATTATGCTTACCTTGGCAGAAGTGATGGTACCAAACGGAGCAAACTCTTTACGTAGACGTTCATCATCAATGGTGTCATCCAAATTCTTAACATAGAGGTTAACACCTTGGTAGCGAGTCAATCTTTCAGATTTTAGTTGTTCAAATTTGCGTTTCAGCTCTTTTTGACGCTCTGCTTTCTTCTGAGCACGACCAACATACAAGGGCTTGCCTTCAACCAGTTCTTTACCATTGAGTTCCATGCAAGCCCTTTCAGCAGCATCAGGATCTTCAAAAGCAACAAATCCAAAACCCCTGGAACTGCCATCATCTTTATACATTACTTTATGGCTAGTAATGCGGCCATACTTCTCAAACATGTCTTTGAGAAGTTCATCAGCAAAATCTTCTCCAAAGTTTTTCACATAAACATTAGTGAAAAGTTTAGCCTTCTCTCCGAGTTCCTTTTCGCGTTCCTTGCGAGGGATGAATCTGCCGACGTAAACTTTCTTTCCATTGAGTAACATACCATTTACTTTTTCAATGGACTTATTTGCTGCCTCTTCTGTTTCAAAATGAACAAAGCCATAGCCCTTGGAAGCACCAGTTTCATCTTGGGCCACCTTGCAACTTAAAATGTTGCCGAAAGCAGAGAACGTATCATACATGGCCTTATTATCAATGGTTTTATCAAGATTTTTGATGAACACATTGCCAACTCCAGACTTGCGCAGGGATGGGTCACGCTGGGACCACATTATCCTAATAGGCCTCCCTTTTATCATGTCAAAGTTCATGGAATCCAAGGCTCTTTCAGCTGAAGCAAACATAGAATTACTTTTAATTTTTTATTATTATTTGGAAATCTTATATGGGTTCTACAAATAGAGGAAAAAGGTAAGCAGTGATTTGTTAGAGTATCTACTAAGATGCCTTGCTATATACAGTCGTGGTCCACTAATTAAGAACAGTCAATGTATAACATAAAAATGGCATAACACACCTAAATTCATCATTTGTGTGCATTGTTATTTACGAGAATATGAGTTATTATTTAACTTGATTATTCTAAAAATCAATTTAAACAAGCATTAGCTGCATAAACTTTATATATAATTAAATAAAAACGATTGAACTAAACATGTCTCTAGACGAACAAAAATAATCTGGCACACTAATTAAGAACGCAACCTAAAAGTACAGAATTTAACTAGAAAATTCTTCGGTTACATTAATATTTGGTAGGAAACCCGAAGTTCTGTTCCACCGCATGACATCTCTTTGACATAGCCTCCACTAAAACCCTGCATCGCTCCACAGGTATAGAATTCCAGGCTTCTAGTGATGCCTCATAAAGCTCGTTTAATTTTTTTATATTTTTATTGGCGAGACTTTTTTTTACATCGTTCCAGCGATTCTCTATTGGGTTAAGATCGGGACTGCAGGAGGGCCAAGTCATTACAGGAACATGATTACAACGAAACCATTCTTTTACAGATTTTGCCGTATGCTTAGGATCGTTGTCTTGTTGAAATGTCCATACAACTGGTAAATTTTCTTCAGCATACGGCAACATGGTGTTTTCTAGAATATTTTTGTACACATACTGGTCCATAATACCATCAATCCTGACCAATGGCCCCACACCATGCCACGAAAAACAACCCCATAGTTTAATGTTCCCGCCGCCATGTTTTACGGTTACGGTCGTATACTGTGTAATTTTGTTTTAACTTGTGTTTTTGTACATTAAAGAATTTGAATCTTGAATCTACTTGGGGTCGAACGCTGTATTTGGTGGTCGACGAACGTAGACCTGACCGTCGGAGCCTATTCTGTTAATTTTAGTTTCGTCAGAGCATAAAACGTGTTTCCACTGCGATAACGTCCAATTTTTGTGATTTTTCGCAAATTCAGTTCGTGCGTCTCTGTTTTTTATACTTACTAAAGGCTTCTTGCGAGCTATTCTGCCAAATAAATTTGCTTCGTTCATTCGTTTTCTAATAGTACGAGCCGCCAGACCGGGTTGATCTCCAAAAATTTTACGTTTAATCTCAACAGAAGAAAGTTTAGGATTCTTTCTCGCCATTCTTACGATAAGAGCGTCCGTTCGCGGAGTAGTCTTTCGTGGCCGTTTCTTTCGTTGGACCTTCTGACATGTTCCATGAGCCTTAAAATATTTTATGGCGTTGGATACTCTAGTCCTAGAACATTTAAGGTGGTCAGCGACTTTTTGATAGCTCCATTTCTTGTTAAAAACCAACGATATTATGATTTCTCTGATAGTGCCATTTAAACCCCTTTTTTTTTCTATTTTCACAAAAACAATAAGCACGTTTTATTGACAGAAAATGCAGGAGCTCAAAATACGTAAAAGTGTAGGCTTTATTCAATTATTTTGGAAGATACGAGTATTCAAACACAGTGTTCCTAATTAGAGTGCCAGTATTAATTATACTAGATAAAGTCCCAAGTTTGTATTCGTGTTAATTATTTATGTTTGCGAACTATAGTACATGTGTATAGTCAATTGAATGGTCTCTAGATTCATGATAAATCATGTGTTAAAGGCGGTTGCCTATTATTTATATATTCTGCTAATAATAGCTGACTTTTCTCTGTATAGTGGTAAATAACCTATTTGTTCTTAATTAGTGGGCCACGACTGTATCTCCATCTTTCTCAGAAATCTCACTGTAGGTGCTGAGAGGGAGTTAGATATATTTTGAGCCTTCTGGCCTAGTTGAAAACCTAAACAGCAGATGTGTCATTCCTTATTTGGTAGGAGTTCCTAAAGCAGACTTTGAGAAACTTTGTGTTTTTTTTTCTAGGAAACCTGGTTTCTTAAAAATATAGGAATAATCCCGATTCCTCTTCTGCAAAATTAGGTTTCCAATGTGGACAAAAGGATTTTGGCATTGGATATCTTATGGGTATATTAAATTATATTTACACCATGAGACTTTTAATAATAGGCATGATGACTGGCAAGACTTGAACTGTCAAAACTATTGCTACTATGAAGTTTTATATGGAATGCACAAAAGTAAAGTCAGTTTGCATACTGCCAAATGACCTACTCTTTTAATCAAATTGAATTGTGCCGTAAGCCAGTATCTCTACTAATGAACAGCGAAAAAAAATCTTATCTGTCAGCAAGACAGTTACTTTGACAGCATACTCGATGACCACTTTAGTGGCTGCTGGAGTGGTAGGCAGGACAACACACGGCCACTTTAGTGGTTCTTGGTGTTGAAAAGGTTAAATATAAGTTCTGTACAAAAATTAATGCAATCTACTATTTTAATAATTTCTTTGGATATAGTGCATAATGTGAAATAATTTGTTCTAACTACAGTCATCAATTCATCATCCCTATTATTTCAGTTTGGTACACTATAAACTTGCTGTCCAATGTTACAGGTCAGATATATTTTTTCATGTAAAATAGTGCAAAACATGATGATTTTAAAGCAATTTCAACTTTTTTTTAAGATAGGGTATCCATTTCACCATTGTTAAATTAGTTTCAGGAGACAAAATTTTAGAATCATCAAAAATGTATGGTAAAAGGGGATTATTTGTCATGTTTTGTATCTATAGAGTTATATATGAAAGCCAAAATAAATTCCAATGTAATGCTAAAATGGATTCCACATATCCTGTAAATATTAAAATAAACTGATTGAACTCAGCATGTTAGTATTTCCTAGGAAATATACACCCATATTATTTGACTGGGAATGTATTATCTGCAACCAGTATTTCATTATAACAAAAAATACAACTTGAAATCTGCTACACATGTATAATAACATTGATTCAATTCTTATTCACAGTTCAATAAGTATAATACTTTTATTGGTAGTTTTTCATACACCCTTGAATTTCCTTGCAATGTTTGCCTTCAACATAAAGCACTTGTGAATGATATTTCATACATAAGTTTATTTGAAAAACTTGGTATGAGCCAGGGATTGAACCCATGATTGCTGCATAGCAGCCATGCCATTTTACTGCTATGCCACAAGCGCATGATACATAATACATACATACACTAATACCTACATTAGACATAATTATAACACTGTAGAAAGAAGTAGGAACATTAAGCTTATCTTTTCTCATAATGTATAATAATGATGATGTATAACAAGATTTCGAAGTAGTATTCATCAAACTAATTGACTAATCTTAAATTAGTCCTCATAATGATTACTAGGTAATTATGAAGTACTAAATGAGTTTATATTGGAAATAAATTGCAACCAAAGCACAAATATTCCGTGATGCATAATGGAGTGGGGAAAGCTAGTAATTGCAATTGAACTCAAGGTGAAATAATGAGTTGGATTATATTGAGTTGCAGTTGTAAATATGAAGTTTGTCTGTTTTTAACTTGAACAATAAGTAAAGTAGTTTCTCAACCAGTTAGGTATTTTGAAACAGATAAGGAATTTACCAATGTATTACAATAAAATTTCAACACTTTCATTAGTGCTATGATTAATATTATAAAGGGAAAGATATCACATTAATAATATAAGGAAATACTTAACTATAATCATTCCTATTTTACTATTGTGAGTTTAATTAAAATTGTGAGGAGAAATCAATGTGGGTTATAAAATAAAAGCAGAAAATACCTATACATACACCTTCATTAACAACCACGTACTGATAAGTACGTCTAAAACATGCAAAATCTTAACTTATAAAAGGTAAGGGATTTTTACTCACCATCGGCAGGCTGCTGAAAATTTACATAAGCGTAGCCCAGGGATCTACGAGTAATCATATCACGGCAAACGCGTATGGAAAGAACCGGGCCAGCAGTTGAAAACTTTTCAAACAACATGGCTTCGGTAATATCAGAGTGTAAATCCCCGACGTACAATGACGCCATGGGATAATTTGGCGGACCGGGATTCATTTTGAAAATCTTACTTTGACGGTATTATGTCGAACATTAACCGTAATCAAGAGCAACTTCACTTTCTCTTTACGTCGACTATCGCATTCCTTAGACCACGTTGCACGCTTACGTACTCCCTAACTAAAATCGAATGATTCTCGTTTAAAATTTTGTTATTTTACTATTTTTTTGGATTTTTGTGATTTTTATGTTTTTTTTTTTATTTTACAAGAATATTTCACGAAATTCTGAGGTTTGTGTGACCTATTCCCGATGGAACACACAACCTCGCGTGAACACACCTTACTCACCAAAGGAAAAGGTGAGGTGACGTTTGTGAAATACAAAATGGCTACTCGTATATGTGGCCAAGCCGCGGCAGCGTGACGGGATATTGTTACGTACTCATGCGACTCATTTTACGTAATGTCATGTTGTAATTCAAATATTTCTTTGTCCTGAGCAGCAACCAAATACTAATCAATTATAAATGCTAAATGTTCACATGAAATAAAGATGTAGTAAAATTATCATGGCTTTTGTTTCCGTGGCTAACCAATCCATTGTCGGAAGCTAACAAATTAATTTTGGCAAAAGTAAAGGTGAAAACACACTACTAAAACGAGACGCGACCGGACGAAACGCGACACGTGTTGAGTCGTATCAAGTTGTATCATTTGAACATGCACATAACATGACGTCGGATGTTCATAGTGTGCTCTTGGTAATAGAAAATGATACAACTTGATACGACTCAACAGTGTGTTTCCGCCTTAACTCTGAGATCTTCTACTAAGGGTTTGAAAAACTTTATGTAATTACACGGTAGGGAACTCATTACACGTAAGAGTAGTAAAGCAATTTTATGATCTTACTCCATTGCATAGTTGTGTCTCTAAATTATTATGATATTAGGAACGTAATAAGCGTAAGAATAGCAAGTTTTTAACAATATTTTCTTTATTGCCAGTTACTTAATGTTCATTATGTTTATGAGGTTCATACATTATCACTACATACAGACGGCTGCCAAAGCTAATATTTCTTATTGTAATTTAAAAATGTTATATATGATTTTAGGTGTCAATTTTACATATTTTTTATGGATTATGATGTATTATATTTTGAGGTTTGTCGCCTACAGTCTAATACAACCCGTAGACGTGCATTTGTGCTTACGCTTACGTACGAATTCACAAGTGCGAGAGAGAAGCAACACTTCGCTCGTAGTTCGTATTAAGGCCTCTGTATATTTTGTGGTTTTTGTTAATTATTACGAAAAATAATCATCTTGGAATAATCGACTATCGTTTATCCTCTCATCCAGTCATAGTCTTCAAGGATGGGTACGGCGCTTATTTGATCATAGACAAAATAGTTATCTAGAAAATATAAATGTCATAAGCCTGACAATGACATTTGTTATTGTGTCATGTATGACAGTCTTTTTCCCCATACTTGTTGTAGCCACCGGTTAGTTTTCAGAAATTAAATCTAAAATTTTCCCGTGTATCACATAATATTTTTACTTAATATTGCTGTTTGTCATAGAACACCTGTCTAATTGGTTAACTTAAGTATTATTTCGTTATTATTTATTTTAGGTAAGGTAGTGGTCATCCAAAATGGGTAAGGGAAATAATATGATCCCGAATGGGCACTTCCACAAAGATTGGCAAAGATTTGTGAAGACTTGGTTCAACCAACCTGCTAGGAGGCACCGCAGAAAGCAAAACAGAATCAAGAAAGCCAAAGCAGTGGCGCCAAGACCTGCCGCTGGGCCTCTGCGTCCTGTGGTACGATGCCCCACCGTTCGCTACCACACGAAAGTTCGCGCTGGACGTGGCTTCACCCTTCGCGAGATTAGGGTAATTCAATTATTTCTCATTATGAAACCAGTACATAATTGCACATCATTTTACTTGTTATTTTGAATACTCATACAAGTCTTGTCGAATTTGTTATTTATTTGTGTAAATGACTGTATTGCATATGTAATCATTTATAAGTTTATATGCAATAAAATCGTCTGGCAAGCTCCCGCTGCGGGAATGCCTATTTGGATTTAAAAGTTTAAAATGTTAGGGTAACAAATTTTATGCAACTTCAATGTTTTGTTTATTTCAGGCATCTGGCCTGAACCCTGCTTTCGCTAGAACCATTGGTATTGCTGTGGACCCCCGCAGACGTAACAAGTCAGTTGAGTCTCTCCAGATTAATGTACAGAGACTGAAGGAGTACCGTGCCAGACTCATCCTCTTCCCTAAGGGCAAGAAGGTATGTGTTATAAATCTGCTTAATTTGTTTGCATAAGCACAAACAACATTTAGTACTGGTTCTTATATCAAAATTGCTAAATCTCACCAATTCAACCATACCACCATATCATCAGAGGAGTACCTCTCCATAACTCAAATTTTGCAAGGATATTCCCATCTAAAATAAATGCAATGCAGTGGTAAAATTGGTTGGTTGGTTGTAACTACTGGGATTATTTTTCCCAGTTACCACCAAATATTATAGTGGTAACAGATAGGAAATTTTATTCACAATAGTTACCACTACATTTATTTTAGTTTTCAGTTCTTATGTCAGAATATACATATATGAGATAGAATATAACTTTGGTTTAATGTTGACAGTAGGTACTTTCAAAATTATAAATAATATATTTCAATATTTTACTTCTTAACTTATTATTTTTATTTCCTTTAATAGATATTTTATGACTTGATAGCTGGATGCCATTGTGCTGTATGACTTTGTTTTTTTGATGAATTTTTAATTAGAATGTGGGTTTTAAAATGTGGAACAAAAAATAATACTTTCAATCATTGTAGTTACCAAAAAAAAAAAATGGTTGTATCTTACATCTTTTTGATAAGTTTCTTTGGTTATATACACACTAAGGCTTGATTTCACCAAACTTTTATCCAAAGAATGCTTACTCTCAAATACTAGTGTGAAATTACTATGGATTTTGGATATTACTATTCAAGAGTAAGCATTATTCTTTGAATAACAGTTTGATGAAATCAAGCCTTAGTTAATACTAAAATTATTATAAAGTGTGTATTGTATAAAGATTTTTAATTTTCCACTTCTATCTGTTACAAAATATGTATAACGATATATAGAACTACCTACATTGGTTAATTTAATATTTTTATCTACATCCCTATCATAAGTTGTCTACAATATGTTTAGCGGCGGTAAGCAAATAGCCTACTTTAAGAAATCTGTATCTGTGGGTGTATCATAATTTTTACTTTACGATATCAGCAACCGATATCTTAATCACAATTAAATTTCGGACATTCTGTTAAAAAGAAAAAACACACTTTAATTTTGATTATCGAATTAATCGATTTGTAATTTCATTCACATTAACATTCATATTCCATACATTCTTTTAAATCTCGAATATTGAGAATCGATATCGACCCAAGACCTTACCTGGTCTATGAATTAAAAAAAAACTAATGTCAGTCATTTGTTTTGTTTGAATTGTTTCAAACATCGAACGTTTTTTGGACTGTTGACTTGAAAGTTATCGAGTTAATTGTGAAATATTTACACTGAAAAATGAGTTATGACGACGAAGAGAGTGATGATGAAATGTGTGAAACACCACCAGAAATCCAGGACGCCGCTACAACCGTGACCAATAATTTGCTGCCACAAAAATAAACATATTGTAGAAAACTTATTATATGCATGTAGATAAAGTTATGTATGCAACTGTTCATAATTAGGCATTAAAACACTCTTATATTAATGCCTCTCATTATGAACCAGTCACATAAAATTAATACAATTCTGATGAACTAAAATAATTACATGTACTTTTTTGGCTTAGTGCCTCAATAGAATACAAAACATATGTTTAGCTGAAAAACCTTGAATGTTTGTCCCAATATTATTATCTTAGTTTTATTATTAAAACCACAGAGGTGTATGTTCATCAATAGTATCTAAGTTAATACTTTTTCATAATGATATTTCAACCAGGTCCTGAAGGGTGAAGCTAATGAGGAAGAGCGTAAGTTGGCGACTCAACTTCGCGGTCCTCTAATGCCGGTACAACAACCAGCCCCGAAGTCTGTTGCACGCGCTATCACAGAAGACGAAAAGAACTTCAAGGCGTACCAGTACCTCCGTGGCGTAAGTATATTCAGTATTGTTGTGTTTATGTAGTTATTCATAATGTGTGCCTCATAAATATGGATGAAAATTAACCAAATTATTAATAATGAATGATACAGGTTAACATGCAGCTTGGTTAAAATATTTTTTATAGCGGTCAATAATTTTTAGAAACTACAGATTTTGATCTTTATGTCATTACAGTTTGGAAATGTTACAATGGATTGTTTGTTTTAGGCTCGCTCCATCGCCGCCCTTGTCGGTATCCGTGCTAAGAGGCTGAAGGACGCCGCAGAAAACCCTGACGACGTTACTAAGGCGCCTACTGCTGTCAAAGACCCTAAGGCAAAGAAGTGATTTAATACATAAAATCTAAATATATGCTTTGTTTCCTTTAAAGTTTCTGACCTAATAATAAGGTTGCGGCTCCACTGAGGCGGAGAGGAGCGGAGATGTGCAAAATTGGCCAATGAGACCGCATCACAGTGTTTCGAACATTGAATTTGAAGAATGTAATTGGTCAATTTTGCACATCTCCGCTCCTCTCCGCGTCAGTGGAGCCGTACCCTAAGGGTAGGTAAATTTTAGCTCTCACCTCCAGTGAAAGAACATAAACATTGGAATCCGCCCTTGAGAATATTGCCATTCAAATTATCGGGACTATTAGCACACAAACACAAATACACCCACATTGAAAGAAGGCGTTTACAGACTTGAATGAAAAACAGAGAACTAAATTATAGACATCTCTATTGCACTAATATGAATAGTTAAGTGTAAGCGAAGTGCATATATCGTCAACAAATACCAATCTGCAACAAGAATTCGCTAATAACCTTCATGCAATGATTGCTACTCATAACTGGCAACCTAGACGTTTGCGGGTATTTAAAAATATTGTGACATGGATAGGTTTATGTCGTACATTAAAAAGCCAGTCAAGTAATTCACTAAAATATATATATATATATATATATATATTTTTGCAGTATAAATATACAAAATATACCTAGTCTTAAAATGTAGTAATGATTTGATAATAAATATTTCCTTACATTGTGTTAGTCTGCTTTAACTAACACAATGTAAGGGAATATTTATTTATTTAACCCTTAAATGCATATTGATGTATATATGCATCATGTATTTTTGACTATTGACAGCATGTCAGAATTCAAATTTGAATCTTTGTCAAGGTCATGCATTTAAGGGTTAAACTTTATTGCACAAAAGTAAAACTTAAAGTACAACAGGCGGACTTAATGCCATGAGGTATACTCTACCAGTCATCACCTTGCGGCAAAGTAGAGGAAATTGTAGGCGGAGCAAATATATTTATAAATATAAAAAATCGGTGTATAATTAATTAATTATTATTCGTTGTTTTATTAATTCTTAATAAAAGATTTATTGTATAGTATAATTTCTTAATAGCAGATATAGGACGATGGCCAAATTGAACAATGTTGGTCAAGTGTTAGTTTAGGAAAATGAAAGACCCAAAACGTTATAATAAACATTAATTACTATAGGTAAACCAGAATCCGATGGCATGTTTAAAAGTGAAAAAATCGAGGGGCCGCACCGAGTGTGCCACTAAGAGGGATGGATATAATATAGTGAGCGGGTAACCGTTATATATAATAGCGGGACCAGGGTCGCGTTTTATAAAGTTACAATTTACAATTTCGCTGTTTGCCTCTCTTTCTAGCCAATATGTGCGTGCGTTAGAGAGGCAAACAGCGAAATTGTAAATTGTAACTTTATAAAACGCGACCCAGATCATGAATTCGATCGATTCATATTGCATTACTTTATTTAGTACTGAATTTGTACTATATGGTACCTGTTGTAAAAAAAATTTTACCTCTTCTATTTCAAAGTTATATTCAATCAGTCTGGTCCCGCCATTATAACGTTATAATGGCGGAACCAGATCCTGAATTCGATCGATTCATATTGCATTATTTAGTACTGAATTTGTACTATTTGTTGTAAAAAAATGAGTACCTCTTCCATTTCAAAATTATACTTCAAACAGTCTGGTCCGGCCATTATAACGTTATAATGACGGAACCAGGTCATGAATTTCGTCCATATTCTGTCGATTCATATTGCATTATTTAGTACTGAATTTGTACTACTATTTGGTACCTGTTGTAAAAAAAATGTATTATTTAAATTACCAAATAGTACAAATTCAGTACTAAATAATGCAATATGAATCGATAGAATATGGACAGAATTCTGGACCTGGTTCCGCCATTATAAGTATTATAACGTTATAATGGCGGGACCAAACTGATTGAATATAACTTTGAAATATAAGAGGTACAATTTTTTTTACAACAGGTATTGAATAGTACAAATTCAGTACTAAATAAAATAATGCAATATGAATCGATCGAATTCAGGATCTGGTCCCGCCATTATAACGGTTACAACCCATGGATATCTGAAACCGCATTCAAAAAATGTGCGTGTGCGGAGGACCGTCGCCTAACGACTGGCAGAAAAAAAACCTAATGCAAAAAAATACCCACCCGCAATGTGTAGCCACTACAAAATAAAACATTTTTTCTGCCCTCCGGCCGGCAAACATCACTTTGCTGGCCGCTGCGCTTCATTAAGTTGCCGCCTGCCAGCTCCGTTGAGCAGAAAAATATTTTTTGTCGGTAAGTGTGATGAAAAACATTGTATGCATCACGGTCGGTAAACGGAATACTAACTCGAGTCGTAAAAGCCCTCCGCCTACGGCGTCGGGCCTTGATGCACAATGTACTAATACTAATCACACCTCGGCCGTTAAATGGGAAAGCCTCGTATCACTTAACCTTTTCACCGCCAGACGGCGAAGGAACAGCCGAGATCGAGACGCCACGCGTTTACGATTATTTAAGCGAAATTGAACGTTACGGCGTCTCTCATAAGTTCGTACTGCATTGGCGTAGCTGTCGGCCAGTGCCGTCGTTGGCTTCATAGTCACGATTTTCTGTTGTCGTCTATGGCCGACTGTGGCGGTGAAAAGGTTAAAGGGCCTTGTCACGTAATCTACTATGTTGATACTGCCACAGAATACATATTAGCGGCTTGCTAAACAGAACATAGCAAGAAACTATTGTTTTTCTCACATCCAAGCCACTTTCTTAATACAATTTTACAATATTGTTATTTAGTTAAAAACATATACGTCATCATCATCATATCAGCCGAAAGACGTCCACTGCCCAACTTAGGCGTCACCCAAAGATTGCCAGAATGACCGGTCCTGCGCCACCCGCATCCAGCAGACTCCTGCAACCTTTACCAGGTAATCAGTCCACCTTGCTGCGCCTTCCGGTACGTGGCTGCCACTCGAATCGAGAACCTTTCCTCCCCAACGGCTATCGGTTGTACGCGCAATGTGCCCCATCCACTGCCATTTCAGTTTAGCGATTCGGAGAGCTATATCGGTTACTTTGGTTTCTGCTGCCGGATCGCCTCTTTCCTAATACAATCTCGCAGAGAAACTCCCAGCATAGCCCTCTCCATTGCCCTTTAAGTGACTAAGCTTTCTTATGAGGCTCATTAGGTATGAGCGACCACGTTTCAGTACCGTATGTCATCAACTGTTTCGGCAGGAAATTATATTATAATATATTCCAAAGTGAAATACAAAACATTTAGTGTAACTTTTGGGTCAAATTAAAAAAACGCGAAGTCTACATATCTTTATTTTAGAATAAGCTACAATAATCCAGTTATATTGAATATAGGTCAGTGTTTTAATACATATACATTCGTGTGTAATTAAGAAAAACCTCTAACATTACTACTACACTAAAACCTAAAGTCTAGCTTAGACAATACTAAGAACTAAAATATTACTTAATTCTAAAAATGGTTCAATGTAATCTTGTTGAACCACAAGTTCAGGGCTACACTATTTCTTTCTTAAATCCGAAATTATACAATGCGTTCAAAAATTGAACTCTGACCAATGCTAAACAACAAGGGAATTCGGAATGCTTGTCATCTCGTCGCGTAGTTACCAATTGTTTGTAATTCATTTAATAATGGGTAAATCATGTGCAATTATAATATAGTTAAGCTGGGGTAGTAACCTCATTATTAGGTTTCTCAAGACTCTCTGCCACATTCGACTCTGTTTCTTCGCCATCAGCTTTGCCTTTCTTATCACTCTTCCTGAATTTGTCATACCTGTTCATAAAATAATTTAACATCAAAATCTCAAAATTTGTCAGCGAAATGGGCTTTAAATTATTAATAAGCAGTTATAAAAATTACCATACCATAATTAAAAATATAAATTTACAAGGGTTTTTTCGCAAATCCTAATAGCTAACGATCGTTAACTCCTTAACAGCCAAGCGTGTTTACATCTCGTAATTTTCAACCAAGTTATCTTATCATTAGTGAAAGGAATAAATGAAATTAGTTGTAATACTAGTCTACCTCCCAAGATCTTCATCGTCGTCACTTCCCTCGTTCGTAGGACGTACTTCGCGCAACAGATCGCCAATATCCTTATCGACGTCAGCCCACAATTTGTCTTCTCCTATGAAAAAAAGAAAACTTATCTGTCAGAATGCCTATCCTTACCTACTCTTTTATTTATTAAATGTACCCGCCAAACATAACAGTAGGTCGTTGTATCTCAAGCTTTCAATGAAATGTTGACATTATATGTTCCTTTTGAGCCATGAGGTATTGTCGCTACAAACCTCTTACATATGCATATATGGGAATATACGAATAACGTGATGTGTAGTCGGGACCGGTACAGTGTGTATTGGCATCGTGGCCATCGTGCAAGAACAAGTGAAATATTTTTTTACAATTAATCAGAAAAGTATATTTTGTTTTGCAAGCGATATATCGCGATACGTGACGAGCCAGCGTTGTAAATTTAAACGTGCGTTCCGAGACAGCGCGCGCTAACCATTGAATAGACCGCGGAGTGACACCCCCTTGCCTAGGTGGTGTTTTAAGTATTTATAAAATACTATCATATCATAGGGCAGTGCCCCCCCCCCCCCTCCCTCAACGAAGTTCTGGATCCTGGATGGAAAATGTAGATTAATGAGACGTACCTGAAGCATTAACGGAGTCACCATTTTCAACTTTTTTCTTTTCTTCAACAGCGTCAGATTTTTCAGTTATAGGTTTTTCGGTAGCATCATCTTCATTGGTTTCTTTGTTTTCCTCCGCTAAAAACAGATAAAAATAAAAATTATACCCATAGCATGTGCGGATCGAGGGGAAATTATTTGAAAAACGTTAAATACATTACTCGGTGATCTACAAATTTAATTATAGAGGTAAGTGAGCGTAAGTTTTAATAAATATTAGTAAATAAATATTATTTGTTAAATTAATGCATCCCCAGATTTCGTTGTAGTTTCTGAGAACGGAGTGAGCACACGTTAAAGGATCGAGGAAGGTGTATCTTTTCATTTATCTGTTTTACAAATACAGGGATTAGTTTGACAATTGTTTTTGAACTTTTGAATTTTATTATATTTATTTTGGGGAGCCCTATCCGGGATTTGGACCCAGGTGGCTTATGATGGTCCCGCTTTATCCATCGTCACTTTTGCACTTGCATACTTGTTACAACGTGACGGCAACGCCGACCGATTAGACGCAGTGCCATCATAAGCCTACAGAAGCGGAGCTCGGTATGTCAGCTAGTAGGCTAGGGAGGTTACCTCGCTGCTGGTGGAGCTGGCGATGGATGCGCTCGGCGTGCTTGCGCAGCGTGCGCGTGTCGCGGTGCTGCACGTAGCGGCCCAGGTGGTTGCGCAGGCGGCAGTGGCGCCGCAGCGTCTCCGCCTCCTCGGCGCCGCCCGGCTCCGTGCGCGGCAGGTACACGCGGCACAGCTCGGTATGTCAGCTAGCAGGCTAGGGAGGTTACCTCGCTGCTGGTGGAGCTGGCGATGGATGCGCTCGGCGTGCTTGCGCAGCGTGCGCGTGTCGCGGTGCTGCACGTAGCGGCCCAGGTGGTTGCGCAGGCGGCAGTGGCGCCGCAGCGTCTCCGCCTCCTCGGCGCCGCCCGGCTCCGTGCGCGGCAGGTACACGCGGCACAGCTCGGTATGTCAGCTAGCAGGCTAGGGAGGTTACCTCGCTGCTGGTGGAGCTGGCGATGGATGCGCTCGGCGTGCTTGCGCAGCGTGCGCGTGTCGCGGTGCTGCACGTAGCGGCCCAGGTGGTTGCGCAGGCGGCAGTGGCGCCGCAGCGTCTCCGCCTCCTCGGCGCCGCCCGGCTCCGTGCGCGGCAGGTACACGCGGCACAGCTCGGTATGTCAGCTAGCAGGCTAGGGAGGTTACCTCGCTGCTGGTGGAGCTGGCGATGGATGCGCTCGGCGTGCTTGCGCAGCGTGCGCGTGTCGCGGTGCTGCACGTAGCGGCCCAGGTGGTTGCGCAGGCGGCAGTGGCGCCGCAGCGTCTCCGCCTCCTCGGCGCCGCCCGGCTCCGTGCGCGGCAGGTACACGCGGCACAGCTCGGTATGTCAGCTAGCAGGCTAGGGAGGTTACCTCGCTGCTGGTGGAGCTGGCGATGGATGCGCTCGGCGTGCTTGCGCAGCGTGCGCGTGTCGCGGTGCTGCACGTAGCGGCCCAGGTGGTTGCGCAGGCGGCAGTGGCGCCGCAGCGTCTCCGCCTCCTCGGCGCCGCCCGGCTCCGTGCGCGGCAGGTACACGCGGCACAGCTCGCACCACCACACCTGTCACGATGACCAGGGTCGCGTTTTATAAAGTTACAATTTACAATTTCGCTGTTTGCTTCTCTAACGCACGCACATATTGGCTAGAAAGAGGCAAACAGCGAAATTGTAACTTTATAAAACGCGACCCAGGGTAACCAAGATGCTAATCGCTAACGCTAACTAGCGTATCCTGGTTTTCCCTCTTTGTCACTCTTTCTTATTAGTGCGACAAAGACAGTTAGTTGCCGTTCGCGATTGACTGCTGACATAGGCAGGTCACCTGGACCACCACGATACTCAAAGGCCCTAGCATGATATGGGGTGTAATAGTAGATTGTACAACAAGGGCTAAAGTGTGAAAATAGTAGACGAGGATAAAAATGGACATTTATGCCCATGTTGTACACTCTGCTTTTCACTTCGTTTGCGAGGAAAGTAAAACACATTTTTCACTGCAATCTACACAACCAAGTTGTAAAGCGAAAGAAGAAAAAATATATAACCAATACCCGCCAACTCATTTTTTTTTATATATTTCAACCTGTCAGAGCTTCAAATGATGCTCGATTTTCTGCCAAGTCAAACATTTCGAAGCATTTTTGACCAATATTCCATATCTATTTTATGTGATTTAAAGAAAAAAAATACAGAAATAGAGTACGTATTGTACTCTATCCTCATTTGTTTATGTGACTGTTTGTGTTCTTAATAAATAAAAAATAAAATAAAACTTCACACTATTTCACTACTAGATGTTAGGCCCTATAGAAAAAATATTGGCTTAATCATAAAAAGGCATTTTTTCTCTTATCCTCTATGGCCTGTAGATAACGAAATTGTATTTTAAATTGAGTAGTAACGTACGACGGTTAAGAGACTTAGAAAAATTATGTTTCTTGAAAGTTTTCAAATAGCCGCATTACGCGCTTGACGCATTTGTTTACTCTGCTTACAATTACATCATCGAAGATATATCATAATTAAAGTTAACAAATACTGTCCAACGAAACTATTGCGATTACGAAGTTGGCGCCCATATTCAGAACGCGCTTTGCGTTTTAGTGTCTTATAATCAGTGATCAGTTTTTTGGATTCCCCCAGCGGGTCTCCTATAGTAGCTTGAAAAATAAACTTTGGTTATTTATACGTATTTCCATGCAATTTGCCATGTTACTGTTCCTAATGTAATATAATAGTATTCATTTTTTTATAGTCACACCTGTCATTTTTTATACGCGAAATCGCGCGAGAGTGAATCCAAAAAACCGATCACTGCTTATAATCATCAGCCTCTTAGTTGATACATACCTCCAACTTCTTGATGTGGTCACTGCCAATATTAATTTCCACCTTGGGTTTCTTGGGAGCATCACTATCTTTCTTCTCAGTACCAGAGTCCTCATCCTCCACTTCTAAAACAAATTAAAGTTTGTATATTAAAACTACAGACAAAACACATGCATCTAGTATTAGATATGTCACTAGGTACTCACCATCAACATCACCCACAGAGTCGAGTGTCATAAAGTTATCCAAATCGACGTCCATGCCTTCGTCACCGCTACCCTCCTGAGCTTCCTTGGGACTGGCGCGGCGCGTGGCCCGGTTCGCCTTTTTCTGTACAAACATTACCCAAAGCAAACATGTAAACATTTTGGTTCGCATATTGGGCAAATTGCTTCAGCTCTCAATTGTTAACACAAACATGCAAGAAAGAAAAAAATATGGGCTAATGAACAGTAATTAAGCAATCATCGATAACGGATATTCTCGTTGTCTAGTTCTAATTCTATTTAAATAAATATCATGGACAACTTAAACAAGTCAATTTAGTTTCATGGTAAGTTCAATTAAGGCTTGAGATATTTAAATACATAGAGACAGCAACAACCAAGGAACAAATATTGGTGATATACAGGAACCTCAGCTTCATGGGCAGGATCGCTACCAACTATTAAGCTATGGAGGCTGCTGTAGCGCGTCGCTTTGCAAAATAGTGACGCGTTAATTAGAACTAGAGGTTAAATCTGGAGAACGAGCGACAATATTCAGGGCTCACCTTAAGATGGTCCAGGGAGCAAATATGGTGCTCGTATATCATGGGCGAGCGGAAGGCCAGCCGGCAGACGCGGCAGAAGGGCATGAGGAAGCGCTTCATGGCGCGGTGCGTGTCGCTCTGGTTGTGCGCGTGGCGCGTGGTGCGGTGGTTGAGGCGGCACACGAGGCAGAACGTCGTGTGCGCCGCCAGGTCGGCGCCGGCGCTGGCCTCCAGCGAGCGCTGCGCCTCGCGCTGCGCCACGCGCATGCGCAGCAGCTGCAGCTTGTGCCGCCGCGCCACGGCGCTCATCGCCGCGCGGTGCTTGTTCGACATCAGGTGCTTGGCGTAGCCCTGTGCCGAGATATAGACCTCTCCAAATAAAGGATTGGGAAACCTTTGGAAACTGAGTGCCTACGCGGTTTCCGATCTTTTTAATTAGCAAATTTTAATTGATATCGGCACGTCCTAACCTAGCTCGACTAATACATATAGGTTTTAGTAAATAAATAAAAAATGTGTGACATGGCGCAGTTTTGGAAATCGTAGATTTAGAAATTTACCTACAAGCAAATCGAATAGAAGTTGAATGCCATAAAAAGGTCCGCTCTCCCCACCTCCATAAATGGCCGTAGAAACGGCTTTAGTAGACGACTTTTAACCTTGGCTTCAGTTAAGATCAGATTTGGCTTAATCATGTTTAAGAACAGCACCTCAGAATAAATTTTCCATAAGTCACATCTGTACCAGCCCCACATGTACTTACACCAAAGGTAGCGGATTTATCCTTGCAGTGTACGCAGAGCAGGTGCACGTAGGGGCGCTTGCGGGGCTCCGCCTCG
Organism: Thaumatotibia leucotreta; assembly: GCA_025490895.1. Lineage (NCBI taxonomy): Eukaryota > Metazoa > Arthropoda > Insecta > Lepidoptera > Tortricidae > Thaumatotibia > Thaumatotibia leucotreta. Next base: position 66,318 of record JALPQI010000350.1, read on the forward strand.
GGCAAGTCGGGCTCCTTGTCCGTGTCTCCGTCGTCGGCCGCCTCACCCGCTTCTGCGTCAGAGCCCTCTCCGTCTTCTTCTGCCTATTTATAATAATAATAATAAATATCTTGGTACATCTTACACAAATCGACCCAGTCCCAAGGTATCCTCAATTAAGGCTTGTGATGTGGGTACCAGGCGACGATATATATAATAGTTAAATACATAGACAGCCATGACCAAGGAACAAGCATTTGTGATAAATAAATACACAAAGAATGCCCTCGCCGGGATTCGAACCCGGAACCTCCAGCTTCGTAGGCAGGGTTACTACCAACTAGACTACGGAGGCTGACATCCTCACACATTTAAATTCACAGTAAGGCAAAAATTAAAGTAATAAAAAGAATAACTAAAACGATATAAATACAATAGTTCGTAAGGCTAGGATTACACTTGTCAGTTCTTACGTAAGTTGTGGGGATACTAAGGAATGCGATAGTGATATTCACCTCTCGTTTCTTAGTAAAATCCTTCCCTACAATTTACTTAAGAACTTAAAGGTGTAATCCAGACTTAACTATAATTTGTCCTATCCTACCACAAGTGATGTTTGGCGCAATTCGAAAGTACTAGTAAGCAAGGATAATTCACTAACCTTGGGTGACTTGATCTTAGATTCCTTCTTGTCTTCAATGGCTTCATCCTTATCATCAGCATCCCAGTCTTCTTCAGTAGAAGAGGCTTCATCTTCCTTAGACTTCACAGAGCTGTTAAATTAAGTTTAATGTAGTAAAAACAGTAACAAAGTGGTAGCATAAATTTATTTTATTTCATTATACAATACTACAAATGTAATAAGGTTGTCTTTTCTTGTCATATCAGTCTTTTAGAGTTACCTCGATGACATCTTTTTAGACAGTAAGATCTCGCCATCCCTTTAGCATATCTAAGTTCATAATCCTGCACACCTAGGCATAAGCCTATCAACACCATGGTCACTCTCAATCTGTGGAATGTTCTCTCCAACACATCGCATCCATAAATTCACAACGGCCTTCGAGTCCAAGGGGGCGTCTGTCAGTTTTTCATTCCAAAAAGTTCTATAAATATAGGTCCATAAACCAAAAATAACCAAAACATAGTCGGGATATCGTATTACCTTCGGCCCTTGATAGATCTGAACGCACGGGTGTAACCCAGCGGTCGGGTTTCGAACCGCCTATAGGAGGGCCTGGAGCGCGGCGCGCCGCGGTAAGTGGCGCGCGAGCGCAGCGTGCGGCCGCGGAACGAGCGCCGCGACGCGCGCATGCGCGGGGCCGACCGCGTGGGCTCGCGCGGCGGGCCCATCGGCGCCTTGCGGTACTCTCGGCTCGGCGAGCGTCTCCTGTCCTCGCCACTGAACGTGCGCCGCTCGCTGTACATCTCTTGTCTACCGCCGTAAGACCCGCCATAGTGTCCGCCGCCATCGTGGCTACGTCTATCGCCGGACCCCTGTACACAATTCTCTCTATTTTTCGCCACACGTCTTACGAACCGAATGGCATTAAATTAAGGTACATGTACATGAATGAGATATATGTTGTTCTTTTGTCATAAAGCATGTCTCCTGTTATTTCTAATAAATTTCTGGAAAATAAGTATTGAAGGGTTACCCTGTACGCTGCTACTAGCCCGTGGAGTTAGGCGGTTCATCGTGTCGACTGTCAGCGCTCGACGGGCTAGCCTGCACCTCAAATATCTCTGCATTGAACTTGTAGATTGCTCTATATGGCAAGACGGGAAATACGGTGTTTTTTTCCATCCATTCAAATCATGGGTAGTTGCTTGACAGCAAAACGGGTAGAAGTGTAAGATGTGACCATAAATTGGATCAATTGTTGGAAGGAATATATATTCTGCAGCATTTGCTAGATATGCTCAAACTGACAACAGCAGTCTCAAATATGTCTGAAATATCTCAAATGTGTTGGTTAATTGGATCATATTGAAGATGACTTCCTATAGGGTGTGACAATCCTTATAACTCATTTTCTTATGAGTGGGTTTATTTAGTCAAAATGATATCTCTTTTTCAGTATTTTTTGATAATCTCATCTCCTTATTCTGTAATTTTATGCAATCATTAGTCTACATCTATTACTAGGCAAAAATCGAGCCAATACCATAGTCACCTTCTGGCTATTCAGGGCAATCAATATGTTAACATCATACTATAATGCATCAGATACAACAAGTTCATTGTGGCCTCTATTATCTGAAATTCTTTATCAAATATTATCTCCATTATAGTTTGACATCCATGGTTTTTTATATTTTGGTCTGTCTCCTCATTCATATATTCATTTTCATCAATAAGAGATCACTATCTTTTAAATTTGATATAGTGTAGTAGTATTGTATACAAACCTCCATTCTTATCCTCTTGCGTTCAGGTGATCCAGATCTACCACCATAATCACGATTGGAATAGCCAGATGACTCCTGTCAATGATATTTAAATACCATTAGTTTCATAATTTTTGTGATTACTCAGAATTAATTGATTTTTCTGTGGGTTCCATATATAAAGGACTAGTTCCATAGGCAAGTAGGCTTATGAACTGAATTCGGCAATTGAAATTTACTAATTTACACAAGGTAGATTAAGTTTTTCTGACACATTAACCTAATTAACCCTTTATATAGAAAATTAAAGTGTGTAATTATCTGTCAACTAGAGTTGTCAGTTCTATTCTAACCTAAAAGTAAAACGTTTTGTTGTAAACCGCTTTTTCCTTGTTTAAAAATTAAGCAATTTACTAATCACCTTTGACACACTGCATAAATACGGACTCAGGTATTTTGGTATAGGCAAATATGGCAGTTTACAACAGAAAACGTGTACTTTTAGGTTAGGAAGTTGTTTACTAGATAAGACAACTAAGGATGAATGGACTTTCAGACAATACATTAAATTGTTAGTTAATTCCAAGATAAATTGCAGTTGTAGCACCCATTGCACTGGAGTTAAGACTGACAAATTAATAAGTTCATGGCATCAAAAATGATGGCATAAGATTATGCATTACATTTGTATGAAATGAGGGTTTTCAATATTTTTTCTGTCACCAGGCAGTGCTAGAGTAGGTGTCTGGTCCACACAGCTGTCAGATTCATACTATTCATAAGCACCTGGACCTAATATATCGAAATTCTATTTTATTTGGAAGTTTATTGATTTTGTAATGTATTACTACTAATACACGGTCGTCAAACTGGAGATTGAATTACTATAACTTTGTTCATTTCATGGGAATTGACTTGGAACTATTTTTTATTATTATTTTAGAAAATAATATTCCTAAAGTAATAGTTTTCAGGATAAATAAATCTATAAATATATTGAAAATTAAATGCGCGTATTTATTTTGAGAATTCGTCAAAACTTCCGCTCGGTGCTGCCATCTCACCTCCCCAGTGGCAGAAAAAGTATCAAAAACCCTCATTTAAAAAATGCAATATTATTATTAAAGGATCTATAATAAAATGTCCTTGCTACAGCAGATAACATTGAATTGAAACTTAAATACTGCTAAAAAAGGGTTACTATACACCGTGATCTCTAATAACCCGAAAGATTTTAACAGTGTGTTCCTGACATGAATGTAGGATTAATATGGATTTGACAACGTTATAATAATAGCAAGAACGAAAGGGATGGTCTTATGAAACTTTTTACTAGTGGAAGTGAAAAGGAACGATAATCGTCCGTCCTTATCACTGTGCCACTATTTTTTGTGTGTGTGTGCATTAGACGCTAAATGTAAGTGCCAGACAAATGCGTTGAATACGTCACTAAGTGCCTGTGTGGCACTTTCGTCTTAGTAGTAAGTGACTATGTCTATCCCTCTTAGTGGCACACTATGTGCGGCCCCTCGGTTCCTGACCACATTTAGAAACTATAATGTTGTATAAGCTTTTCTGGATATCGCCTAGTTTCAGAGTTATTACCAATTAAAAAAAACATATTTTCTAATTGTAACTCGGTAAAAAAGGTCTTTTTAACGGCGTTGGTGCCATTATGGAGAATAGTCTCACTAACCTCATAAATAGATGTCAAAAAGTGAGAAATAAAACCTTTTAAAAATGAGGTTTTTGTAAAAAAAAACCTTAACACTCATTGTAAGTGCTAGTTTTATGAATAACTTTTACTTTTTATGTTAAAATACATTCAAAAATTAAATAACAATTGAAAAAAAAATTAAAAAAAATTTTTTTTTTTTCGCCAAAAATGACAAAAGTCATGTAATATTTTTTGTTTATTTTTACATCAAAAATGCGTGGTTAAAATCTTTCGGGTTATTAGAGATCACGGTGTATAATAAACAACATATCATATAATATGAAATAATACAGGTAGCCCATCATGTGTATACAACTGTGTCAATAGACTTACAGATCTATAAGATTTTTTATAGGAGTCCTCAATCCTATCTCTGCTTGTAGTGTATCTATTGCCACCACCACTGGTGTAGCGGGAATCATTGGAGTAGCCACCGCCGCCGCGCCCCCCACGGCTCTCGTAAGAACCTCGGCCACCGCTGCCGCGGTACGAGCCGCGGTACCCGCTGCTAGGACGACCGCTGTAGCTGCCCCGCCCATTGTATCCGCCGTAACCGCGACCTCGAGATGACATCTGCCCAACGACAAATAACTACTTTATTAATACCTATACGTTTGGTTTCGTGTTAGGAATGGCGACACGTTTTCCAAAAACGGGGCCATGAGCCTTGTACTAACACAGTATAGATTAGCATTATTTACAGACTATGAGCACGCGTAAGAATTACAAATGAGTAATACTTACTAAAATAGCTTAAATAAGACAAATCTAAAGCATTAATCTTTTCTCAGCGATGTTAGGACATAAAATGGCGTCAGAGGCTAAGACTACTGCGAGTGCTAAAACCTTTGAAGTTAAAAGTAATCAATATTCATATACATACGTTTATGAAAATCTTCAAGATACTCGTAAATCTTTAGAATGGAACTTGTAAACACGATTCTGGAATACAAATCTAGTAACAATAGTTATTTAGTTAACTCTGCAGAAAAATCGCCATCACCGAATTCACCGACCCGGCGTCTTTTTCTTTTCTTTTTTTTTCTTCACGTCATCACATTCATCATTAAGTGTTGCCAGTTGCCAATCAGTACAGTACAATACAGGCTTAGAGACACAACGGAATTCCGTATAGTTTGCACCGAGAAAGACCATTATAATAATAATTTTTTTTTTTTTAATAATAATAATATGTTTATTGCATACCATGGTATTTTAGATGTTACACGATCGTACGTATCACATGGACCCCGTTGGGGTGTAGCAAGATAGTATTTTAACAATTATAACTTAAAACTAGCTTAAAATTAAATGTAGGTGGTACTTACAATCATACAATTCCTATAGTTATAAAAGTATACCTAAGTTACTTAAGTAGGCATATGTGATTTGGAATGGGATTAACAAAATGATTATTTTACAAATTATCGTCTTCCATATATTCTTGTACAGAGTAGTATGTTTTATGTAATAATATTGTTTTTAGCTCTGTTATAAATTCGGTCATGTATTCTATGTTTTTAATGCGGTTGGGTAATTTATTGTAAATTTTTATTGACTGGTAAAATGGGCCTTTTTTGTAAATGTCTAGAAAGGGTTCCGGTGGGTTGATATTATCTTTTCTTCTTGAACTTTTACTAAAATTAAATAAATTAATATTATTTCTGACGAAGGTTGTTATTTCTAGTATGTATAGTGATGGCAGAGTTAAAACTTGCAGATTTGAAAAATGTGATTTGCAGGTCTCTGTTTGAGTTATATTGGCTATTATCCTAATACATCGCTTTTGGAGCAGGAAGAGGTTGTGAGAGTTGGTGCTATTACCCCACAAAATTATTCCGTAGCGAAGCCAGGCCTCGGCATATGAGTAATAGGCCGACAGAGCGCAAGCGGTGTTTGTGTTGGATTTTAATATGTTAAGCGCGAAGACGAAAGAGGATAATTTTGAAGTTATTTTTGCTACATGACTTTTCCAGTTAAGGTGGGTGTCTAAAGTCAAACCTAATAATGAAATTTCCGGCACTTCTTCTATATTTAATTGTTTTAAAAGTAAAGTCAAGTCAGTCTGTTGTTTTTGATAAGGTCTAAATTGTATTACTTTTGTTTTATTTGTATTTAGCATTAAGTTACGTTCGCTTAGCCATTTAGTTATATCATTGAAAGTTTTCGTTATGTTACTGTAATTTTCAGAATTGTTTTCGTGTAAAAAAAGGCAAGAAACGTCGTCGGCATATAGGATACATTTGTTGGATTGGTTTGTTAATACTTTTGGGAGATTATTGATATATATTAGGAAGAGCACACATCCAAGTACGCTGCCCTGAGGGTGCTCTCCTCTCCGTTTGACATTGTTTTCCCATTCCATTTTTCCCATCGCACTAATACATCACTAATACCATAAACAATTTTGATTTTGACACTTGACAGTTTTGGTTTCGTTCCGGATTTTCCATTTCAGATGAAATTTTATAAATAAATACTAATATTGTGTCGAAGAGAATAATGAGAATATAACACTTCTGTGCTGTGCTATTTTGGAGTACGGACAATTTCGATGCAATGTTTATTCTGCGGCTTTGATATATGTTTTTAAGTGAATATGGAGGAGCATATTTATTCAAGAATACATTACAAAATGTAAGTCATAGCTGCAATAATGTACACCCCCTTCCTTAATAATTCTGATTTGTATTACAATAAATATTTATTCAAATAAATACCAGAATGATAAACGTGCAACGTATACGTGTTAACAAACAAACACTAATAGTTATTGCCTTCATTTATATTTGCAATCTAATAAGTTTGTGTTTATTTATTCGCATTGTTTGCTACCCGACTTCAGGTCTTTTCTTTCCTTTCCCTCAGGATGTCTCTTGTTAAGGTGCAAAAATTATGAAATTCATAGAGAGAGAGAGAGAAAAGTTATCACTGGTATTAACACTACACCACAAGCCTAAAAGGAGTATTACTGTCCACTAAGTTTTCAGATTAGTATAAAATCATTAATTTATAAATATGTGATAGTATATTGTTTGATGAATGGTGACATAGAGAAGTTTTCTCTTTTCTGCAAATATATTCCTCTTCAAGCCATTATCCATATTTTAATCACAAAACTGTCGGACCCGTAGTTGTGAAGATGTTTCGGAAAATAAAAAATCTTTTAAGTGACTTCAAGGTAACTGTCAATAATTATGACACAATACTTGGCTGATTAGTCGAAATGAGAAAAGCATTATGACCAATACTTGGATGTACTCATTGGCTGATACCGTTAGAGGCATATTTTGTTCCCTTACACAGCTATATCCACAATTCTTACCTAATCCAAGAAAGTAATAATTATTTTGTTACTTTTTATAGAAAAATAAAAAGTTTGGTCCAATTTTGTACAAGCAGAAATTCAACCTTACTGTTAACTTTGAATGAGCAAAACTTGGAAATTAAAAGATAAAAAAGAAAACTGAATTTTTTCATTGAAATCTGAATTTATGCACCATACTCAATTGTTGCAATCACCTGTAACCCAATATTGCAAAAAATTCTTAAATAAATCAACTTAGTCTCATATTATAAATAAAGTAATAAAATAATTAGAACACATGATGTCATTCCTCATTTCATTATCATTAAAGCAAATGAATAGACACTGCAGTTAATGTGAGAGACAATCAAAACAGCCTCAATTTTTCAAATTATCAGCCAATATTTTCTAAATAACAAATCTGAGTTTTTATTTTATTTGAAGTGATATTATTCAATTTATAAATTTATTTGATATGCAACATTAGTCAGAAGACAAAAAATAATATTGAGAGCATGATCAGTAAAGTATTTTTTATTTTTTATTGACATCTTTTAGCACAATAGATTCCTGGTTCACACAGGGAATTTTCTAAAATTCTTTGTAGGTATAGGTGTACTAGAATCTCATGGCAAATGGGGAAATTAAAAATTGTAGAGGGTAATACTGGGGAAATGGGAGGAACCATATTGATACAGTGTAATTTTGAACTTTAAAAACTAGGAAATTAAGATTTGATGATTTGTAAGTTGCTGGGGTAATCAAAAATAAAATGTAAAGCTTAATTTGTTCTTTCTCACAAATTTATTATAATCAGTTTAAAGAACTTAGTTAAAAAATTACCATAACTAGAAAATTATAGGCACCACAAATTCATTCATTCACTATATTCACCATCAGTTATAATTCAACAAACATGCTCTGAAATGTAAGTAATAATAGCATTAATTTTAGAAAAAATGTACAGTAAGCTTCACAATTATGTGACCCCCCCGAGAAAAAGATTCCTGGTTCAAATCTCGTGACACACCTAACTTTTTGTATTTTTTTTTAGTATATCTGCAACAGGCATTATTTTGTATAGTTATTACAGGCATTTATAAATTGAATATGTCAATATAAAAAAAATGGCGACGATAAATGTAAAACAATGTTTGTTGCTTGTCTTAGCCAGAACAATAATTTCGTCAACTTATCTAGCGGCGACCTGGCTTAGCGGCTGCTAATATAGACTATGAAACGAGAGGTTCCTGGTTCAAATATCATGATGATTCAAACTTTTTTGTATTTTTTTTATACAACACGTTGCAATTTATTTGTGTTATTAGTTTTAGATATATTATGCTGAAAATATTATTATGAGAAATGGGTAATAAAAGAAAAATACCAATGTTGATTATTTTTTATTGGTTTATAAAAAACTGTTTACAATATCAATATTTCGGGTGAATTGGAATTATGAGAAAGTTTTATTCTATTTATATGATCTACCCAGCTAGTTGATCAGGTTTTACACATATATTGCTAACTTATAATGTAATTGCTTTTCATTAAATAAACATTTATCTATCTATTGTTATATTATACGATGTATCTTTAAGATAGATAAGCAAATATCCGAATTGCTTTAGCAACATGAATTATGTAAAATTAAGAAGTAACTACCTTCAAATTTTTAATCTAATGTATCAATGTTTTAACATTTCTCCGTTGTGTAAATAAGTAACGTTGTGGTTTATTAAAATAATATTGTTTTAATGGCATAATATATTTAAAGCGGACCCCAGGCTTTTTGAAGTGCGGTCACACCTACAAAGGCGATGCTGCAGATTTGCAGTGACGTGCCGTATCCGACACAGTTTTTATCGCAGACTGGACTGGAAATATGTTTTAAAGACGTTATGTGTTACAAACCCCACGCGGTTATTTACTTTCATACATTTCAATTCCGTACAATCACAGATTTTTTAAGCAGCCGTGAATAAGAGTATGTAGTAGTTAACTAGTTACAGTACCCCCGAGATAACAAGGCTTCAATAGGTATAACTATTTTCATGCTATTCAAAAATAATGTCTTACAAAAACATATGCGTTATGCCTACAGATGGTTACAAAAATCATCTTATCCATGTATAGGGTTTATCATTTTCGTGATCTTATTAGAAAATAAAGTATAAATAATATGTTGAAGACATTTTTTTTAAACGGGTTTAGCTTATTAATACGATCAGCTGCGTATAATGATTTATTCCGCGTCAAAAAAAAATGTTTTCCAACTTTTCCTATTAAGTGAGTCTTGCACAAAAACATGCATTAATTAATTGCACAAAAGAATAACTTGCATAGGTAAATTACAATAAATTTTAGATTCGACCATGTGACATGCCAAAACCACAACGTTACTTTTCTTTCTGATTGAAATAACCTCAACGAAAACTTTGACGTTACAGCGAGAAACCACATGTTATCAAAGATAACAATATTCATCTCCTGCAGCGTCAGCACTGTAAAAAAAATTTAAACACGGGTTTTCTCCACTAATGGGCCATATTCGATACAGGGAACTGTAGTTCATCAATATATAAATTTCCAATTAAAAAAAATATGCGTTTTATATGCACCGTTCTCCAAATCTTGGGATTAGCTGTCAAAGCGGACCCCAGGCTAACTGAGCCATGGCATAAGCCGAGAATAACGCAATGAAGATAATGATGACGCGTTTTATATACACCGTGGGCCTGCATAGGCCGACGGATTTTAACAGTGTATTCCTGACCACATTTAGAGACAATAATGTCGTATAAAATGTGATGCTGATGATACAATTGTGCTTTAAATTACATATCTTTAAAATACCTACAGGGAACTGTTTTTGAAACCGTGCGTCAAATCTTTTTTTATTGCAAAGACTATTTTCGGGGCCTAACTATTAGGGAAAAAACAATAAGTTAATATTTTGAACAATCTCACTCGTTCATAATGTTAACTATTTTATTTGAATAGGTATGTAATTGAATGCTAATGTGTCTTTCTAATAAGTTTAGTTAATTAATTTGTGTGAATACTTTTAAATTGCAAGGTTACTCCCATCATTCTATTTCTAATAGGTATAACCTCGTCCTGCCCAATGTGATTTATAAAGGACATATTCGATTTTTTGCAAATAATTAATGTATAGCTCGTTTATGTTGAGGTTACACTCAAAATTATTTATTTTTATGTAAAATGTAGACCAAAGGAAAATCGACTATATTTTCAAACACATTAGGTTTAAATTTCAATAGCTCAAACTTTGTATGACGGGCAGGACGAGGATATCAGATTCTAAACCTGTCGAGTTATTATCGACCTTAATGACATGAATAACATGTCTGACACGGAAGATTTATTCATTTGTTTTAACTTGCCTATGATAATTATTTCGCCAATAGTGGAGAAATACCTATAACACAAATGGAAGCACAAGAGTTAGGTATATTAATCACCCGCTTGAGAATATTTATTGACCTCTATCTCCTAGGTAATAAGGGTGATGGCTGATAACTACAGTTACCAGATGCGTGTGAGTAGGTAATTAATAGCGAAGAGGATATCCGTCACTTTCTACAACTTGCTTTAATCGGCTTTTCATACTCGTCACCATGTTAGAACAGGTATCCGTGTTCCTCAACAATTCCCAGGTCCGGTGAACTTCTTCATCTAGATTTTTTTTTGATCTAACTTGGGTAGGGTCCCAGTTAAGCACCATTTGACCCCACAAGTTCTCGATGGGGTTTAGGTCAGGACTTTTCGAAGGCCAATCGAACACTGTAATATCTGTCTGAGAAGACAACCAGTTTTGCACTACATGGGACCGATGCACGGCACTATTGTCTTGCACTAAATAAATTTGGCCCTCAGGGTAGGCGACGAGAACTGATGGCAGCATTACGTCACGCAATACCTCAATGTATCGTTTACCATTCATTCGGCCTCCAACTTCTATAAGCTCACCAGGGCCCATGGACGACATCCACCCATAATACGCTGAAAAAAAGTTACTCTGATAAATATCGTTTACCCTCTCATACCAAGCCATAACACAAAAAAATATATATATTTTACCTAACGTTATCCTTCCGCTTGTTCTAAGGTCTAGCACATTTTTGGGGTTGAACCTCTCTCCACTTCTCAGCCACAATATTTTTCGGCCATCTTTGTCGGATTTAAAACATTTTTCGTCTGTGAAAATGACGATTTCGTTCTCCCAATCGAAATTTTCGAATTTTTTTGCGAACGTTATACGTGCGTTTCGATGTCCTTCAGTTAAACTTATTTTTTTGGCTGGCTTATAGTTGTGTATTTCAGCAGCATGAAGGTGTCTTCTAACCGTGCTAAGTGACACTTCAAAAGTTTCCGCAGTAGTGCGAGTACTGGTAAATGGAGCATCAGTATGTATTTTCACTATATTACGATGACGCTCAGACTCATCAGTGTAAGCTGTAGGACGGGGACCTGGTTTCTCACATTCCACGTCTCCCTGTTTTTGGAAACGTCTTAACCACCTACGAACTGTGATTCCCTGCAAATGAAAATACGCGTAAAACAATATGTAAATATAATATAATCATTATATTTTTAATTTTACAAATCTGTAAAATAACTGAACACAAAATAGCCTTAAGTCTTTGTGCGACTATTTCTCGGTTGGCATAATGCGTATTAGGCATACCTACTACGTTTTCAGCAGACTCGGGAAAAAAAGTTATATACTGATTTTATTTTAAAACCTTACTTAAACTCTAAATAAAGTAACAGAAAAAAAATACTAACATATACCTATAGGACAATTCTTGAAGAAGTGGAAATACATTGGTAAGCCTCGATCTTGTATAAAAACATTTAAAAACACACCCATTATGGAGAAACAATCTTAAGTTACCTAACTAAAAAATACACGATGTGTTTTGTTTGTTAGGGATTTTTCTAAACAGACCCTGTTAAAAAATATATCAAATAGGTATATTATCTATAATAATTAATAACTATTATATATCTACACACAATACATCTGTTAGCTTATCTTATTGGCTAATCCAATTTTACATTTACATTTATTCAGTAAAGTGATTAAAAAATCTCATTAGTTACAATAGTTACTTACCGTAATATTTAACGTTCGTGCTATTTCCTTAATACTTTTGTTTTCTTCCCAGAGATTTACGATTTTGGCTTTCATAAAAACTGTTAGTCGCACCATATTGTTGATCAAAAATCGAAAACGTGAGTTGTTAAAATAAATTTCTTGAAAATGCAAAGAAAGTTCACAAAATGTAATTGCTTCGACACAACAGAGACAGGTATGACTTGGACTACAAATTATAACTTGCCCTCAAATGGCGTTTTTCTACATGAAATCCCAAAACTGAATTACCTGCTCTTGATTTTTAACCTTTAATGTGATTACTTAAAGTCGTTGTTAAGCGTCTTCGAAAATGATATGAGGGCAGGGAAATATTGATAAACAAAGACAATACTATAACGTAACACAAGCTTGCCAAACAGGGACGCATATATATGATAGTTAGTTGGAGCCATTTGCACTTTGCGACACCTGCAACTGGTTCGAATTTTTGCATCCATATGCAACTGCATCCGTAGCCCAGTGGCATGACAGCCGGTCTAATGTATGGCGGAGTAAGAACGGGCATGTCACTAAGGTCTATGGATCGATCCCCGCTAGCGGCACAGTGGAATGTTTCAAAGTAACACAATTTTTGTAAGATTCTATCGGAATACTGAGTCTCGGCTAGCCGAGCGGCGAGTTAAACTTTTCAAGTTAGGGGGGTCACATATCTCTGAAGCTGACTGTACTTATTAGATAAGTACCTAAAAATATCATAATGGTTAATTCCAATTTACCAAACAACTCCACTACATGGTTAAAATTGAAAATCGTGTGTGATATTCACCTTTTTCACGTGTTGTATTATATCAAATACAATTATTATAATTGCTTAAGATCTAAGTGGTTTTCTCAACATTTTCATCAGATAACAATTGTTGAAGACAAATTACAAAATGTAAACAACGGTAAACAAACCATTTGACAGAACTGTCAGTTGACTGTTGCCATATGAAAACCTCTAATTTTTTACTCTTAAAAATGCCATCAGATTCTTGATTTAACTATAATTCCTAAAATTTTCAATATTATAATGAAAGTCCCCTTTTAGTAACCCTTGCTATCTACAGTATTTAAAGACTTTAAAGTACTTTCTCTCTTTGTGGCAAAGTTTTGGGACACCTTGTACAGGGTGTGTCTGGAAAGAAACTCCAATAGTACCTATGATTATGGCTATTATCATCACATCAGTTTGTTTTTGTTTCAGGTATTATAACAGGCAACAATAAGGTCTCACTAAAGATTAAGGATGATCATATTTGTATGCCATGTAATTGAAAAATTATTTTAATTCGAACACTATATCCTCATGAATGAAAAAATGCAGGCAAAGAAGAGATACATGGTAGTTGTCACATCATGTGCATTTTTGATATATTTCTACTTCAGCAGTCAACATATAAAATCTGATGCAGCTCAAAGCAGTTATTTGGATCAGTTACCCTCATATGCTACATTAGATGAGCTATCAGAGATGCCTCCAAGAGAACAAAGAAGGCCTCATACTGCCCCAAGGCCGTGTCGTATGGAAACATGTTTTGATTTTACTAAGTGTGGGACTGATCCTAAAATCTATGTATATCCTACAGATGGCCCTGTCAGTGCATCATACCGGAAAGTATTATCAGTTATAAGAGAATCTCAATATGCCACAAGAGATCCAAATGAAGCATGTCTCTTTTTGCCTGCTGTAGATACACTCGATGCTGACCCCCTGTCTCCTGAACATGCTCCTGATGTTGCAGCACGTCTGTTAAGGCTTCCATATTGGAATAACGGCCGTAACCACTTAATATTTAATTTGTACGCTGGTACATGGCCTGATTATTCAGAAAGCGCTTTGGGCTTTGATCCTGGGGAAGCCATACTAGCGCGCGCTAGTGCATCAGAATCAATTTTTCGTGAGGGATTTGATATTTCCCTTCCACTGTTCCACAAGGAACATCCTGAACATGGTGGAGCACCCGCTGCAGCCACTGCCAACCCCTTCCCGGCGCCACGTCGTCATCTTCTAGCATTTAAGGGTAAACGTTACGTTCATGGAATAGGGAGTGAAACTCGAAATTCCTTATGGCACCTACATGATGGAAATAATATGGTTTTGGTTACAACATGTCGACACGGAAAATCATGGAAACATCTAAGAGATGAGCGGTGTGATGAAGATAATCGAGAATATGACAAGTATGCTTGCTCTGAATATTTATCACCAATAGATGTAATTTATGATGCGAATCTCTTAAAAAATATTTATTCATCATGAAATTTTCAGATTTGATTACGAGCAGTTGCTGGCAAATTCGACGTTCTGTCTGGTAGCTCGCGGCAGACGTCTCGGCTCTTACCGCTTCCTGGAGTCTCTGGCGGCAGGCTGCGTGCCGGTTCTACTCAGCAACGGCTGGCGGCTGCCGTTCGACGAGCGCATCGATTGGCGCCGCGCGGTCATCTGGGCCGATGAGCGGCTACTTCTGCAGGTAACTCAGCGTGGAAACATACCCCTTTATCCATAAAGGTCTTGTAACGTAGCAAACCACTAAGTATTGTTTGCCCCTTTCGATCTTATAGAATAATTATAGATATGGATAAGACCGAAAGGTACAAATTTATCCGCTTGCTAAGTTAGTAGACGTTTATGTTTATGGGGAACTGCAGTGCAGTTGAAACGTAGAAATGCTACTGTTATACGGAATTAAAAGGATTGGTAAAATATTTTTATTTTTATTTTATTGGTTAAGAAACAAACAGTCGCATAAAAGTTACACATTACTACAATACATTTTTTAAATTGTAGACTTACAGTTTCCTTACTAGATAATATTTTAACTTAAACTAACACAATCACATAGGGTCATTGCTAACAAGTTAGTTATACGCATCGCCCATATGTACGCATCGCGATATGCATTTATATATGTATATACACATCATGTATATATCATATGTATATATACATGATGCGGTTTTATATACATATGCATGTGATGTGGTTTTATATGTATATATATAAATACACACACACACACACACAACATAAGCGATGCATACAACCAATATATGTATATATACATATATAAACATACAGTGGCGTTCAGAATTGCATGGACGATTTATGAATGAATTCATTCATAAACCGTCCATGCAACTCCGAACCCGACCGTACATATATACACATACACACACACATTGAGTGTGTGACACATTAAGAAATAAAACCTAATCTAAGGCTCTATACAATCCATAGATAACCGCTTAAATGTATACAATTTCTCGTGGAAAATATCTACTTTATTAAATTTTTCGTTATAAAGCCTGCACGCTCTTCTAACAAAACTGTTTCTCGCATATGAAGTACGACTACGAGGTATATGAAAGAGAGGTTTCATTCTACATGTCCGTTCACAACGTCTGGGTACTCTAAGGGTAACAAAGAGGATACATACACATACACACACACATTGAGTGTGTGACACATTAAGAAATAAAACCTAATCTAAGGCTCTATACAATCCATAGACCATTCATTTGATCCATTTGATGTGTATGTAACAAAGAGGGGGCATCGATGATATTATTAATAATTTTAAAAAGAATTAAGATGTCAATACGATCGCGACGAGAACTTAAGTATGTGCTTCTTTGTCTTTTAAGAGCTGTGACATAATCCACGTATTTATTTCCGGTGCGGAACTCAATCGCTTTAACAAATTTCTTTTGAACTGTTTCTATTTTATCACTATGAATCTTATAAAATGGATTCCAAACTGCGCTTGCAAATTCCAACCGGCTACGGACATAACTATTAAATAAAACTTTGTAAGTTGAAAGTTTCTTAAAGGGTTTACCTACCCGAAGTATAAAACCCAACTGCTTAAAAGATTTACTTAAAATACTATTTATATGAGGTATAAATGTAAGTTTGGTGTCCATAATTACACCGAGATCGCGAATCTGGCTTACACGGGCTAGGTCTTTGTTGCATAGTTTGTAATTAAAGTTTAAAGTTGTACGTTTCCTACTAAAACTGATAGTGAAACATTTGCCTGGATTCAAAAATAAGTTATTAGTGATACAAAAATTCTGAAAGGTATTTAAATCATTTTGTAGGGCCAAACAGTCGTCAGAATTTTTTATTACTTTGAAAATTTTTGTGTCATCAGCATATAAAAGCATACTTGAACTATTTATGCATTCTGTAATATCATTAATATAAATAATGAATAACAATGGTCCCAAATGTGACCCCTGTGGTACACCAGAAGTAATATGTCTATAGTGAGACGTGTGTCCTTTGACAGCTACTGCCTGTGAGCGATTTTCAACATAGGATTTTATCCAGCGGAACAGGTCGCCGTGAATACCTAATTGCCAAAGCTTCAAAAGTAAGCGCTCGTGGCAAACCTTATCGAATGCCTTAGCGAAATCGGTATACACTGCGTCAACTTGATAGCCTCTGTCTAATGCATCTAATATGGTTTCAGTAAAAGATAAAAGGTTTGAGTCTACACTACGCCCACTAAGAAAACCATGTTGATTTGGAATTATATGCCGGCGCAAAGCAGAAGAAAGCTGATATGTTACTATTTTCTCCAAGATCTTTCCAAATTGAGACAATTTTGAAATTGGTCGGTACTGTTCTATCCTATCGCTAGCCTCTCCTTTTGGTATTGGCGTAACCAATGCAAGTTTCCATATGGTTGGTACGGATCCTTCCCGAATAGATTTTTCAAAAAGTAAAGTTATCGGAACTGTTAAGTTGGAAGCACAATTTTTTATCAAAATGGGAGGAATAAAATCAGGACCAGAGCCCTTATTAATATTAATGCGTTTAAGATACCCATTGACGAGACCCTTACTAATGAAAATTGTGTCCATATCAAAAACATTATTATTTACAGGTGCTAGATTATTAAGGTAAAATAACCACGTGATTTATATTAAATCCGTCCATTCTATCGAATTGGAATATGTTTCGTTGTTAAAATAGCTCTATGGATGTCATTTAGGCATGAGACACAATTAGTGCAGTGTTTTATGTTGCGTAGGTTCCAGAACTGGTGCGGTCAGTGTCTCCAGAGCGCATACTCGCGCTGCGGCAGCAGACTCAATTATTATGGGAGCAATATTTCTCATCTATAGAAAAAATCGCCTTTACAACAATCGAGGTAAGTAAAACGATGTTCATGTTCACTTATTACTTAAATTTATAATACCATTAATACCGAGTAAAACCAGTCAGAACCCGTCTTTATGATGTCTGAGTGGCAAGGCGTGTAATACGGTAGGGCGTCCATCGAGTCAGCGATCGTCAAAGTGATTTGAACGGTATATACACTTAGGCCACTAGCCTATGTTTGCATTTCTTTAACATATACAATAACGAATACCTCAATAAACTTCCCAGCCAGCGCATCGCAGAATTTCAATTCACTGAAAATCGGTTGACAACTATAGTCGTCGTTTCGGAGATGGATGTATCTTTGGCATATTATCAAAATCCAACCTAACCTGACCAACTAGACGAGGAAAATAGGTGGGCTAACGTATACCTACTTGATTATGAGTATTATGATTCTTTTATTTACCGACATAATTCCGCAGATAATATTTGAGCGAGTGCTAATGCACCGCACGTCGCGGCAGCGCGAAGCCCTGGTGTGGAACAGCTGGCCGGGCGCGCTGGGCACGCCGGCCACGTACGGCGACTCGCGCGCGCAGCTGCCGCGCGCCGCGCCCGCGCCGCCCGCGCCTCTCCCCGCGCCCGCCCCGCCCGCCCCGCTCCAGGTACGTGGCACTACAGGCTCTCGTGTGGCACAGCTGGGCACGCCGGCCACGTACGGCGACTCGCGCGCGCAGCTGCCGCGCGCCGCGCCCGCGCCGCCCGCGCCTCTCCCCGCGCCCGCCCCGCCCGCCCCGCTCCAGGTACGTGGCACTACAGGCTCTCGTGTGGCACAGCTGGGCACGCCGGCCACGTACGGCGACTCGCGCGCGCAGCTGCCGCGCGCCGCGCCCGCGCCGCCCGCGCCTCTCCCCGCGCCCGCCCCGCCC
The DNA here is from genome assembly GCA_025490895.1 of Thaumatotibia leucotreta. Classification (NCBI taxonomy): domain Eukaryota; kingdom Metazoa; phylum Arthropoda; class Insecta; order Lepidoptera; family Tortricidae; genus Thaumatotibia; species Thaumatotibia leucotreta. Next base: position 84,921 of record JALPQI010000350.1, read on the forward strand.
GCCCCGCTCCAGGTACGTGGCACTACAGGCTCTCGTGTGGCACAGCTGGGCACGCCGGCCACGTACGGCGACTCGCGCGCGCAGCTGCCGCGCGCCGCGCCCGCGCCGCCCGCGCCTCTCCCCGCGCCCGCCCCGCCCGCCCCGCTCCAGGTACGTGGCACTACAGGCTCTCGTGTGGCACAGCTGGGCACGCCGGCCACGTACGGCGACTCGCGCGCGCAGCTGCCGCGCGCCGCGCCCGCGCCGCCCGCGCCTCTCCCCGCGCCCGCCCCGCCCGCCCCGCTCCAGGTACGTGGCACTACAGGCTCTCGTGTGGCACAGCTGGGCACGCCGGCCACGTACGGCGACTCGCGCGCGCAGCTGCCGCGCGCCGCGCCCGCGCCGCCCGCGCCTCTCCCCGCGCCCGCCCCGCCCGCCCCGCTCCAGGTACGTGGCACTACAGGCTCTCGTGTGGCACAGCTGGGCACGCCGGCCACGTACGGCGACTCGCGCGCGCAGCTGCCGCGCGCCGCGCCCGCGCCGCCCGCGCCTCTCCCCGCGCCCGCCCCGCCCGCCCCGCTCCAGGTACGTGGCACTACAGGCTCTCGTGTGGCACAGCTGGGCACGCCGGCCACGTACGGCGACTCGCGCGCGCAGCTGCCGCGCGCCGCGCCCGCGCCGCCCGCGCCTCTCCCCGCGCCCGCCCCGCCCGCCCCGCTCCAGGTACGTGGCACTACAGGCTCTCGTGTGGCACAGCTGGGCACGCCGGCCACGTACGGCGACTCGCGCGCGCAGCTGCCGCGCGCCGCGCCCGCGCCGCCCGCGCCTCTCCCCGCGCCCGCCCCGCCCGCCCCGCTCCAGGTACGTGGCACTACAGGCTCTCGTGTGGCACAGCTGGGCACGCCGGCCACGTACGGCGACTCGCGCGCGCAGCTGCCGCGCGCCGCGCCCGCGCCGCCCGCGCCTCTCCCCGCGCCCGCCCCGCCCGCCCCGCTCCAGGTACGTGGCACTACAGGCTCTCGTGTGGCACAGCTGGGCACGCCGGCCACGTACGGCGACTCGCGCGCGCAGCTGCCGCGCGCCGCGCCCGCGCCGCCCGCGCCTCTCCCCGCGCCCGCCCCGCCCGCCCCGCTCCAGGTACGTGGCACTACAGGCTCTCGTGTGCCACAGCTGGGCACGCCGGCCACATACTCCTGACACACTGCGACTCGCGCAATGAATTTCATTTTTGTCCTGAACTAAACGACCTGTTCAAACGAAACTCAAACACGCGCACAAGAGGACACAACCAAGGGGGTGTCACTCCGCGATTCCGTCGCACGGCTGCAAGTACATGCAGAGCGCCCCGTCTCCGTGGTCTATTCAATGGTTGGCGCGCGCTGTCTCGGAACGCACGTTTAAATTTACAACGCTGGCTCGTCACGTATCGCGAAATATTTCGCTTGCAAATATTAGGATTATTTTATACATGTGCATCTTAAATGAAAATGCCGAAAATATACTGCATAGCAGCATGTTGCAATAATAATAATGTTAATTATCATGACGCGTTTTTCGCACAGCCGATGCGTCAGAGAGATACTAAAAAGTAAGGAACATAATAATACACTTATTACCTACATTCGTAGTAAATTAAATTCTCAGAAACTCAAGTCAATTACAGACAAAACGGTTTATTTTCGGACAAATTTGTCAGTAAAAAAGTGGCACATTTAAATAATGTAAAAAACTTCGTTCTCTCATACTTTTATTGAATTTCGCGCCTTTTGTCCTAACATATTATTTGGTTGTCTGACTTTATTCCCATAATATCAAATAGGTACACTGGTATTTGCCGTGTGGTGAGTAAGAATACATTTGTCACCACCCCAACTCCTCCTGCGGGTGTCGTAAGAGTCGACTAAGGGATTGAAGTGTCACTCATCATTCTACAAGATTGATGATGGGCAGCAGCGTCATCATAGTGGACACATTACTGCGATCGCCAATCCGCTTGCCCAGCGTGGCGATTATGGGCATTTACCTCCTAATGCGTCTATACGCAAAGTTAATAGGAGAGGCCTACGTCCAGCAGTGGACTAATATAGGCTGATGATGATGATGATGATGACACTGGTACATATAAGAGAAAATGCCGTGATACGTCTGCCTTACGATTGTGATTAAACCATTACTTATTTATGCTGCTTTTGTAATGAATGCGTAGATACCTAGCGTAAATCTTGATTTTTAAATTAATTTCTGCACACCTCACATACTGTCTACAGATATTTTTAGAATGTTCGTGTTATTATCAGGATTATTCGGATGGATATTCACCTAAAATTAGCGAAGTCGTGTTGCTATCTCACTCACACCTCAAACAATGCCGCCCGGTACGCGCGGCCGAAGCACAAAGAAGGTGCCGACCGAGTTGAGACAAATATTTTTGAATCACGTGTATGAAATGCGTAGGTAAATTCTATAATCACGCATGAACTAAATTGTTGAATCAAGACGAATGCTATTAACGCCGTAGATATCATTGCAGTAATGTATTTGTCAGACGCCTCATAGCGCCGTTCGTTATTTTATTAGTTTTCAATAATTGACAACCCTGTTTTCGACGGCGTGCGGCTTATAAGCGACCTTTCCGCCACGCAATACGGCCCATTTCAGCTGCTCGCGTCGCCTCGCGCGCCGTTTTGTTTGGTAATAATAATTGTGTAGGTACATAAAAAGCCGGCATTTGTGAACATCAAAGCAGTGAAGCTTCTGTACTTTATATATTCTGTGACACAACCTGAAAGTAGTAACTATTAAGCACAAAACAAATATAGGTTTAAACGTTTATCTTTGCAATGTATCACAGAGTTATAGATATTCGTATTATTTTGGTTTGTAAGTATTATTATTAAGGAAACTGTAAGTCTGCAAAGTAATACTCTCGTACTATGTTAATGTATACATACGAGACAGTTTGTTTCTTATTAAATAAAATAAAATAAAATATAGGAAAAAACTTCATTGCAAACAGAATAGTACAAGCTTGGGACAAATTACCCTCTGAAGTTGTGAACTCTACCAGTGTTAATCAGTTCAAAAATAGACTTGATAAACTATCCGAACAGTGATATCGTGTTATGGAACTATGATTTAGACCAGCTTTAGCTGCCTGTCTAAAATAAAATAATAATAAATGTACTGTCACCACACCAATCCTTCCTCCAAAACTACTCACCTACTTAGTGAACTCTTTATGAATCAATCAATCAACAGGCGCCAGACGTGCCACATTCGTCGCCGCCAGCCACTCCGGGAACGTCGTTCACCGCGCTGCTCTACGTGCAGGCCACGTCTCCCGCACTGCATCGCCTGCTGGCCAGTATAGCGAGCAGCCAGCACGCGGAGAAGGTCAGTACTCACCGTCCGTGTGTAGTTCGAAAATATTCTATTGGGTAATCGTATTTAGATCTGACTTGTCGCTAACTGTTAATTTTCTATTTTATTATTATTGTTAAAATCATGACGATTAGAGACCTTTTACATCTAAATCTTAATTTCTCTTTATTCTGACAACTAGAGGACCTTTACATCTCTAGTAGTATAGATATAGATACTTAATAATATTGTGAACTTGTACAATAATAATTATTTTTGTTTAATATTATGATCCTTTATTTATTTCTCTTTTTTATAAAAATGTCAATAATCTTTTTTTTTGTAATACATTCTTTAATGCGTGTTATTTTAATTAGATGTATTATTATACTGTTTTGAAAATATAAGTCCACCTGAGTTTCTTATTGGTTCTTCTCAGGAACGGTGTAGGGTTTGAACCAGTAGTAGATTTTTTTCTCTCTCTTGATAATGTCAGACGATTCGAAAATGCTTATTAATAAGCTTACTTGAATAAAGAATAGTTTGACTTTGACTTTGACTCCAAATAGAAGAATCTTTCCTGGAATATGAAACGATAGAAATGCTATAATCTAGTAGAATAACTAAAATCTCACTATACAACAGGTGGTAATAGTATGGGACAGCGACCGCGCGGCGCCGTCGTTGAAGTCCCTGGCGCGCGCCGCTGACGACCCGCGAGACCCGCTGCCCGTGCTCGTCATAGACGCCACCACGCACTATCCTGGGTAAATATATTCTGCTTGCTCCACGCTGACTAATACGCATTAAGCGTAGGAAGCGTTTTGGAGTAAGGGTCTCACCAAACCAGTCGACGCGGAGTCGGCTTTCGCCGAATGTTTTACACCACACTATTCGCATTTAGCCGATCGACCGTCTCCGCGGCTGAACACCTGCGTTAAGCAGTCTCACCCTCCTTGCGGCCGTAGAAACGCTCGATCGCCTGCGATTTGCTATCGCAACCGTTGTAAAGCGGCGCTCGGCTCTCCCGTGCTCCGTCCTGCCGTCAAGACGTCAGACAGCACGCGCACCTATACCTACAGCCGCTGAGTCCGACGAACAGATAGATAGGACAGCGGGTGATCGGCAATCGTAAATCTCATTTTTGGAGACTGGTTGTTAGTAACAACCTGAGTTTGAAATTGAACAGACGTGTATGATTACGACAGTATTACTTCGTGTTGTCAGATCTATTGCAGATTTTAATATGGGTAATAATTTAAATGAATAAATACAAACGCATCAGTAGTTGCTTCGGCCGTCATCGGCTCTTTTCGGCCATCGTCAGGTATGTTCGGCCGTCGAAGAAGCCGAACGGCTTCCACCAGCTCTGACCGGTCCTTATCGTAGGTACTCGGCCGTGATCGGAGCCGTTCAACGCTTTCCGCCGTACGGCAGTATTAGGAGATTTACGAATGCAAACGTTTGCAAACAGTGTCGGCGTTTACGACAAAACGCCGTTTTTCCGTCGAAAGACGTCGTTTCGCGTGGGCCGAGACGATTTACGACGTACTCGCTCTTATTGCGTTGACATAAAGCTTTTTCCGTACGCGATTTGCCGAAACGGCGTCGACTAGTTTGGGGAGACCCTAAAGCGGACTCGCTCGTACGTGCGGAGAGCTCCGGAAGGCGCGTCTAGGCCTTGGAACTGACCGCGCGGACTACTGCTTTTCTTTATCGTCCAGAGCGCAAGTGTCCGCGCAGTGAGTACAATCATATGGCGAATCATGGTGTGCCGAACATGGTCATTTACGTTATGAGTGTTATGACCAACTATCGAATGCTCAATAATTTGAATTTAGGTACATGGTAAATATCCCGATTTCCAAAGCGGTCTACAAAGCGTTTCCCAAACGTTGAGTTTACACGGGTAAGTCGGGTAATACTAGGTAATTTGAAAAGTCGAAATATAAAAAATCACAAATTTATGTTCATAAAAAAAATCAAACGTAGTAAATACTCTTTTCTCAAACAGGCAATGGAATATTGTTGTTATGTTCCTTATAATAGGCTGCGAAGTATGACGTTTCCAGTGCGACTAGGGCAAGAGGTCGTTAATTTAATACAAATCTTGAAGGCCTAGGCCGGCAATGTGCTCTTTTTTAATTTCATTCCACAGAAATTTGTGGCACGGGCATCATGACTCATGACATTCTGCCAAAAAAAGCTTTGTTGTTTTTGTTGTTTATTTCATTGCATGTTTGAGAAAAGCACTATACATACCTCGGCCGGAAATATTGCGTGACTCAGACCTATCCGGCCGGCAACCCCTTTCGTCCCGTCCTCTATAGTAATGTACTATTATATGGGGTTGATTAAAATAATTCCGAACTAAAAAGCACTAACGCGGAAATGTACTACTTTCCGCACGAGTTTGCTTGATAGGAAAACGCAGTTTTCGAGCACATGCATTGTAAACATTGATTTTCTACCATCCAGCCAGCAAATAGCACTTTGCCGGCCGCTGCGCTAAACTAAGTTGCCGCCTGCCGGCTCCGTTGAGCAGAAATAGTACATTTCCTACCTAGTGCGGGTAAACTTATTTTCGGCGAGGGTGAAAGTTGGAGCCCAAGTGAAGCGAGGGCGACAATCACCCGAGTTAAAAAAAAGTTTTTGCACGTGTAAGAGACGATTTTTTTCATAACAAGTGCATCAAAAAGAAAAATTAGCGCGCGCGAAGCGTGCGCATAGTTCGTTTTTGCGCACTAGTTAGGAAAAATAATATACACACCTCGTTAAATGGGAATAAAGCCTCGGAGGGCCTAGTGTAGGTAGTAACTTATAAAAAACGTCTCGATCGCGTTTACGTTTTCATCGTCAATCTCATACAAATAACGATGAAAACGTAAACGCGATCGAGACGTTTTTTACACGACTGCCAAAAGGAGAGTATATGCATTCAGCCCCTATGTATGTTTCATATTTTCTTTAAACACGCAGATCTTCGCGGCCACTTAACCGTTTTTAATAGTGTAAGGTATCATTAGAATCCTCGTGAAGTCGCGGGTAACATAGGATATGTGACGTCACGTTAAAAATAATATGGCGGCCTATAAATGCAATATTGTCTAACCAAAAAAAATAAATATGAAAGAAACCTATCGAGTTTGGTATCAAAATGAACAGCTTCAAACAACGATTACGAATGTGTACATAACTTATATGTGTGTAACTTATTCAAGAAGAGCGAGATTCATTAAAATGCAATCAAATCACAAAGAATAACATGTGATCCAAACGCTATGATTTGGGTATCAAATTAAAGCATTTTAGATGCAGATTGTAAATATATATACAAGTTATATGTTTAAGTATATGTATGGAGAGAAAACTCGAAATGTTCTACATCGCGGTATTGAAATTTTTCTTTGAATTCTAAGCCGTGACAGAACTGTCACCGCTGACACGGGGCTTAGTGTGTATGAAATATGAATACATTATAAAAGTGTTTGTGGTCGAGTGGTAAAACGCACGGCTGCTACGCAGCGGTCGTGGGTTCAATCCCCAGCTTGTGCCGATGAGTTTTTCGAAAAACTTATGTACATCATCATTTGATATCATCACAAGTGCTTTACGGTGAAGGAAAACATCGTGAGGTAACCTGTTTGTGAGTTCCCAACAAGTATTGGGCCAGCGTTGGGACCACGCAAAATAGGCACGTTAGATGTCGAGTTTCGGAAAATAGCTATAACATAATATTTAATAAAAATAGAAATAACATGTATCTACGTAAATAGTTTGCGAGATAAAGGACATTTATGTATTCTCAGTACATGATTGGTAGGTGTAGGTACGTCACTTTGTCGCCACGAGATAGATTTTCCATCTTTTACTAACTATATGAATATAAAATATTTTAAAAATAAAAATAAAACCGCCTTCAAAAATTCGCCCGAACTAAAAAGTTAAAAATAATTTTGGTTCCTACTTCTTAGGATTTCCTACCCAAACCTTTAAACCTTTTACCCTATTCATTGAAATAAAACATTATGGCTAGGTACCCTACAGATTTCTTAGAAGTCGGTGCCAAGCCGAATACGTTCATAGGTATATATTAGATAGAGCTTTGTAACTTACTGTCACTCCGATTACGCTTTTATCAACAGAATGGTCTGCCTCAGTCATTTTCATGAAAGCATAACCGGAGTGACAGTATATTACAAAGCTCTATCAAATACATATAAGTAGGTACTCGCAAAGTGAACATATTTGGCTTGGCACCGACTTCTAAGAAATCTGTAGGGTACCTAGCCATAATGTTTTATTTCAATGAATAGGGTAAAAGGTTTAATGGTTTGGGTAGGAAATCCTAAGAAGTAGGAACCAAAATTATTTTTAACTTTTTAGTTCGGGCGAATTTTTGAAGGCGGTTTTATTTTTATTTTTAAAATATTTTATTTTTTGCTTTTTAGTAGTGTAAATATAAAATTGTTATTCAGTATGCTCTAAATACTTATAATTAGAATGTACTGCACTGTAGTAGGCCATAAAACCTGAACTGGCGAACTTATATGAATACAAAAACAATTTCAAAGGTGACAGACTTAGCATGCCAATATTATTTAAAGAATCACTAACCGCTAACCGACATGTCATAACTACTAAGCAAACACTTGAATAGATCTCGAAAATGTATGACATTTGTTATATATACAAAGAATCATCCTCCAACCCCTAATCGTTAAGGAGTTATTCCTTTCCTCATCAGCTCACCAACATGAGACTATGACCACCTAAAGGCAAATACTCGAATAGCCTCCAAAATATATGAAATATGTTATATTTAAAGAATTATCCCCCAACTCCTAATCTCCAAGGAGTTGTACCTTACGTCATCAGCTCACCAACATGAAAGGATGACCACCTAAAGGCAAATACTCAAATAGCTTCCAAAATACACGAAATATGTTATACTTAAAGAATTATCCCCCAACTCCTAATTGCTAAAGAGTTGTACCTTCCATCATCAGATCACCAACTTAAGATGTTCATGACTAGATGCAAATACTTGATTAGTCTTCGAAAATAAATGAAAAATGTCATGTGTGCCTACAACATTTGAAGAGTTCCCTCGATTTCTCCAGGATCCCATCATCAGATCTGGATTCGGTGACAATGGGACCAACTAGAAGGTATACCCTTTCAAACAAAAAAAGAATATTTGAAATCGGTCCACGCGTCTTCGAGTAATCGGGGAACATACATAAAAAAAAAAAAGATTTCGACGAATTGTTAACCTCCTCCTTTTTGAAGTCGGTTAAAAAGAGGGATGGATAATTTATTTTGCAGCGACATACTGTCGCACTAATCATGTGCTAATGCCATGTACGTACCTCACTAATATCGAGGATTTCTAGATATGATTTGAATATCAGGCGAATGTACATAACAATACAATAACAACAGCAATTGTGGCCAAACAAAATTGCCATACAGGTGCATCAAAATTAAAACTTGAAATATGTTAAAAATAAATTGTATTTTGGCCCTTTTTCGCCTACGGCCCTTCGGCCATACGCAGACGTTCAGCCTTCGCATTTTCTCGAAACGAATTGTCGGGTCTGCGGCCCTGAGATTCGTTATAACCTCCTGCCGCCCAAAGACCTTCCTAAAGGTCTCCGATTGACTAGTGGTTCCGGCCCAAAAATTTTACCACATTCAACTTATAGACGCCCAATAGTCCTTTTAACAGGTCTCCTACTTCAACCTCTCACAGAACTTCAAATTAATCGCGTATTAAAGTTGGATGGTTCCAGAACGATAGTGTCAGGTTTGAAGTTTTGGATAAACGTCAAGCTGTCAACCATTATCAGACAGTTGTGAGTTAACCTCCGCAACAATGGAGAGGCATCGAGGACGTGGAGAGTAAATCCATGATTTTCTTTGATATCTTGGTAGATTTCTTTAATGTTTTTGTTGTAAAAGGTGCATAAAATATTCATCTTGGTTTTTCAATATATATTTTATCATGAATCTATAAATTTGTGTAAATACAACAACTTCTAATCGGGAGACCTACGAGAAGGCATGCGGGCGTTAACTTGTATTGGCATTTTAAAAGGGCTAATATGGGCTTTAATCGTTAGGATTGGCAAATATGTATGTTGATTGAATGAAAAAATTAGGAAATTCAGCAATGCTAATTCAGCTATGGCATCTTAAAGTTTTTTTGTAATCTTTTGTAATTTATAATTGATTATATTTGGACAGAGCGTTCAATACTAATTTATTTAGTAGGTAATTAAGATATTGATCTCAAGTTATGTTTGCCATTGACTGAGTTTTTTACTGAGTGAGTAAATAAGAATGTAGGTGTTCTAAAAATCTGAGAGAAAAGTAAGCGCAATACTAAAAATATATTTTTAAAGCGATTTTTATTTATAATCCCTTATCTTTTTATTATTTGTATGCAAAAATGGGATAATGTTATATAGCCAAATAACGTTCAGGATGTGATTTTAAAAGGCATATGGGCGGTTACCCTATTTTTACATAAAATACCGACGTGGTGAAGTTTAGTGCCTAATTATCGGGTCGTCGTCCATTTTATATAAGTTTTATTATTTTTTTGGTATACAATATATGATATATTTTAATAATCAAATAGTCATGGCTGAAGAAAATGCCGGTTGTTGCCAATATAAATGTTAATACGTAGCAATGTTAGGAAACATACTAGATTATTTTTTATTTCTGGTATTTTTTAACTTTTATTACGATTTATTTTTAATATATGAATTCATATATAAATTATCTATATAATGATTATCTGTTTACTACAATAAACTCAAAAATAAAAGAAATAGAAAATAAAACAATTCTTGAGGTAGCAGCCCGGAGACCTTTTAAAAAGACATTGAATTTCAATGTTTTTTTGGTATCTTAGCCCTCTACTCATATGCCATATAACCCACAAAAAACCCTACACTCATACAATAATGCTAAATCAATAATATCGTACATGGAATATCTTGGGCCCGAACCATGTGAACCTATAAAAAGGCCTCTGGGCTGCTATCCCATCTTTGGTCAGAAAATTCTGGGCGGCAGGAGGTTAAAGCTGCACTTTTACATTGTATAGCGAAGGAGCGCTGGGCCCTGGTAGCTCGGTCTTCGGCCTCGTAAGCCGGAGGACACTTCGGGCTATCAGTCCTGCGCGGAGTGCGGTCTACAACTTTCGCAAATTGCGGAAACGATCGTCGGGCCTGCGGCTCTTTTTTATGTTTCACTATTCCATTACCTGCCCTGATAGCGCTAAGCTCTGGTTTCGATTGTTAAGATAGTTAAGAAGGACGGTTTTACCGGAGCTGGGCTTATTTAGATGCTGGGGTAGTTGAAAAAGGTTTTTAGCTTATTTTTTTCGCAGCTCCGTCTTCGGTCTTGCTTTGAATTTCTTACTAGTGTCATGCTAGGGCACTCTTAGTGAAAGTCCGAGCCTCTTCCTCCACTGGCCAGGGCCGATGTCTGGGCTCTGGTAGCTCGACTTTCGGCTTCGCGAACCAATGCACAGCTTAGGGACAATTTGGACCTTCAGCTCTACGCGGAGCAGCGGGCTTATCACTAAAAACGATATTCGTAAATTTCGAGGATTTGTCTCTCTCACTCTAATGACGCCTTCGTTTGAGTGACAGAGAAAAAACCTCGAAATTTACGAATTTCTATTTTCGCGGTAGTAGGCCAGGGCCTACGGTCTTCGCAGGTTGTCAATACTACTTCAACACTTCGATTATTTTTTATGTTACCCTATTTCACCGCCCAGCGAGGTACCTAACGCTGGGCTCGGCTTTCGGCCTCGTGAGGTGGCGCACCTTGACTCAACGCGGAGCTCAGCATTCGGTCTTCGTTAGAGTTTGTAGCGAACTGTTGGGCCTAAGACAGTTGACCCTTTGACCGCCACTGGCCCACAACTATGCCGATGCAGTAGAAACTTACGCGGGACGCCGTAAAGTTAAATTTCCATTAAATAATCACGTACGCGTGGCATCTGGGGCTCAGCATATTCGTTCGTTTAAAGGTCAAAAGGCTAAGAGGGACGGTTATACCGTGTGGTCTCACCCATCGGGCCTTCGGTCCTACGTGGATGTCGGCATATTCAGATGCTGGGGTAGTTTAAGAATCATGGTAGCTCAATTTTCTCATAGCTCGGCCTTCAGCCTTGCTCTAAATTACTTGCGAGTGACACGCTTGGGCCATCGAAATGACAGTCCGGGCCTCCACAGCTCTGCTTTCGGCCTCCTATCTTGAAGCTCACCCTTCGGAAGTTCGGACTCGCTTAACATAAATTTACATTGGATTCGCCGGCAAAATATCATAAGTAATAAGACAAGCGCTTAAATGTAGATACGCTCACAAGAATAAACCTGAAAAAGAAATTATTTACTTTTAAGAACGTTTTTAAACGGCTGTCGTGTTTTTTAATTTTTTAATTAATTTATTTATTTATAAGTTATTACCTACACTAGGCCCTCGGATCACATGTTTGTCGGCCTCGGCATCGCCTCGGCCTACAATTACACGTCATTCGATTTCCTACTTAAACGGCCTTGGCATGTAATCTACTATTTAATCAGTGAGGGTGTATCGGCCCGCTGGCAACCGCTGTGGGCCGTGCCGACGGCGGCCGTGTTCTCGCTGGACGGCGACGCGCCGCTACACATCATTCGAGACATTTCCTACTTAAACAGCCTTGGCATGTAATCTACTATTTAATCAGTGAGGGTGTATCGGCCCGCTGGCAACCGCTGTGGGCCGTGCCGACGGCGGCCGTGTTCTCGCTGGACGGCGACGCGCCGCTTCTCGCCGAGGAGCTCGACTTCGCGTTCCGCGTGTGGAGGGAGTTCCCGGAGCGGATCGTCGGCTACCCGGCGCGGTCTCACTTCTGGGACGAAGCTAAGGTATGCCTTACATCATCACATCATCAGCTTGTGGTTATAGTCTGTTGAACGTAGACCTCTCCTATTAACTATGCGTATAGACGCATTAGGAGGTAAATGCCCATAATCGCCACGCTGAGCAAGCGGATTGGCGATCGCAGTAATGTGTCCACTATGATCACGCTGCTGCCCATCATCAATATTTATCAAATAGTGGTCAGTGACACTTCAATCCCTTAGTCGACTCTTGTCAATGTAAACAAACAGTTCAAAGAAATATCTATAAGCTACTTCTACTTTCTACAACTACTACTTTCATGGTTTTGAATAATCTATTGGAAAGTTGATTAAATAACACATAAGATTTTAGCAGTATTCATGGAAATTTGAATACAAGGTTTGTTCACTTTTACAACATCTATAAAAATGGAGTAAAACTAGTAAAAGTAGTAAACTTGAAAAAATACAAACATATGTCTAATCACATTAAATATAATTGAACGGTTTATCAACCACTGAGCACCCGTTTACGCCAAGCGACTCGCGAGCGCGGCACTTACTGTCGCACGCGTCAAATCACATTACCCTTAACGCTTAGCGAATTGGAGCGAAGCATTCACAACACGGTTTTGAATTGTCAGAACGCTTGGGGCTACAGCAGCAAGTGGGGCGGCGCGTACTCGCTGGTGCTGCCGGGTGCGGCGCTGGTGCACCGCGCGTGGCTGGCGCTGTACGCCGCCGCGCCGCCCGCGCTGCGCCGCGCCGTGCGCCGCGCGCGCAACTGCGAGGACATCCTGCTCAACTGCCTCGTGGCGCACTACACGCGCCGCCCGCCGCTCAAGCTGGCGCAGCGGCGGCGCTACAAGCAGCAGCACCGGTACAGGTGACCGCGCGTGGCTGGCGCTGTACGCCGCCGCGCCGCCCGCGCTGCGCCGCGCCGTGCGCCGCGCGCGCAACTGCGAGGACATCCTGCTCAACTGCCTCGTGGCGCACTACACGCGCCGCCCGCCGCTCAAGCTGGCGCAGCGGCGGCGCTACAAGCAGCAGCACCGGTACAGGTGACCGCGCGTGGCTGGCGCTGTACGCCGCCGCGCCGCCCGCGCTGCGCCGCGCCGTGCGCCGCGCGCGCAACTGCGAGGACATCCTGCTCAACTGCCTCGTGGCGCACTACACGCGCCGCCCGCCGCTCAAGCTGGCGCAGCGGCGGCGCTACAAGCAGCAGCACCGGTACAGGTGACCGCGCGTGGCTGGCGCTGTACGCCGCCGCGCCGCCCGCGCTGCGCCGCGCCGTGCGCCGCGCGCGCAACTGCGAGGACATCCTGCTCAACTGCCTCGTGGCGCACTACACGCGCCGCCCGCCGCTCAAGCTGGCGCAGCGGCGGCGCTACAAGCAGCAGCACCGGTACAGGTGACCGCGCGTGGCTGGCGCTGTACGCCGCCGCGCCGCCCGCGCTGCGCCGCGCCGTGCGCCGCGCGCGCAACTGCGAGGACATCCTGCTCAACTGCCTCGTGGCGCACTACACGCGCCGCCCGCCGCTCAAGCTGGCGCAGCGGCGGCGCTACAAGCAGCACCACCGGTACAGGTGACCGCGCGTGGCCGGCGCTGTGCGCCGCGCGCGCAACTGCGAGGACATCCTGCTCAACTGCCTCGTGGCGCACTACACGCGCCGCCCGCCGCTCAAGCTGGCGCAGCGGCGGCGCTACAAGCAGCAGCACCGGTACAGGTGACCGCGCGTGGCTGGCGCTGTACGCCGCCGCGCCGCCCGCGCTGCGCCGCGCCGTGCGCCGCGCGCGCAACTGCGAGGACATCCTGCTCAACTGCCTCGTGGCGCACTACACGCGCCGCCCGCCGCTCAAGCTGGCGCAGCGGCGGCGCTACAAGCAGCAGCACCGGTACAGGTGACCGCGCGTGGCTGGCGCTGTACGCCGCCGCGCCGCCCGCGCTGCGCCGCGCCGTGCGCCGCGCGCGCAACTGCGAGGACATCCTGCTCAACTGCCTCGTGGCGCACTACACGCGCCGCCCGCCGCTCAAGCTGGCGCAGCGGCGGCGCTACAAGCAGCAGCACCGGTACAGGTGACCGCGCGTGGCTGGCGCTGTACGCCGCCGCGCCGCCCGCGCTGCGCCGCGCCGTGCGCCGCGCGCGCAACTGCGAGGACATCCTGCTCAACTGCCTCGTGGCGCACTACACGCGCCGCCCGCCGCTCAAGCTGGCGCAGCGGCGGCGCTACAAGCAGCAGCACCGGTACAGGTGACCGCGCGTGGCCGGCGCTGTACGCCGCCGCGCCGCCCGCGCTGCGCCGCGCCGTGCGCCGCGCGCGCAACTGCGAGGACATCCTGCTCAACTGCCTCGTGGCGCACTACACGCGCCGCCCGCCGCTCAAGCTGGCGCAGCGGCGGCGCTACAAGCAGCAGCACCGGTACAGGTGACCGCGCGTGGCTGGCGCTGTACGCCGCCGCGCCGCCCGCGCTGCGCCGCGCCGTGCGCCGCGCGCGCAACTGCGAGGACATCCTGCTCAACTGCCTCGTGGCGCACTACACGCGCCGCCCGCCGCTCAAGCTGGCGCAGCGGCGGCGCTACAAGCAGCACCACCGGTACAGGATGCTTAGCCAAGCTGCCAATCGCTAGCGCTTGGTAGCGTATCGTAGTTTTCCCTCTCTGTCACTCTTGCATATTGGTGCGACAAAGACAGTTAGCTGCCTTTCGCTTACGATTGACGTTTAAGCGCTAGCGATTGGCAACTTGGCTGCACCCAGGTGGCCGCGCGTGGCTGGCGCTGTACGCCGCCGCGCCGCCCTTTCATATTAGTGCGGCAAAGATAGGTAGCTGCCATCATCCGTTTACGATTGACGATTAAGCGTTAGCGATTGGCAACTCGTCTTAGCACACAGGTGACCGGTGACCGCCCTAGTGCTCTACCATGCTGAGACACGGAAACTGGTTTTAAGGGACCACCCTTCACTTCTTCACTGCATCAACCTATAGCAGTCCACTGCTGGACAACGGCCTCTCCTTAGCCTATGCACATGGACGCTATAGGAGGTAAAAATGCCCATAATCGCCACGCTGGCCAAGCGGGTTGCCGATGGCAGTACTGTGTCCACTATGATGATGCTGCTGTCCATCATCGTTCCTCGATAAGTAAATGGTCAGTGACACTCCATTACTTTAGCCCATTCTTACGACACCCACGGGAAAAGAAATTTGAAAAAAAAAACTAGGTTTTAATATGAAAATAACAAAACCTATATTTGACACTGGAAGTCTGTGTTGTCCTCTCAATACTCCTTCACGCATGACACTTTCTTTCTCTCCGGTTATGTGCCAATCATGTCTGAACAATAATAATCTGGCAAACCAGCTGGCAAATTAAAAATATCTATGCTCTACAATTCTCGCTTACATTTTCTGAATCTGTCAGCTTATCCTACTGACAAGTCGTTGTGCCTGATTAGGTGCATTCCATGAAAAAGCCCACCGATGTCCCGTACGAACACGGTTTTTCTCAAAATTGTGAGTTTATCGAAGTCCTCTTTCGTGACTAGAGGAGTCAAAAACGACTTAAAAATGTATGTAATAACTAATAACTCGGAAGAAAATCCAAATTATCGAAATATACACGCGTTTGTACGGTACAGCCCATGGAATGCTCCATTCGTGATTACAGTAAATCAGGTGGTAAAACTGTGCACCATTGTTAGCAGGTCGTCATGGAGCGACCCCGAGCACTTCGTACAGCGGCAATCCTGTCTCAACACGTTCGCTGCGGCCTGGGGATACATGCCGCTCGTGCGCTCCGTGCTGCGCCTCGACCCCATCCTGTTCAAGGACCCCGTCTCCACGCTCAGGAAGAAATATAGGAAGATGGAGCTCGTCACTTCGTAATGGGGAAACTGCCTTCTGGTACCGTATAGTTAGGTCGTCATGGAGCGACCCCGAGCACTTCGTACAGCGGCAGTCCTGTCTCAACACGTTCGCTGCGGCCTGGGGGTACATGCCGCTCGTGCGCTCCGTGCTGCGCCTCGACCCCATCCTGTTCAAGGACCCCGTCTCCACGCTCAGGAAGAAATATAGGAAGATGGAGCTCGTCACTTCGTAATGGGGAAACTGCCTTCTGGTACCGTATAGTTAGGTCGTCATGGAGCGACCCCGAGCACTTCGTACAGCGGCAGTCCTGTCTCAACACGTTCGCTGCGGCGTGGGGGTACATGCCGCTCGTGCGCTCCGTGCTGCGCCTCGACCCCATCCTGTTCAAGGACCCCGTCTCCACGCTCAGGAAGAAATATAGGAAGATGGAGCTCGTCACTTCGTAATGGGGAAACTGCCTTCTGGTACCGTATAGTTAGGTCGTCATGGAGCGACCCCGAGCACTTCGTACAGCGGCAGTCCTGTCTCAACACGTTCGCTGCGGCCTGGGGGTACATGCCGCTCGTGCGCTCCGTGCTGCGCCTCGACCCCATCCTGTTCAAGGACCCCGTCTCCACGCTCAGGAAGAAATATAGGAAGATGGAGCTCGTCACTTCGTAATGGGGAAACTGCCTTCTGGTACCGTATAGTTAGGTCGTCATGGAGCGACCCCGAGCACTTCGTCCAGCGGCAGTCCTGTCTCAACACGTTCGCTGCGGCCTGGGGGTACATGCCGCTGGTGCGCTCCGTGCTGCGCCTCGACCCCATCCTGTTCAAGGACCCCGTCTCCACGCTCAGGAAGAAATATAGGAAGATGGAGCTCGTCACTTCGTAATAGGGAATGTGCACGGGGTTTCGCCGCAAAGATAGGCTATATTAGCCATCTACGAGCGCAAAAATACCGATTAGGAGTCGAAGTGGTCGCCATGGCCGAAATCAGTCGGACTCATCATCATCAATGGGGAAACTGCCTTCTGGTACCGTATAGTTTTAGTACCCCTCTGTCTTTCTTCATCAACGTATGGAATGCATAAGAACCGCAAGAGCTCTGTACTGAGGGCTTTGCCACACTGAATGCGTTCTGTTGTGTGTGGTCAGGTTTGTAATGTAAAAGTAACATTATTGAGCTGATCGCAGACCGCAGTCCTGCGGTTTGAATTCTAAGTAACAGAACTAACAGAAAGATAGTTTAAATTTTACCAGCTCTGAACTCTCATAGAATGGACGCCTGTTGAAGGGTCATCTTCACTCAGGTACAAATAGGCCTGTAGCAATCATAGGTTTTCTCAATTTCTATTTAATGTCCAGTAAGTTTGATCTCGTGATTTGTAGCTCTATATCAGTAGCGCTTATTATACCAAATTTAGGATTTAATCAGTTGCGGTGACACATATTATATATTTATTTTAGCGTGCCTTCTTAATCTTTTGATATTTTCATACTTGTACCAGTCTCTTTTAGTTTTGAAAATCCGCATAGTACTTCATTCTTTAGCGGGTATGTGTTTTGCGAATACAACTCCCAGAATACTATTTTATATTATATGGTACTGAAAGCATGTAATTTGATACGCAGTATAACAATGTGCTCTTTAAAAATATATTAATCTACTCGTACAGCGTTTGAATCGCAATCATAACATAATAGAATAAGTGTGCACTGTACACGTATTCGTAGTTGTAAATTAGTATTTTATGTGACTGGTTCATAATGCCTAATTATGAACAGTTGCATACATAACTTTATCTACATGCATATAATAAGTTTTCTACAATATGTTTATTTTTGTGGCAGCAAATTATTGGTCACGGTACTCACGGTTGTAGCGGCGTCCCGGATTTCTGGTGGTGTTTCAAACATTTCAACATCACTGTCTTCGTCGTCATAAATATTTTTTCAGTGTAAATATTTCACAACGAACTCGATAATATTTAACTTTCAAGTCAACAGTCCAAAAAAGTTGGATGTTTGAAACAATTCAAACAAAACAAATGACTGAACTGACATTAGTTTTTTTTTATTCATAAACCAGGTAAGGTCTTGAGTCGATATCGATTCTCAAATCGATTCTCAGTATTCGAGATTTAGAAGAATGTATGGAATATGAATTTTAATGTGAATGAAATTACAAATCGATTAATTCGATAATCGAAATTAAAGTGTGTTTTTTCTTTTTAACAGAATGTTCGAAATTTAATTGTGATTAAGATATCGGTTGCCGATATCGTAAAGTAAAAATTATGATACACCCACAGATACAGATTTCTTAAAGTAGGCTATTTGCTTACCGCCGCTAAACATATTGTAGACAACTTATGATATGGATGTAGATAAAAGTACATAATACCTCAAGAGCAGCATGTTTTGCAGCATATCATAACTAGTAAGTCTTAAGAATAATTTATACATACATAATTTATTTAGCCTAATGTTCAGCGGAATTAATGAGGTAATTAAGATTTACGGTCTCCATCAGTTGATATCAGTGCTGTCTGTCCGCAGCATAACTCAGTGACACTCATATTAATCACGCAGACAAAGAGATAGAATAAAATATAGGAAAACAATTTTTAACGGGTACCTCTCCTACGCGTAAAGTGGGTATGATCTTTTTATTTTCTGAAATTATTTTTTTTTTAAGTTATTTTGCCCCCCACCCCTCTAACTTGTGATCCGAAAAAATCATGATCAGGTATTAGTTTTATAGAATGCTTTAAAGGAAAACTATTTGGAACATAATCGACCCAGCCGTTTTTAAATAACTGCGGAGTCCTACCCAGCGTGGCCAGGCATGCTCTTGGCAGTTTTTTTCTTGCGTAAAATTAAACATGTATAATACAACAAAGTTCTTAATGGAATCTTTTTTAAATATGTTACTCTATTGGTTTTTATTTTGTTCGTTCGTTTTTTAAGACATCTTTTATTTATGAAACTATCTATCTTGTATTTATGATATTAGGTACTGATTGTTAATTTAGCTGTTTAGCTATGAAAGGTGCATGGCGTGAGGAACTTGATATTCTTGATAACAGTGAAAAGTAGAAGAAGTTTGGACTTCGATATGTCATTTATTTTATTAAATTTATTTTCCTTTGTTAAAATATCTCGAGTTATCAAGTTCTTCATGCCATGCACCATATATTCAATGTTAATGTTAACTGAAAGTAGGTACTTATCTATCATATTCATATCACTAGAATAAACAATTGAAGAAAACTAAAAAGCTTTCATTTCTCATTGAATTTTTTCCTGTTTTTAGGGTTCCGTGGCCAGAGGCAATAAACGGAACCCTTATATATGCGTCATGTCTGTCCGCCCGTCTGCTTGGGAGTTCCCCATTCATAGAACTGAAACCTTCTCTCTGCTTAAGGTAGCGACAAACTGGGACGTTTTACTAAAGCGCTCGCAACTAAGGTAATCTGCAGGCAAGGGACAAAGCGGACTGACGGATTTCAGCCCGAACGCTCTTGATACATCCTGAGATGATCTAAGCCAAGTGCAAAGACTATTACACGACGGCTGCCATGGAAACTAGGGCTATTTAATTGTTATGATATGTTGGATGAATTCGCACACTTGTGTCTAGAGCAAAGTAGAACAGCAACATATCTAAATGGTATTGTATTTAGGATGTAAACATTGTAAATACGATTGTGCTACCGGAACAAAGAATCAAATGGCTGAATCAGACATTAAGTAATTAACTGCATAGTTGCAACCTTAACCTGTTGCGGCTCACCTGGTGTGTCACTTGCTTACCAAGATGTTGTAATGCAACACAGCAAAGGTTAGCCTTAAGTTACTTCACGCCGCTTACAAAGCTGTTTATACCTATATTTTAATAATTTCTTGGTTGTGATTTTTAATGTAACCGACACTCAAAGGCTTGCTTTAGGATTTTACGAGCTAAATAAATACAAGGGTTTGAAGTTGTTACCTATGTCCTAAATATTTTTCTGTGTTTTCAGTCATCACCAGAGATCGGATGGATTTGCGACATTCTTAGTGACTTACGTCATTTTGATGACATTTAGTATACATGTCGCTCAAAAATCCGATCTGGTCATCACACAGATAACTATGACGCTACCTATTATTACACGAGAAGTCATATCTATTATGATTTTATTTGTTTTCTTCAGTGGTGTGAAGCTGTGAAGTACCTACCTAGACATTATGTAGGGTACCTACCTAGTGAGCAATTCTTTTTATTTTTGCCACTAAAATGAAATATGAAAATTTGGGTAAATTTTATACTACGAGCCCCGATGCATATGTTCTCGTCCTTCACTATTCAATAGTAGTACTAAAATAGTTTCTTTGAGTATAAAATATTTGGACTTAATAAATCAGAATTTAAAAAAAAACTATTTTACGAGAGGTATTTTTTCCACAATTTTTAATTTTGTAAATAATCAATGAATGTAAAGAACGCCATTAATATTAAAGACGACATGGTACACCTGATGCACTGCGAATTTTGCGTCAAGCTTATAAGCGCGGAATTACGGTGGTGAACGAAAATATTAGCCCACCTAACGAAGACCAAAAGTTGCCTATCGGGGGAATAACTCGTGTATAAGCGAATTTTGGCATAGTTGTAGGAAATGGTGTTTTAAACCACATATGTACTAAAAGTACTGGTGGTTAGGGGTGGAGCTAACGGGGGGAGGGGGGTGTAAAGGTCCTTATTTTTAATTTTTCGTAAATATCTCGTAAACCGTGGCTTATAGCAAAAAACGGTCTAGTACATAAGTAATCTACATAAAATTCTCTACAAAAAAAGTATATGCATGTTTCCTCTGGGATCAATATGTCATGAGATAAGAAAGCAAGAAGATGGACACAATAGAAATAAACACATTTGTTTAAGTAGGTATGGCACATACAGAATGCTCGCGAGCATTCCAAAAGATTTGAATGCTCAATTCCTGACCATATTTAGAGTCTTTAATGTTACATAAAATTTCCTGGATTCGGCTTGGTTTCAGAGATAATCAACCTTTTTACAAGCTTTTATTTAGTTTCACCTGTCCCGTTGTCTGTCGTTCTGTAATCAAAACTTGCAACTTAAATTTGATCCACTTCCCGGTTTCCGATTGAGCTGAAATTTAGAATGCATGTATAAATCGGATGACAATGCAATGTTATTGTGACATAGAGCTGATCTGATGATGGAGCTGGAAGGTGGCCATAGGAACTCCGTAATTAAATGATGCAACCCTATCGAGTTTGAGCTCATTAGATTCGTCTTGACAAGTACTTTGATACTATATGGTAACCAGGGTCTGATGATGGAGCCGGAAGGTGGCCATAGAAACTCCGTAATTAAACGATGCAACCCTATCGAGTTTGAGCTCATTGGATTCGTCTTGACAAGTACTTTGATACTATATGGTAACCAGGGTCTGATAATGGAGCCGGAAGGTGGCCATAGGAACTCCGCAATTAAACGATGCAACCCTATCGAGTTTGAGCTCATTGGATTCGTCTTGACGAGTACTTTGATACTATATGGTAACCAGGGTCTGATGTTGGCCCGGAAAGTGGCCATAGGAACTCCGTAATTAAACGATGCAACCCTATCGAGTTTGAGCTCATTGGATTCGTCTTGACAAGTACTTTGATACTATATGGTAACCAGGGTCTGATAATGGAGCCGGAAGGTGGCCATAGGAACTCCGTAATTAAACGATGCAACCCTATCGAGTTTGAGCTCATTGGATTCGTCTTGACAAGTACTTTGATACTATATGGTAACCAGGGTCTGATAATGGAGCCGGAAGGTGGCCATAGGAACTCCGTAATTAAACGATGCAACCCTATCGAGTTTGAGCTCATTGGATTCGTCTTGACGAGTACTTTGATACTATATGGTAACCAGGGTCTGATGTTGGAGCCGGAAAGTGGCCATAGGAACTCCGTAATTAAACGATGCAACCCTATCGAGTTTGAGCTCATTGGATTCGTCTTGACAAGTACTTTGATACTATATGGTAACCAGGGTCTGATAATGGAGCCGGAAGGTGGCCATAGGAACTCCGTAATTAAACGATGCAACCCTATCGAGTTTGAGCTCATTGGATTCGTCTTGACAAGTACTTTGATACTATATGGTAACCAGGGTCTGATAATGGAGCCGGAAGGTGGCCATAGGAACTCCGTAATTAAACGATGCAACCCTATCGAGTTTGAGCTCATTGGATTCGTCTTGACGAGTACTTTGATACTATATCGTAACCAGGGTCTGATGTTGGAGCCGGAAAGTGGCCATAGGAACTCCGTAATTAAACGATGCAACCCTATCGAGTTTGAGCTCATTGGATTCGTCTTGACAAGTACTTTGATACTATATGGTAACCAGGTTCTGATGATGGAGCCGGAGGGTGGCCATAGGAACTCCGTAATTAAACGATGCAACCCTATCGAGTTTGAGCTCATTGGATTAGTCTTGACGAGTACTTTGATACTATATGGTAACCCAGGGTCTGATGTTGGAGTTGGAAGGTGGCCATAGGAACTCCGTAATTAAACGACGCAACCCCATCGAGTTTAGGCTCATTGGATTAGTCTTGACGAGTACTTTGATACTATATGGTAACCAGGGTCTAATGTTGGAGTTGGAAAGTCGCCATAGGAACTCCGTAATTAAACGATGCAACCTTATCGAGTTTGAGCTCATTGGATTAGTCTTGACAAGTACTTTGGTACTATATGGTAACCAGGGTCTAATGTTGGAGCCGGAAGGTGGCCATAGGAACTCCGTAATTAAACGACGCAACCCCATCGAGTTTAGGCTCATTGGATTAGTCTTGACGAGTACTTTGATACTATATGGTAACCAGGGTCTGATGTTGGAGCCGGAAAGTGGCAATAGGAACTCCGTAATTAAACGATGCAACCCTATCGAGTTTGAGCTCATTGGATTCGTCTTGACAAGTACTTTGATACTATATGGTAATCAGGGTCTGATGATGGAGCCGGAGGGTGGCCATAGGAACGCCGTAATTAAACGATGCAACCCTATCGAGTTTGATCTCATTGGATTAGTCTTGACGAGTACTTTGATACTATATGGTAACCAGGGTCTGATGATGGAGCCGGAAGGTGGCCATAAGAACTCCGTAATTAAACGATGCAACCCTATCGAGTTTGAGCTCATAGGATTAGTCTTGACGAGTACTTTGATACTATTTGGTAACCAGGGTCTGATGTTGGAGTTGGAAGGTGGCCATAGGAACTCCGTAATTAAACGACGCAACCCCATCGAGTTTGGTCTCGTTTGATTCGTCTTGAGGAGTCTCCGAATAAAAAAGCTCTACGTATTTACCCAACGAATCAGCAGGTCAATAAATATAATTCAGCCGTTCTCGAACATTTTACGAAGAAGAATACACAAATGTTTAAAATAATAGCACAAGATCAATTAATTGATGGATCAA
Source organism: Thaumatotibia leucotreta (assembly GCA_025490895.1). NCBI lineage: Eukaryota > Metazoa > Arthropoda > Insecta > Lepidoptera > Tortricidae > Thaumatotibia > Thaumatotibia leucotreta. The sequence goes on from JALPQI010000350.1 coordinate 108,519, forward strand.
AAAGAATGATCAGATTGATATTAATAAAATAATACACACGGACATTAACAAAACAGGAGGTCTTCCAAAAGAACTAGAAATATTTGTTTGTGCAAAAGTTATGTTGAGGTCTAACGTTGACGTTGCTAAGGGACTTGTGAATGGAGCAATAGGTCACATCACTGAAATCATATGGCCGTATTACAGACGTGCTCAACTAAACGATAGCGATGTACCATCGGTTCGCGTAGACTTTGGTAACGATGGCATTCACATAATACACCCTAAATCAGTTCAATTTCCTGCTAAATTTAATCACGGCACAGCTGAAAGAAGAATGCTCCCGATTGTCTTGTCATGGGCTTCAACTGTGCATAAAATGCAGGGAGCTCCTCTAGATCATGCTGTTATTTATCTAGGCTCCAAATTGTTCGCTGCTGGTCAAGCGTATGTAGCTTTAAGCCGAGTTAGGTATTTAGCAGGTCTTCAAATCGAAGAACTTGACTGCTCCAAGTTGACGTCGAAGAAACCTTGTAATGTTGATGCATTAAAAGAAATGGACAGAATGAGAAACGTTACAAATAACTAACAAGTGATTACATAATTTCAACTTTATTGATATTTAAATCAGTACATATTACATATCATGTGAACGAACTACGGACTTCATAACGGAATAACGCTGCTACGCGCTGCGAACTACGTCGTAGTAAATCTCGAATTAAAAATAGAGATACTAAAAAGTTAAAAATAAAATTAAAGAAAAAAAAAACCTTTTTAAAAACAAGCTTTTATTATTTGTTTATAAAATGAACTAAAAAGTTAAAAATAAATTAACTCCATAAAATAAATATAATACTTTGTAACTTGATTGTAACCTTTAACGACAAATAAGCGTCTTCGTCTAGGACAAAATAATTCGATATTGTACAAGTTTATTTAATTTTAACACTAAAACTTTTCACTATACATAATTATTCAATCTCGTCCCCCCTCTTTATCATAGTCCCCATTTATAAATGAAAGCGTGTTACATTGTTATAGCTTGAGGAAAATGTTGTGTTGTATTAAATGTAACACGCTTTCCTTTATAAATGGGGACTATGATAAAGAGGGGGGACGAGATTGAATAATTATGTATGGTGAAAAGTTTTAGTGTTAAAATTAAATAAATTTGTACAATATCGAATTATTTTGTCCTAGACGAAGACGCTTATTTGTCGTTAAAGGTTACAATCAAGTTACAAAGTATTATATTTATTTTATGGAGTTAATTTATTTTTAACTTTTTAGTTCATTTTATAAACAAATAATAAAAGCTTGTTTTTAAAAAGGTTTTTTTTTCTTTAATTTTATTTATCATAACAACAATTTGTAAAAATTATTTATTTTAATATTTTTTTAGGTACTGGTTATTTCGTCAAGTTTATTCCCATTTTTTGATTGCCAGGCAAAAGGTGTGGTAATATTAAAACACATTGTGGTAGCATTGTAATCAAAAAGAAGTTTTATGACGAGTAACGTCGAAAAACTTATTTCGAAAAAAGGTTGATTATCTCTGAAACCAAGCCTAATCCAGGAAATTTTATAATAACATTAAAGACTCTAAATATGGTCAGGAATTGAGCATTCAAATCTTTTGGAATGCTCGCGAGCATTCTGTATACGTGCCATACCTACTTAAACAAATGTGTTTATTTCTTTAGTGTCCATCTTCTTGCTTTCTTATCTCATGACACATTGATCCCAGAGGAAGCATGCCTATATCTTTTTTGTAGAGAATTTTATGTATATTACTTATGTACTAGAACGTTTTTTGCTATAAGCCACGGTTTACGAGTTATTTACGAAAAATTAAAAATAAGGACCTTTACACCCCTCTCCCCCCGTTAGCTCCACCCCTAACCACCAGTACTTTTAGTATGTGGTTTAAAACACCATTCTCTACAACTATGCCAAAATTCGCTGATACACGAGTTTTTTCCTCTGAGTTTCCTTCGTTTGGTGTACTATATAATTTAGACACTGGTTTGTTAAAATCGATTTATTAAACAACAAAAGCGTACTTCAGATTGTTGTGTCTCTTGAAATGTAGTACATTAACCATGACTAACGTTCATACAATTTATCATTAGCATAATGTGATCATTTTTTAAATATTCAAAAATTTGTAAAAATTGTTTCGAACTAGACGAACTCTACTGCATCGGGGCTCGTATTTCTGCTCAGAATCACGAGCTGATTCCATTTCCGGCGAAAAAAAACTGTCCCAAAAATTTCATACATATTTCGAATATCCTCTTGTGTTACCGCCATAGAAGGTGTATGGAAAATAGTAACACAATGGGAAAAAAAATCATGGGACACTTTTTTTTCGACGGAAATGGAATCGGCTTGTGATTCTGAGTCGAAATAGTATAAAATTTACCTAAAATTTCATATTTCATTTTAGTGGCAAAAATAAAAAGAATTGCTCCTGTACGGCCTGTGTGTAACAATTTTGTGAACCGGACTAAAACCAGCTGCAAAATAATGAAGGATTGGTTTCATTTACTTGCAATAAGTATACCTACTCGCAGAAGTAAGTTTTGCGGAACGTACCTAATAGTCATTAACGCTCATATTGTTACACACTACTAAATTACTATGCCAGCGTCAAAAATGCGGTCGCGTGCATACCTATTAGGCTATTATACTTGTCTTGTATGTAGGTATCCATCATTAATAATTTTAAAGAAAAACAACTTCAAATAGCTTATTTATACGATAAGGATACGATGCAGTGCACTGCACTGCCAATTCTTCACTTTTTGTATAGCGATGGCGTCTTAAGAATCGGTTACGTCACCCACATGAGAGCACACATGAGAGCCAACCACAGACCAACCCAAGGTTTTCTGCTGTGGCGCCAACAAAGGAATTGAACCCGTCGCCGGGGCCGTTAACGGTCAGGAGCATATACAGGGTGATTAGTGAGTAACCCAACAAACTTGAAAGGTGTATTCCTGACCACATTTTGAGACTATAATGTCATATGAACTTTTCTGGATTCGGCTTAGTTTAAGAGATAATGACATGTTTTTCAAAAAACTTTAAAAACCCTTATAAATAAATTCTTTCCCTACAATTTATTACTGGTCATGTATAAAAAAATTCAAAGTATCACAGAATAAAAAAAATGATTTTCCGAAATTACGTATGTCATATAATATTTTTTACTTCTTTTGACATCAAAAATGCATTGGTAAAGTCTGTCGGTATACTCACGAGTATCCTGCGTCTTTATCAAAGCAGTTCCACTTTTCTATAATAACGATAATTAGTGAAGCTGAACTCTCGGAGTTGCTGCATATAATAGAGAAGGTAAGAGTAGGAATAAGACGAGACTGATGTTTGTCAACCGAACTGACTAGATACACTACACATGAGTTGCGTCATCTGGAGAGTGTAACAGTTCGTTTAGTTGGGGTTCACTTTATCTGCAGCAATTGTGACTGCGAGGAGGATGCACAAAATGGCTACTCGCCTATAAATATACTTAAACGGTTAAACTCACATGTATTTAGTCACTTGCGACATGTTCCGGAGAGCCTAGGTCTCCATTATCAAGCACTGAGCCCGCGTTCACGCCAAGCGACTCGCGAGCGCGGCGCGTACTGTGCGCTACTCGCCTGTCCACGATATGCCTGAGAAGAATTATTCTGGGTTTCCTTGGTCAGTTAGCCAGTCGAGGACCGGACAGACTAGGATTACTGATGCTTTCGGTACGTACAGATTGTACAGGGTAAGCGGAGTCGAGGGACAAGAAATTAGCACGATAGCATATTTGTTGCTAGAGTCCGCTATTGACACTATTATAGTTATTACTGTTATTAGTTGCTGTGTCGCTGAGTTTCTTGCCGGATTCTTCTCAGGCAGTGGTGTAGGGTTAGAACCGGAGGTAGTTTTTTTTTCTCTCATTCGCTATTTAGTTTAACGATTCAAAAGCGCTCGTTGCTGGGCCTAATTGAATAAAGAATATTTTGACTTTGACTTTGACATTAGGTAGGTAATGTGGGTTTATTGCAACATTTGCATCGTCACATCACGAGGGCAAAAGAACAGACTAGGTAAAATAGGCGCTGCCTTGGATCTTTATGTTGTACTCTCATTAAATAATTCCTATTTTGTTATAATATACATGTGTGGTGACGGCAGCAAGAATACATTTGTCACCACCCCAACTCCTCCTTCGGGTGTCGTAAGAGTCGACTAAGGGATTGAAGTGTCACTGGCCACTATTTGATAAAAGATTGATGGGCAGCAGCGTCATCATAGTGGACACATTACTGCGATCGCCAATCCGCTTGCCCAGCGTGACGATTATGGGCATTTACCTCCTAATGCGTCTATACGCATAGTTAATAGGAGAGGCCTACGTCCAGCAGTGGACTATCATAGGCTGATGATGTATACAACTATAGGTACATGTCTAAAACCTACAACATTTATAATTAAACTTCCTGCTGTTGCTAAAAATTTAGTTTAATTTATTCATTCATGTTCACATCCACACCGGGGAATTTCCGGTCTAAACTAATAAGTTAATGAAGTAGGACCGTTAATTAGTTAATAGGAAATATTTATTTCATGTTGTTAGGAATTTTGTATGGCTTATTACCTATGAATATACAGGTGTAGTGCAAAATAGTTTTCTTTCGTATTTTCATTCTAATTAACACTTTAAATCACAAGAAACAAAGTCAATCATTAAAATGACAGATTCGTGTGGATTGGTTCCCTTTTGCATAATTTACGTCCAATTTGTTTCAGTACAATGGACACCTACTGAAATTCATTATGACAGCAATATGAATTCGAATATTTCCGTGAAAAGCCGAAGGAAAAGGATTATATGCCACATTTGTACTTATTTAGGCAATCCAAGAGAAGAATTTAAGAAAACCTTTTTTTTAAACCATATTAATATGATATTGTTGACATACTTACTTATTATAAATATTATAATATAGACACAGCTAAGTCAGTCGTAGTATTATCTATTCAATTGTTTTTAAACCAGGACTAGTGTTCGAAGAGGATGCACTGTGTCAACGACGCATGGCCCGCGATTCTTCTTACGCACCGTTGATCACTGCATTGAGCTAAGAATGAGCTAGCGCCGAGAGTTTAACGCGGACTCACTTTCTATCCTTCTCGGTCGCACCAAAACGTGAGTGTGAGCGGAATGGACATAAAGTAAGTCTACGTTAAAGTCACGGCGGTAGCTCATACATTCTCCGACGCTCGTAACCTATCCAAAGCTAACTATCCAATTGTTTTGCTAAACGCGAATCAAAATTTACCTATCTGATTATAATAGGTCTATTATAAATATTATAATTGTATTAAGCATATTTAGCTTTTATATTTTCATCTGTACACTAAATATGTACCTATCTTAAAGACATGCGAACGAAATCGTACATAAAGTATTAGTTACTAAATTATTAATAATGATTATGTATCAGTGAGTTAATAATTTAAATCGAACTGCATTGAATTGGTATAAGCATTGCATAAGTAGAACGCAAACTGACATAACGGAGACTTCGCAACCCACCGATGGCCTTGGCCCGAAAGTGGTGGCTTGGCGGGTAAAGCCGTAGCGCGAGCGCAGGCGATTTGAACGCTGGCGCACAATCGCAAGAACCTCGAGTACCGCAACAACCATGCGTAAACACAGACTCACTTATAATGGTTCGCCTGTGCGACCTTAATAGCCTACGCTCGGTGCGATTGGAATACATTCCCGGGTAAAGCTGGCTGGTAATAGTAAACAATCACAACGGCAGTGTAAGCAACGCAGCGCGCGCCACCGGTGCCTTCGAACTTTCTGCTAAATCCACGGGCCACCTCTTCGATAGGTAAACGTGCAAATTAGTGAACGTGTGTTAATGTCATTGTGAAACGTGCCAAGGGCTTTTTGGTGATTTAAAAGTGTGAAGGTGACGCATGTGCATGTCGATAGGTTGTATTCGATGTTTGTTAGTATGCATAACTATTCGGCGACATTCTTTCAGGTATTATTACTATGTAGATATTATAATTATATGCGTTGTGGGTACCCTATTTCCTGTAAGTAATCCAGTATTTTCGCTTGTTACGGGGTGTTCCTACTTTGGAGTCCTATAAAAACAAACAATCGGCGTAAAATACATATTAAGTACCTTTATCGTAGAGGCGCCAATGCCTGAAACTGTCCCAATAATCGACATAATTACCTTTTCATCACACTTGCTGTCTAAGCGCGCCATTGCTTGCGCGCGTAGCGGGAATAATATAGAAAAGTTAAATTCCCTAGGGAGTAATAGAAATGTCAGTACGTCATTTAATAATATTATGTCGTAAAACTTATTTTTTGGTTGGCAAGTGTGATGAAAAACATTGTGTGCATCACGGTCGGTAAGCGGAATACTAACTCGAATCATAAAAGCCCTCCGCTCAACGGCGTCGGGCTTCTAACACTCTCGTTAGTAATTACGTACGTACCTCCCTTGATGCACAATATACTAATATAATTATAATCATCACTCATCAGTCATCACACTCATCACAGTAAGTTGACAGCAGGGTGTGGAAAATTGAGTCTTAATATGTCGATTATTAGGTCGTCTACGGTATACAGATACTTTAAGCCTACGATTAAAGAAAAAAACACATTTATTATCTACCAACTTATTTCGGCGGCCTCGGCTCAGTCTGTAGTGACCCTGCCTGCGAAGCTGGAGGGAGGTCCAGGGTTCAAATCCAAGTGAGGCCAACTCTCTTAATACCTACATAAAAGTATATATTATTACAGACATTAGTACAGTACCTACTTCATTCATCATATATGTACATTATACATATTGTCACTAAGTACCTACCCACAAGACAATAAGCCTTATGATTTATGATTGAATTTACCGTGGGACTCGGTAGATTTGTGTAAAACTTTACTGAAATCCTAAGTTACTTGGATTACTTACAAGTTCCTGACCAAGGCACGCACATCGCGCCCATGTGTTTCATCTGACCTGCCTTCCCTTTTGCGAACGGGCTCTAGGATAAAGTAAACACGAGAAATGTGTGTGTGTCTTCACCTTTTAATAATATGTTGTTTTCATAATAGGGTGTTTTTTTCGCCGTACAAAACAGAACTTACCCTAAAAAGTTTAAGATCGGGCTTTTAATCTTTACCTCTCTCTCTCTCTTCCTGGCTATGTATCCCACATGGTGGTGGGGTCAGCCTTCCTTATTTTTCTCCTCCACTTCGCCCTATCCTTGACATCGTTTTCGGAAACATTGCATTTAGCCATATCTGCCAGCAACACATTTGTCCAGGTAGTCTTAGGCCTCCCTCTTGACCGTTTTCCGGGGACAGACAAATTTAGCAATTGGTTGCCAACATAATCGGGTGGTCTTCTCTTGACATGTCCATACCAATCTTTTAATCTTTACCTAATTATTATTATTGACCTAGGGAGGTAAGTACCTAGCAGTGTTGTCACATACAATTTGGGAAAACTGGTAGAACGACATCCAAAAATAGGTAGAAATTGGTAGAATTAGAAGCGGAAAATTGGTAGATCTACCACCAAAGGATCGACGCCAATGATGCCATCTATAATTCCATATACCATACCGTTTTACCAACCGACTCGAAGAAAATATCACGAAAACTGTCACTATCTCTGCTGGCATCTGGCCTACTACCGCGAAAATCGAAATTCGTAAATTTCGAGGATTTTTCTCTGTCACTCAAACGAAGGCGTCATTAGAGGGAAAGAGACAAATCCTCGAAATTTACGAATTTCGTTTTTCGCGGTAGGGCCGCTGACACTATCAGTAGGTAGTGTCAGTGGCAAGTTGTTAAGCTGATATATCATGATATACCCACAAAATTTTGCACGGAACGCGCCCAAACGTTGAAATAACAATTATATTTCGTAAAACGTATGGAGAATGTTCATTTGAAAAATAGGTAGATTTAAGACTGAAAGTGGTAGATAGGTAGAATGAAGGCAAAATAGGTAGATCTACCAACAAGTTGGTAGATGTGACAACACTGGTACCTAGTAACTTACAATAATATTACAAAAACAATAGAATAGCATTTTCATAGAAACAATACACACATGGCTGTGGTCTGAGGTTGCAGTAGTATTTACCTATACAGGGTGGTCCAAACTTTGACGTCAAAAACATTTTTTTAGGTTCCCTACGTCATGGGCTATCAGTATATACCCCATGTATGTTAGCCGATTTTTTGTAGTTTTCGTAGTAGTTTTTGTAATTTATACCTATACTCTCAATAGACCTCGATAGAGTATCGATGTTAGATTGTTAGGTACCTAAACATTGGATGCATAATTTCTTTCAGCGGTTTGTTTACATTGTTTGGAACTTCTATTGAAGGCGATTTTATTATTAAGTATGCTTGTGCTAGCCCCGCAGTCGGAAATTGCCGGTATTTGCACAAACGCATTAAAGGTACATAGGTAAGTGTAGGTACGTTAATTAGAGCAACAATCATAATTAGAGCCATTAGAGGTCTTCTACGAAAAATAATGTTGTCTTCAAAGTGTTACCTGGTGGGAGTGCTCTAGGTGGGTCTGCTGATTGATATTGTCTTGGCTTAACTCATTACATCATAATGTAGTGAATATGTAATTCGTATGAAATGTAAGTATGTGCACATTTAGTACGACCATTTGATATGCTCATTTACCTACTTGAATAGGTAATAATGTGTAGTATTAAGTATACTCGTAATAACACAACCTGCATGCCTTATGTAGATATTATATTTCGTCACACACAAAGGTGGTCATGGACTTCTATAGTTAGGTTGATGGAAACGGTAACAGGTTCTGTTGGTAAAGCCTATCTCAGACATTATAATCGACTGTCTCTAGTCTTTATCTACCTACTGTTTCTTTCATTTTCTCCCATTACATTCGTCACTCACTCAAAAGTTTAGTTCTTAACACCTACAATAACTAGGTTAGGTTAGTCTAATCAGTTAGTAATAATGTATAATCACTTACAAGTTTTTTATTTCTTATTTTTACATATGTATGTCAGTACTTAAATAAATTGTTTGTCATATATTCGAAGTAATAGATACATTCATCGGCCATCAGGCCATCACGCATGGTTGAGACTCAAAGCCAACCTTAAAAATACCATAAGTTTGTAAAAATTGTGTGAGTATTATTACTATTAGGTATTAGGTAGGTAATACCAACCAACGATAATAACTGTATCACATTGACGCCTATATGTATATACAGAATGATTGGTTAGCGGTGTCGGAGCTTTTAAGGGCTTAAACTACAATCTATTTCATCGATAAATAACCATACGATTAATTTTTGTGTCAACGATAATTAAATAAAAAATTTAAAAATTGCCGCCATTTAATTATCGTTGACACAAAAATTAATCGTATGGTTATTTATCGATGAAATTGATTGTAGTTTAAGCCCTTAAAAGCTCCGACACCGCTAACCAAACACGTTGTATACCTACGGAATAAATAAGAAGCCTATCTTGGGACACACATCGGCCCCATCGCTAAGTAAATTATAAATTATTAACCTGCGGCGGTCTACTTAACGTGACAACACACTTTAAAACTGAATGGATTGCGGTCACCGGCGGCGGCACTTGACCGGACCGTACCGGGCCGCATCCGTGCCGTCATCGGATCATTGTTGCAATACCTATACATTTCATCATTAAGTAGATTGCACAGTTTCTTCTGCCACATTGGTACATTAGCTACCTAACTATATAGGATTTCTATCAATTTCACCTATCCTATCTATTTTCACGCCAACGCCATCCTAAACTAGATTAACTTTTAAAATAAAGTACCTACTTATAATCTATGGCCATGGCATTGCAACACAATACATACGTTAATAAGTAACTACATACCGTAAAACGGTCCTACTTTGCTCCAAAATTGGCTCCACTTTTACGAATCGCATCGCATCTTTTATAAATATGGAGTTATGGTACTTTCAAAGGTTTTATGGGAAATATGTACTATTTGCCTACACATTAGAGTGAAATTTGTCCCAGATAAGTTAATGCATCCGATTTTTTTAAACATTGCTTTTGGAGCAAAGTAATCTGTATGGAGCAGTTAACTTTGCTCCAAGGCAAGATCGCTTTGGATTCGGAGCTATTTCTGGCGTGGAGCATTAAATAGCGTGCTATATTCATCAATACTCGATAGGATGATAGTTGGGGTAGCAGAAAAATACAAACTTTGCTGAAAAACACACTTTTTTATTAAGATTAATCAAATACCTTAAAGCTCCATTAGCACCAAACTTAAATTTGAATAATTCTTATAATTACACATAAAGTTTCATATAAATTAACGTTTATAAGCATTGCGCAAGTTATTGCTTTAATTGCAACCATTAAATCTAAAGAGATCTGGTAGTTAGTCTAGGTAGATCTAAAGAGATCTGGTAGTTAGCTTATAAAAACAAAATATAATCAATCAAAATAAACGCTTTAACAATGATGCGTTATCTAATCCTAAATCCGTACTGGCCCTTTCTGTCAATGCAGTCGCAGCAATGTAATTCTTCTTCTTTAGTAAATATGGGTGGAAATCCGGGTAGACCAACCTTTTCGACTCTATAGCTCGCAGACATTCTTCTAACGCATCTTCAGTTAGGCTTTATAACGCCCTGCGTCAATTCTTCTGCTGTACGTCCTGGGCATGATGAAAACAATAACAGAAGTTTTTTTTAACTCAAATCAATATTTAAAAGGTATACATTGCTCCTGGGGCAATATATCCCCAAAACCATGTGCATAGTAATACCGTCCGTGAAAAAACGTAATAATTTGGAAAGTACCGAAGCAATCACTTAAATAATATGTTTCCAGATAGGCAATGATATGTTAGGTGAAACAATAAAACACTTCCCAAATTTCATCCAGAGACGTTTGATATGGGAACAGATTTTTTGCATTAACAAAATCGGTTGCATCCACGCTTGTTGCACTTTTGACAGCTACTGGCAAGACGTTTAAACTTTTGACAGTTAATCATACCCGAGTTGATAGGTGAAATCTCATATTACCCGACGAAAAAATTAAAATTTACCCAGATAACAAGTATTTTCGTCTGGAACGAAACATAACTTTTTTTTTGCTTGGAGCATTGTTACCACCCAAGGAGCAAAGTAGGACCATTTTACGGTACCTACTTATTTGCTATTATATGTACGTATTATACAGTGTACCCGCCCGGGCATTTTTATGTATGATTTAGGTATAGTCCACGTCGAAGATATCGTTACGGTTTAGGTGCCAAAAATATATTTACACGACTTTATTGCCTTGACATTAAGGTCGTTTAAATATATTTTTGGCACTTAAACCGTAATGATATCTTTGACGTCGACTGTACCTACATTAAAAAAAATGTTTAAAGTACTTTCACTATCTGGTCATTACTTATTTTTAACTAGAATATAGGCATGGCATGCAATCTAATAATATCACGCCCTCATTAAGTTGGGACGTATCTACATTAAGTACCTAGTTCCACGCAATTACGTACCTACATACACGCATAACATTGTCAATTGTCAACGTTATGTGAGTCTGATCAACCAAGAAGTACACCTACCCAAGTATTAAACAATGGGGAAAAGTATCTATGAGATGAGGTAAGTAAGCATTGCCTGTCTACCGGTGTCGGTGATGCAACGTAGCCCGTAATGTTGCAGAAATCATGAGATGTCTGGACGCTAAAGCGCATTTCCTGGTCGTATAGTGAGTCAACATGTTCAAGTATTAAAACCAGTACTGTAACTCCTGTGTAGATTGCCATAATTGTTCCATATCTGCAAAGGCGGGACTTTGTTTTTACGGGAGTAACATTCGCAGGAGACCTGCGCTTGCATCACTGTATCCGGCAATTTTGCATGTGTTTTAATGTGTAATATAATAGTAGGTATCATACCATTTGTTTTTAGGATTTGAACTCGAACTGACTAAATATTTGATGTAAAATAAAACTATGGATACGGATTACGGATACGGATATCGCGTAATTAATTGATTACTTCCTCAAGTTTCGAACACTTTACCAAGGTATGTGATGACTAATATCTCTTCGGGCACTTCCTATAAGTAACACCAATGAATATAAATATATCCCAGTACCTAAGCAACCAAATTAACAGTACTGAAACTGAATAGCTAACTACAACTGTTTCTACAAGATATCAACCAGGTACCTACCTACATACGAGTACCTACTTATTTTTTTGAATGCAGCAAGTTGACATCATAAAAGTATACTTATAAGAAGTTGAAATATAACCTTCTATAATCACGCAACACACTGACTAGGAAAACCCGTCATCGCAAAACCTGTTAGTGAAACACCTTAAACTCCTAGCCGTGGTTGCATGGTATTACTTCACCCTGTGTGACCCTAACTTGGCTGCTGCATGCATACAAAACAATTACGTATAGGTACTAATTTTAAATGTTAAAATGCTTGTAAAAGTAGGTATGGTCAAGTTTTATGGAGCTGTATTTACGTAAGCATGTCAATATTGTCAATCTTTGCCATAGCTTCCTGCCCACATCTGTCCTACCCAAAGCAACCCGCATTTTTTTAACTCTACGAGTATATGCCAATTAGACTTTCCAATTTGATGTGGCAAATTTTGACGTAATGTAGGCATAGGCACTAGGGTGGATCGATTTTTTTATTTTTGGAAATTCATAAAATAATCTTTATGGGTCGATACTTCGTGGCTAGAGAAACAAAAAATATTATGATCATTTTTGGATTTACTTTCATTTTGTACTTCGTTTATAGGCCCAAAGATCGACTCTATTTTTATGGTTTTTTTAAGAAAAGTCAGTAACTAGTTCGTGGATATTTTCCGTTTTACTTTTATGTAGAAACTAAATAACATTATTTGTCATAAATTTAGAATTTGCACAATTTAATTACATGAAAATTATAACCAGTATCGGCAAAAACTGGTTTTCAACTTTGAGGCTCTTGCGGCAGTACTTGCCAAATGACTACCGGAAAAAGATATATAGTTAAAGAATGTTAGTTTTTACGACCATCATTTTATTGGCCCGCGCTTCCAAAAATCCGAAAAAAAAATTTTTTTTCATACTTCAATGTATGAACCAAAATTTTTTTTCAAGAATTTCTGAAACGCGGCCCTATAAGAATAATCTGTCTAAAAAGTAACATCTTCAACAATATATCTTTTTCCGATAATCATTCGGGAAGTACTGCCGCAAGAGCCTCGAAGTTGAAAATCATTTTTTAGAGATACTGCTAACAATGTTCATATAATTAAACCACGCAAATCCAAAATTTATGCAAAACAATCTTATTTTGGTTATTCATAAAATTAAAACAGAAAATATCCATGCTCATCTGAGTTTTCTTAAAAAAACCTCAAAAATAAGGCCGATCTTCGGGCCTCTAAACGGGGTCCAAAATGATAAAATATCCAAAAATGGTCATACTATTTTTTGTTTCTCTAGCCACATAGTATCGATTCGTAATAGTACATTATTGCAGAGGCCGGGAAAGCGAATTTCGTGGATGAGTATTTTTTGTCGGACGAAGCGAAGCTGAGGCCGACAATTACATACGAATCCACGAAATTCTATTTCCGTCCGAGGCACATATAGGACTTTTCTCCAAACATGCAAGGAAATAAAACAAAATTTATTACAATCGATTAAGTAATTCTTCTTGCAAATTGAATAACAATTGAAAAGAAAAAATCTCTTATGATTCCCGCCTAAACTTTTTTTTAATGCATGGTCGTTCATAAAAAATAGTAACGATATCTATGGTTTCATTAAACCGTACCTACACGACCTGACACACCGAGGCGTTTGTAACTCATGATAGAACGAGACGGCCATAGATTTGATCGCCGTCTCTCGCTCTATCCAGACCAGGCGTTTGGTCGTGGCTTTAGAATTTGGCTGTATGCATTTTTTTCAAAGTCCAAAAGTAGTTTTTAAGAAGTAAAAAACAATACATTAATGGATTTTAGTACAATTTCGCGGCCGCAAAAACTGTACAATAATGAAAATCTTTTTTTTTAATTTGAGCTGGTACATAAGAAGGCACAGATAAAATATAGGGAAGATTCCGTGTATTAAGACATACCTGAACAAACTATTGTCATCCTTTACCATCTCAGTATGTATTCCATAAGGAAAAAGAGACAAGGTAGTTCTACTCGGTCGTGAATTATATCACAGACTCCATTTTCTTAATTTTTCTTGAACAATGCTACCAACCTGACTAGATAAAATGTCATTACTATTAGTGTTGTCCAGTCTTCATCGTATGCTTTTATCGGCAATAATAATATTTTTACCAAATTAGGTAGCGATGAACAGTGCGAATAAACCTTATTTCCTACCCAGAATCACGATCTTCTGCGATCCTTAATATGTCATGATTTTTAAATCTACACTTTAGGATAAAAATAAAATCACAAAATTAATGAAATATTTTCTTTAATTAAAATGTCAAATGTCATAAGAAGTGTTCTGTCTAAAACGTATGCCACTAGTTGGCGCCACTTAGCGGTAAGGTCCCGCTAAGAAACACAATTACCTAGCCTCAAAGAACAACTAACTAGAAGAAGGTCATTTTATTTTTTTACATAATTTTATTAACTTGTACAAATCATTTAAACACGAAACTATAGGCGCTCTGAGAATTTAGACAAGTTTCTGGACCTGACGCCTCAGTGCTGCCGCCCTGATGAACGGCATTTCAGAAAACCCTCATTATAACATGTTTTACGGAACTTATCATCCCTTAAAGCATACCTAACAATTTTCGTATGATGGCTTCTTTATAATTAATCAGTCTACACAAGTATCACATGAGTGTCATTATTAAACTAAACTTACTTTACTTTCTGGTTGACATGACATTGGATGATTACCAAATATGGTGGGTACTACGTCAGAATGTAATCACTTATGGGTACGCCCTTGCCTGAAACAACAGCTTAAAAATGTGCGGAGCATATTTTTGAATACTTTTTAGGGCACCAGTCGTCTGCCTTTTTGATATTTTTGACCCATATTAGCCTTTGTTCAGTGTCCTGTGGAAACCTGTTGGAAATTAAAAACATCGATTCATTTTCTGAGTTGGCCATCAATAGATTTATCGATATCACGATCGATCGCTTAAGTACAACACTATGCAATACAGATATTTGAATCCCACTATTTATAATTACATTACGAATGCAAATACGAATGGTTAATTCACAAAGCTACACACATGTATCCGGCAACAAATATTGAATAAGATTTTCAGTTACTTTTACCTTAATAAGGTTCGAAATTTTAAAATTCAAGTCAAAACTAAATTACCGGTGAAACGTAATGTCTTTATTTTGTTCATTTAGGTAACCCTGGCGGTTTTTACACCATGGAACCACACAAGTCATCACTTTTATCACATTCCGTGCACTTATCGAACAGAAATATACATGAAAAGCTTTATTTTAATCACTTTTACTATTTGCGGTTTAGGTGCACTAGTATAGCCAAACAAAGATCGTTGACAGGCATTGCTGGCGTCACCCACAGATATAACCCTTCGCGTGGCAGACACCGGTCGGCACTTTTGGTCTTAGCTGGCGGTGTCCCGCTCACTCCAGGAAAAAAAACTCCGTAAAATGGCAGTGGCCGGCTGCGGTACCAAATTAGAGGTGCTCAGCTTTGAAGTGAAAATAAATACCTAAGCCTGTATTTGCACTGTTCTAACACGTAGCAATCGAAATTGATAAACAGAGATGACTAGCAGGTGGTCAGAAACGTCAACAAAGCTTTACTTTCTTAGACACTTCACTCTGTAAGTTTGGTTGCACGATGGTGTTTGGATGTACAAAACGTGGGAGTGTTTCATTCGTTTTTTACTATTTAAAGTGGTATTTCGAAGAGAAATTTGTGAAAATAAGATGACTGGGTAACTAATGCATATAATTCTTAGACATTGTTTGTGTTCTGACTAGGTTTTCATTAATAAAAAACGATATTCATCAGGTGCTTTGGATTCGCTTGTTGACATGCGCGCCAAACAAATCATATTTTGACGCCAAATATAAACAGATTTATTTAAACTATGGGAAAAGTAGATCAATTAGTTCACAATTAGGTTAATTCTAGTTGCAAATTGATGCAAATAAACCACTATTCAACGAAATGTTCAAATAAATCACACTCGGCACTAAACGGTCAGGAACGGGACGCTTGCCAGCTTGGCCAATATCAACCGCGGTCGCCATTTTGTTCGGTAGCTTCATAATATGGATAAGACTTTTGATTTGAGTATAAAGGTTGGAGATATTTTATTCTGACGGATATATTTACCTGGCGACTGAAAAATCGGCCCTAAGTTGGTGGTAAAGTACGAGTAAAAACAATATAAAATCAACTTTTGGTACTACTGCCTTACGTTACGTACAAATTACATTATAAAAAAAACAAATACCGCTGCGGGAATTTGCCAGACAATTTGCACTAAAATAGTCGTATCCATACTATGATAGTCGCTCTTAGGTGTCTTCTGGGTAGAAATTCCTTGTTTTCTTTCCTGATTTTTCAAATATTTTTGTATTATACCAGGTTTTGCTTTTCTTACATTCTTTTGTAAATGTAGTCTAGTTTTAGGAAACAAATCCTTAATCTAAAACGATGATTATTTGTGACTGTTATAGGTCGTTGGTTGCTTGTATCTATTTCATGTCGTTTTTTTGGGGTTACATTTTATTGCTTATAGCTTAAAAAGTATGCATTTCTTGAAAATGATTGTTTGCAAAAGTAAGAGATTATAAACCAATCTCGCAAATAATTATAAAACACGGGTCACTTGATCCACACTTTTCTCTGAAACAAGCTTGTAAAATGAGCTATTTTATACTGATCGGTGCGGCGGCTCTCGCTAGGGCCAATATTTGTGAACCTTCTACTTGTAAAAAAATGTTTGATGTGATGTGTTTATTTCAGTTATTTTTCATAAATAAAGTATATAGTTGTACACCAACACATTTTATTACCAAAATATCGCATAATTTATGAATTATGGAACATAATGTACCGAAAAGTGGGGAAAATCTTTTATCTCTAACTTTAACGTTCTATAATATTCTATTTCTAGACTTTAAGCCTAATGTTTGTTTAGGATCTGGTAGCATATTTTGTCGTGATTAAAATGCTGTGCAATATGTGAATCAATTACATACAAAAAAGGAGAGTAATTGCAGTTTTTCTAAAATGCTATAACTGAAGCGAAGTGTCTCGCCAAACCCCTGCCAGCCAACGGAAACGTTGCAAAAAATGGTCTGCCAGCCGTCTTCATTTTATTTCTGTCCCGGAGCAGGACACCGCCACGCGAAGGGATAATAGACTCGGTCTATTAAATTAATAAGTCTATGTAAGAAGGTACTTCGCGTTTCGTTTTTGCTACATTAATGCGAACATTTCCGAGCATATTGGAGAAAAGTTTATTTTTCTACTCCGGCACTTTTATCTGTCATTTATATAGTCCCGCCAACAAATATAAAAGCAGGACTTACTCAATTTCAGAAAAGTCTATATACTCTATTCTTCAAAAACACCCTAGGCTTATAAAGTCGCTAAAATGCAACTGCTAGCAGAGATACCTACTCAATTTACAACAAATCGCAAACCTGACAACTTAACAAACAACTGGATTCATATTGTCTGAAATAATAACGTATCTAAAATAATTGCTACCAACGTAAGGAAAAAAACGTAAGTGTTTTAGAATCGTCACTGGCAGGCAGCAACTGACAGTTAAAAAAAAAACGTTACCGTGTCTATTACATTCCGTCATTTGTTTTTTCACTGTGTTTCACTGTTATTTTCAGTTTGTGCGGCAATCTTTAAATTTGTTTAAAATTCTTTTTTCATATTTTTTTGGACTGTGAAGTGAAGAAAATAAATTGAATAATAATAAGATAAGATGGATTATGATGAGGACTTGGTTCTGACACCGGAAGAGATATCGACGGCGGCACAATCAGTTACTGAGAATTTGTTGCCTACAAAATCGCTACATCTTTACGATCAGTCGTACCAGAAATTCACGGCGTGGCGAATCGAACACCAGACTTCGTCATTCTCAGAGAATGTCCTATTGGCATATTTTAAAAGCCTCATAGAATTATTCAAACCGTCTTCACTTTGGGTTGAATATTCAAAACTCAAGGCAACTCTCAACCTATACAACCAGACAGACATATCTAAATACGCCAAGTTGCTGGCTTTATTGAAAAGAAAGTCAGAAGGGTTTAAGGCGGAAAAAGGTTTTTTTTTAGACTTTTTTACCCGATGAATTAAAAAAATTCATTGAGCAAGCCCCTGATCGGAATCATCTGTTCAACAAGGTAAATATATAGTTACATATTTCTTGTTTTATTAATGCACTAGTATATTCGGTTAATTATGTTATTTAGGTATTCTGTGTATGCAAATATTGTATTTAATTACATTGTAAGGATTTTTAACACCTAGATTCCTATTTCTTGTTACAGGTGGCTGTAATTTTTGGAATAATGGGGGCTTGTCGCCGGCAAGAGTTACACGATTTAAAAAATAACAATATTATTGATGCCCAGGAAACGCTAGTGGTTCATATAATGAACACCAAGAACCGAATTGATCGCACTTTTACAATAACAGGGAAATATTACCATATCTGCAAAAAGTACATGATTCTTCGCCCAGATAACTGCAACACTTTGAACTTTTATTATATATATTAATAATATTTCCAACAACACTATTCAAAATTTACATCTCCATTTCCATAAATGAATTAAACGTATAATAATTAAAGTATATTTTCATATAACAAACTGTGTTTTATTTTGTGATTAATATAATCCTTAGTCGTAGAAAAAGTAATGTATGCAACGTTGTTTAACCGAGTCAAAAAATACTCGTGGCGTCTTTATTAACAATTTTCGGCTTCGCCTCAAATTGTTACTTACGCCACTCGCCTTTTTTGACCTTTCTTAAACAACTGTTGCATAAAATACTATTAATGATTATCCGAAAATAAAAAAATCGATCCACCCTAATAGGCACGTTGTTAGGCATGCGGCGAAAGGGTGTAATGAGATCCAGTCAAAGTTCAGGTAGGTACCGGCGCGGCGTTCATCGTCTTTCTATCTACGCGAATAAAATGTTTGTCTCGTTCTAATGAAGTAAGTGCGAAATTGACACAATTAAACGTCACGATAAAATGTTAACCATATTAGGACCAGGGGGGCGATTTTTGAGATTCGAACGCTCGAATCTTTCATTCGAAAATGAATAAAAACGATGAAATGCTATTTTTGAGATTCGAGTGATAGAAAGTTCAAAAACGACTGCGGTTGATCATTCGTATAGAAATTGGAGAAGTATGTAGATCGAGGGGCCGCACATAGTGTGCCACTAAGAGGGATAGACATAGTCACTTACTACTAAGAAGAAAGTGCCACACAGGCACTTAGTGACGTATTCAACGCATTTGTCTGGCACTTACATTTAGCATCTAATGCACACACACACAAAAAATAGTGGCACAGTGATAAGGACGGACGATTATCGTTCCTTTTCACTTCCACTAGTAAAAAGTTTCATAAGACCATCCCTTTCGTTCTTGCTATTATTATAACGTTGTCAAATCCATATTAATCCTACATTCATGACATGATGTAGATACTCCAATAAAGTGTCACTGTCAAGTCTGTCAACTGAGACCCTACCGTGAACCACGATCAAAGTGTTGGCTCTCTCTCGCACTTGTGAATTCGTACGTAAGTGTGATATAGGCAACACTTCGTTCGTGGTTCGCGGTAGGGCCTCTGTTGATGTTTGTTTGTGTGCACCATAGATTATAATAACATTGATCGTAGATTTACGTTCCGATTCACTAGCGGTACATGTTTTTTTATAATAAAAACCGTTAAATAATGTTTAATATGTTATAATTCATTATTATTATTAGCTGGAATATAAATTCCGACGTCAGTGTGCCATAATTTAGCTTTATTACATTAAATTTAAAAAACCGGTAAATATCGACTTTCTGCGTGCAACGTGTCGCAAAGATATCGATAATCAATCTCTAGCTTTTCGAGTGTGACTTTCAAAAATAGGGTATATTGGCTTCATTCGAAAATAGTCGTGAAAAATTTTGTCATTCGAATTTGAATTCGAACGGGAATTTGAATTCGTGCGATAGAAATTCAAAAATCGGCCCCCAGGTAGCTTATCATGGTCCCGTTTTATCTATTTATCGTGCTACGCATCACTTTCGCACTTACATACTTGTTAGAACGTGACGGCAACAACGACAAACGATTAAACACGGTACCATCATAAGCCTACAGCAGATTTTAAAATCGGGAATTTCGAGCATGTGTCCCTGTCAACTCGGGGAAAGGTGTCATTGGAGTGGCAGAGACAGATACTTGAATGCAGATGGCTTTCGAAGTTGTCGGTATGCCTTCAAATAAGGTGGGCAGGTCCAGGCAAAAAAACCGTATTTATTTAGTAAAAATTAATACCTACCGTTTTAAGTTTCAGATAAAAGGTTGGTTCGAGTAGCAGATCGAAAATGACGATAGGTAAACGAGCGGTCACCGTGCTGGCAGCAATCACCATCATAGCTGTTGCGGTACCTTGCTTCACTGCACAGCCAGTTCGTAAATAAATCCCCTCAAACTTTACTAACACCATTAGCCGTAGAGCCGTACCATGGGGGCGATTTTTGAGATTCGAACGCTCGAATCTTTCATTCGAAAATGAATAAAAACGATGAAATGCTATTTTTGAGATTCGAGTGATAGAAAGTTCAAACACGACTGCGGTTGACCATTCGTATTCAATTCTATTGATAGAAATTGGATAAGTACGTAAATACTCCAATAAAGTGTCACTGTCAAGTCTGTCAACTGGGACCCTACCGCGAACCACGAACAAAGTGTTGGCTCTCTCTCGCACTTGTGAATTCGTACGTAAGTGTGATATAGGCAACACTTCGTTCGTGGTTCGCGGTAGGGCCTCTGTTGATGTTTGTTTGTGTGCACCACAGATTATAATAACATTGATCGTAGATTTACGTTCCGATTCACTAGCGGTACATGTTTTTTTATAATAAAAACCGTTAAATAATGTTTAATATGCTATAATTCATTATTATTTTTAGCTGGAATATAAATTCCGACGTCAGTGTGCCATAATTTAGCTTTATTACATTAAATTAAAAAAACCGGTAAATATCGACTTTCTGCGTGCAACGTGTCGCAAATATATCGATAATCAATCTCTAGCTTTTCGAGTGCGACTTTCAAAAATAGGGTATATTGGCTTCATTCGAAAATAGTCATGAAAATTTTTGTCATTCGAATTTGAATTCGAAAGGGAATTTGAATTCGTGCGATAGAAATTCAAAAATTGGCCCCCATGTCTTTGCAAGTATCGGTAACATTAGGTTTTACTCGATATGTAAAGGTGCATTCAGACCAGACGAGCATTCGCTATTCTATCCTCTCACTCTACGAAATTCGATCGTTGATTTGTTTCTGTTGATTTCGTTTGGTCTGAAAGAACCTTAAAGCAGACGCTGCGGGCGCTTCAATAAAGGTGCATTCAGACTAAACGAGCATTCGCTGTTCTATCCCCCCCCCCTCTACGAAATCAACAAATCACGTTTTGTGTAACGATCGAGTTTCGTAGAGTGGGGGGATAGAGTAGTGAATGCTTGTTAGGTCTGAATGCACGTTAATATATCAGTGCGAGCGCGATAGAATGCATTCATAGCTCATATAAGGGCTACAGTAGCGGTACCATGAGTTCTCAAATCGTATACGTTAGGTTTTACTCGATACGTAAAGCAGTCCATCGCGTTCGCCCCATCGTGCATCGGGCTACTGCTATCTGCTACTGTATGCTTACCACGAGTTGGCAAGTAACTTTACGTTACTGCTTGCTCGATCTCGATATGTAAAGTAATCCCTCGCGCTCGCTCCCGTAACTAAAAACGTTACTTACATGATTGATTGCCAATGCCAACTCATGGAACGGCTACTGAATCTCACCTATAAAGGTACATGCAGACCAAAAGAGCATTCGCTGTTCTATCCCCTACTCTACGAAATCAACGAAACACGTTTCGTGTAACAATCGAATTTCGTAGAGTAGGGGGATAAAACAGCGAATGCTCTTTTGGTCTGCATGCACCTTAACGCCTAAACCGTAAATGGTTCGAATTGTTATTTTTTCCAGTCATCTGCTGATGAATCCATAGCAAAGGACCGCATTGTTCGGCAGACTGTACAAGCGCGGAAACGCGTCGCACAGGCACCCAAATGGGGCTTCTTCGGAACGATATTCCATCTGATCTTAGAGGTAAATTCATTTGATTTATTTCAACACTTCGTCCATAATATCTGAACAGAATCAGCCGAACTAAAATCAGCCGTGTGGTGACGGCAGTAAGAATACATTTGTCACCACCCCAACTCCTCCTGTGGGTGTCGTAAGAGTCGACTAAGGGATTGAAGTGTCACTGACCTATCCGCTTGCTCAGCGTGGCGATTATGGGCGTTTACCTCCTAATGAGTTTATACGCATAGACCGCATAGTTAACCCATTCATGGCCACGCTCTAACGCACGAACACATCCCGCCGGGCCACCATACAACGCGATTTTTGCTAAAACACACGACTCAGCGTATGGGTCACGGGCCTGGCGCGTACGCTTAATAAACTGCCGCTTTGAAACCGGCCAGCGGGACAATGCTATGCAACATTTTAAGTAACCATTTTTTTAAACCACAACTCGTATCACTATCAATGTTATCAGCGTTCACCTTTGTAGATCATTTTTGAAAGTAATAAATGAATAGGACGCCGTCTACAAAGTCGCCTCCATTCATTGTTTTTGACTGCGTAAACAAATTTAGTGATTTTATAAAACAGTTGACATGGCATGTTTTTAACACACAATGACATTTTTTTCTTATCTTTGCTACTTGCACGGCCTCTATAATAATCAGTGATCGGTTTTATGGATTCACCCTTGCGGGATTTCGCGTATAAAAAATGACGGGTGTGACTATAAAAAAATGAATACTATTATATTACATTATGAACAGTACCATGGCAAATTGCATGGAAATACGCATAAATAATCTCATGTTACTATAGGAAACCCGCCGGGGGAATCCAAAAAACCGATCACTGATAATAATTTATTCTAAGAATTTAAACAAAGGTCGCCGCAATCCTTTATATCTTTGCACGTGCAGTGCTTATCGGCAAACTTTTTAACGACTAAGTAGAAGGTACTTGCTGCACTATTACTTTGTCTTAAAAGTTTACACTGTAAAAGTTTTATTCCTCTTATCAGAAGTATAAATCACATATTTATTGATGTATGTATATGTACTTATGTATGACCTGGTCACATCTGTTTGACGATAAGCACTGCATGTGCAAAGATATAAAGGATTGCGGCGACCTTTGTTTAAATTCTTAGACACAATTATTATAGAGGCCGTGCAACGAAATATCAGGTAACGAGATTTCAATTTCCGGTAATACAAAACCAACGTCGTAAAAATTGCAATCACTAAACACAGCACAGGAGGAGAGGTGAAGTCGCCAACGAATACATCGAGACTAAATTATATTTCCCATATTACTTCAAAATACGTTTTTAATAGGAGGGATGGGTTGAACTACGTCACGTCATTGACTTCTGGGAAAACTACTGCAACGTGCATATGCAAGATAACACTGCTGCTCGGTTGCATTTATTGTTTATTACCTGGGTGGGCGCTCGGACGGCCATTACCTTTGAAGTCTTTTATTTGAGCAAACAACATGTTTTTGTCACACTAAAATTATCTATAAATTATCGTTCAGATAGTAAATGTCAAAGTTGATATACAACCTCGACATAATAATAAGAAATAGCAAGACACGTTTGGGCGTTTCCGTGAAAATGCAATGGGAAAGAATCTTTTCTAAAAACCGCCAAGATAAACAAATGTTATGTAAATACAGTTATATTAGTATGATTAAACAACTGCTTTACTTCTTATAATTGAAACATAGTTTTATTACTATGAATTAATCTTAACATCACTGTTAGTAGTTACCTAAGTACCTATACAGTATACACTACAATGACCACACCATTTTATGTTAAGTACCTATATAAAAGTACAGCGGAGAAACCTGGTTGCCTTACCCTTAAAAGAAAATGAGATATTATCGTCGATTGTAATATGAATGTAACCACCAAAATGACGAAGAGTTAAGTATACCGTTCGACTGCAAATTTTCTGCTCTATCGAACGGTCTATATAAAATTTTGATATCCAGGAAAAAATGTCGAATACGTTAACAAAAAGCCGTTAGCCGTGTGGTGACGGCAGTAGGAATACATTTGTCACCACTCCAACTCCTCCTGCGGGTGTCGTAAGAGTCGATTAAGGGATTTAAGTGTCACTGACCATTGTAGATTGATGATGGGCAGCAGCGTCATCATAGTGGACACATTACTGCGATCGCCAATCCGCTTGCCCAGCGTGGTGATTATGGGCATTTACCTCCTAATGCGTCTATACGCATAGTTAATAGGAGAGGCCTACGTCCAGCAGTAGACTAACATAGGCTGATGATGATGATGATGACGTTAACAAAAATTTTGCCATTTTATTCGGTTTCTACGTTTTTTATTAACGTATGTAACGGTTTCAAAGAATCATAGACAATATTTTAACGTAAGTACGAATTTATACTCGTAAGTACAAAATATGTCCTTCCTATTTAATGTAATCACCATATTTTTATAAATGTCAATGCTGTAAACGCCATTTGTATTGTATGGCTCATAAGCAATTCGGTTTCAATTTGTGAGTTACACTAAATTACGAAATCCACTTTTGATGATTTTCATTAAATTATTAACGTAACTCCAAATTTTTTGTAAAATATTTAACGTAAGCACCAGCCATTTCCTGAACTACAACTGTGGTCGCAGTTAGTAACTGTGCATCAAATAGACCTCTCAAAAATAAAACAAACAAGATAAACATCATTTCAATAGGATAATTAACTAATAAGATACAACATACTTTACAAATGTCAAATTCGTTTTTGGGCCCTCCTAAAAAATCGTCATTTGCTGGTTACATTAATTCATATTACAACTGTTCATATTACGTACAAAGTTTGGTCAATACAAATATTGCTTGCCACCATCCATAAGGTCATCGGTTGAAAAATGTTACAATACCAAACGACTTCAAAGTGAAACAAGCTTTAAGACCGGCCAATAAAGCTTATTTGAGTCTGTCACGTAAACACTCGTAGTTTTTACAGACAGCGCCGGGCCACGGTGACCCATACCCTGAGCCATACTCATAACTTTGTATAAAAATATATTTTTCATATTTTTGAAATGTCAATATGTCTGTGTGCTTACAACACGCATGCATCTACTATTTTGTTATTTTGTCTTAAATTATACCTACAGTAAATCAAACTTGAATATTCAAGACCCCATTTTCATTAAAAAAATCGAGCTCATCATTTTATGACTAAACGTAATTTGTGAAAGTGGTTGTTAGATTCAATCACACAAACATAATTGTGTCAATATAAGTTTAGTTTTTATTTTATTTACAATGTACTGATGACTCGCATGCGAGTCACGGGCCATGCGGAAGCGTTGAGTCATGACCCATACGCTGAGTCCTTGGCCCCGAATGGGTTAATAGGAGAGGCCTACGTCCAGCAGTGGACTATCATAGGCTGATGATGATGATTACGATGATCTAAACAGAAACTAAAATGGTTACTGAAAATTGTATAAGGTATAAGTTAACTACCCTGTATTTTTTTCAGCAAGTCAACGACACAAAAAGCGCGTACAGTCAAATTTCAGAATTGGTGAATGGACAATTTACTGATGACGAGGTTAGTGTATTTTCTCGTTTACGAATTTCGATAATTAAATTAATTCATTATTAAATAAACCTTTGGCTTCTTTATAAATGTGAGTATTTTTGGGAAAAGGTCCCACGTAGTCGGTATGTAGTTATTAGTAGTTCCTAAAACTACATACACTATGTACGAATAAACCATTTTCGGTAAGTTTTGCCATTTTTCACTAAACTGCCCGTAACTCGGAAACTATTAGAACCCGACATAGCATTAAACTTTTTAACGTAGGTACTTTGCTAAACTCACGCACAAATAAGGTTAGTCCACACAGTTTGTTTTTCATTGTGCGCCATTTGAAAATAATTATTAACCCACCTCTACATTACGTTGATTTCCATCCATAAGTATGTGTTATTATATTTAACAAAAAACTTCTAAAACTTGTAGGTACCTACGCATATGATAGATAGCATATGTAACTCTGGTGCGTGCATTGTCCATTGAGCTTCATGACCGCAGTTGTGCTTAAAGTTCTTTCCGTCCTTTTAAGATTTAACGTTAAATGTTCACAGCCAGGAGTAACGCCGGCGCCCGACCCAGCCGGTAACGGAACGACGCCAACGCCTAAAATTTCTAGAGCAGAGTTTCTCAAAATACTTGATCGTAATTTGAAAGGCTTGCAACGTCTTCGCAACTTGGAGTGGCGAGAAGCTAAGAAGGTTATTCATTTTACATAAATATTTGGTAATTTTCTCGGCAAAAGAATTTAAATTGACCTGGTTATTTAATACATTAGGTAGGTAATATGATTTAACCTCTTAAGGCCCAGCCATACCAGAAATATTATCATGGGAATTCTGTTTTAATTCAATATAATTTGATCGTGGTCAATATGTAGGTAGTTATTTACCTACTACAGTCGCCTCTCGTTAATTCGAAACTCGAAGGACCTATCCAAATATTACGATTTATCGAGAGTTTGAAATATCAAATGGTCGGAAATATTCGGGAAAAAAAATTAAAGTACGAGGTGTTAAGTAATA
This sequence comes from Thaumatotibia leucotreta, assembly GCA_025490895.1. Lineage (NCBI taxonomy): Eukaryota > Metazoa > Arthropoda > Insecta > Lepidoptera > Tortricidae > Thaumatotibia > Thaumatotibia leucotreta. Next base: position 135,599 of record JALPQI010000350.1, read on the forward strand.
ATCAACTGTTATTTTTTATAAAATGCATTTTTTAACAATATCAAAAGATTAGAAGCACATACATGTACAAACATAATGTTAATTAATTATTAATTTTCGATTAAGTCCTTCTTTTCAGCAATCGTCAAGCATCTATACTTTCTAGGACTCATAACTAACGTAAACGTTTAATCTATAAATTAACTGAGTGGCAAACAAATATGTAATTAACAACAAATGCTTGTGCAACTTTCTAAAATATAGGATACTTACCTCTTTAATCTCATAACTTTGAATTGGCCAATGTTTGACGCCCACGAGTTCGAATTAACGCGTGGTTTTGTTGTGTAGCTATTACTTTTTTGTTTGAATTACCAAGTGTTTAAAAATGTATTGATTTTTTTCGAAATAGCAAGAGATCTTCTAGGGAACTCGTGATAACTTCGAATTATAGAGAGGTTCGAATTATCGCAGGTTTGAAATAACGAGAGTCGACTGTAGTAAGTAGGGCGTGGGCCCTTAGGATGTTACCAGGATAATCAGTGTCGAAATAACGTGAATTCGTTTCGACTTTGCAAGGTATATACCTATCTAGTTTTCAATCATTTTACTGGCGAGAGTTCGGTTATCATGCTTAGACACTGGTCTCACCGCGAGCTACTATTAATAGTTCATAGCTTAGTAGCTCGCGGTGAGACCAGTGCGTTAGGGTGAGTGGCACCTTAACCGTCTATCAGAGTTAAATCTTTCGTTTAAATTTATTGTATGGTTAGTTTCATAGCTGGCTAATGTTGACGATTTACAGTCGCCATCAGATATATCGTAGCTCCATACAATTTGTACCCAAAAGTTTATGGGGAATAACTCCGTTGACCGGTACCGTACTATAAATGGTCCTTCCAGCGGGATATATTACATACGGCTCTTATTTACTTCACAGGATTCGAGAGCAAACCTACAGAGATACAAAGAAGAAATATTCGGTGGAAAAAAACCAAGGAAGAGATGATAGTTATCTTCATTTTCATATGCCATCAAAGTCATAGTTTTAATTTATTTTGAATTAGGTTTAGATAATATTTTATCTTCAGGGATAAATTAATGTTACTTCTCGGTGTTGTACATATAGGTATACGTGATTAAAAGATTGAAAACGATTTTTTTTTTTAATTCCTCGAAATGTCCTTTTTCATTTTTTTTAAACAGTTCTACCTACATGTGTGGTCGAACTGGCTCGACTGTCGGCTACACAGAGCACGGACCTCTTTAGTGTGTAACCTTAGAGATAGAGGCGGCCTTGGCTGTCATTTTCATAGAAATCGACCGTGTCAGGTAATTTTGACATGTTAATGTAAATAGTGTTGTGGTATGGCTCGATATTTTTATCGATAGATTAAAACCAACAGTTATTTGACTAAAAATGTTACTTGAAAAAGCTATTCAAACATTCTCATTTTTAAAATCTCACTGAAATGATGTCGTTATGAATGATATAAAAACAGTAAAATTTGTACATTTATTTGAATTTATATTTACAATAAGTACCTACTTACATTAAGTTGTTAGCTTTAAGGTTAAAGTTAAACAACAAGTGTTAAGGGTAAGGCTAGAGAGGCTGTCTAGTTATATATGTTAATTACCTTTGCATTGGTTTGTTTGTTCAAGGTGTGCAAACTACATCTACTTATATAACGTTATAAAACGCAAAAAGAAAATTGTAACTATAAATGAGAACTAAAATTAAACGATCAACTGTAAGGAGTTTAGATGGTTAGGTAATTTAGGTATTATATATGAGGACAGATTAACTAGATGTATAAATGTATAAAGATATTTTTAAATTCGTAAATTGTACCGTTTTACGTTTTCTTGAAAGATTATCAGATGGGTTACTTGGGACAAGAAACACCTGGAAATTACATACTTAAATTAATATGTATTAACAGATAATTAACATCAGATATCCTTTAAAAGGTACTTTACTTTTAAAACATAATAAAATTATTTAGCAAAGCTAACTTACCTTGTCAAACGCAGGATGGAGTTTTAAAGTTGGACAGGCACACAGTAGATCGAAATGAATAAAAAATGGACATACGCATTTTTTCCTAAAAATCCTATTTTAAAAAATGCTCTTCGGTTGGAAATGATATAAGGAATAAAAAATGTTATATAAAAAATTTCCAAATGAGGCTTATTTTAAGCAGAAAAAAATAAAATGGGTTTTTTTGGTATGAAACTGAAAAATAGGTATCTTATAGTAAGAAAACCGTAACCGATCCAGTTTTCAAACCTTTATAATATCATTATCCTACCTTCGAACAGTAGAAAATAGTTAAAACCTTATCTCAGTAGGTGCCCGTTTTTGTTTTATAGTCCAATCAAAAGTCAGTAAGGACAAAAATTTTCTTAGTTAACTATGTTTTTATTTTCGTTAAAAATACGGTATATTCATGACAATTTAGTATAAAAATAAAATATTTGTGACATTTTATTAATAATAAATACATTTTTTTATGATAAAATTGCATTGAAATAGAAACATTTATTGCGATGATTTTATTGATAGTAAACATATAGCTAAAATATACTTAAGTATCTTAGGTATCTTGGGACATCTTACACAAATCAACCTTGTCCCACGGTAAGCTCAATTAAGGCTTGTGGTGTGGGTACCAGGCGACGATATATATAATACATAGATACATATAGATATTTAGATACATACACCACCACGACCAAGGAACAAACATTTGTGATGAATAAATGCACAAAGAATGCCCTCCTCGCCGGGATTCGAACCCGGAACCTCCAGCTTCGTAGGCAGGGTCACTACCAACTAGGCTACAGAGGCTGACAAAATGAATGGAGTAAATGTGGAGTAATTATCGACTTTAAATTACGTGATTAACCCGTTTGATAAATATTCAAATAATTATGTTTGAGTCTCACGTTAGTTATAATTCTAAAAATAACAATGTAAGTTATAAAAAAATAGATTGTATCTTAGATCTATTTTATTCACCACCTTTTTCTACACTTTCAAACGTTTCTATATTTTCAGCATCATCACTGTCATCAGTGCTTATGTTTTCTATTTAAAAAAAAAGTATAGAATAAGGAGGTAAATAATAAAGATTTTTAAAAGGCATTTTTTATTTACTTATATCGTTATTGTTGATTTCAAGTATATTTTTTTGATACTCTTAGTAAAAACATCGCAATAAATGTTTGATTTCAATGTCTTAATTTTTAACCATTTTCTTGAGAAAACTTGTATTTGTCTGTATGAAAATGTCACAAATATTTTATTTTTATACTAAATTGTCATGAATATACCGTATTTTGAATGAAAATAAAAAAATAGTTAACTAAGAAAATGTTGTATTTACTGACTTTTGATTGGACTATAAAACAAAAACGGGCACCTACTGAGATAAGGTTTTAACTATTTTCTACTGATCTAAAGTAGGACAATGATATTATAAAGGTTTGAAAGCGGGATCGGTAACGGTTTTCTTACAATAAGATACCAATTTTTCAGTTTCATACAAATAAAACACATTTTATTTTTTTCTGCTTAAAATAAGCCTCATTTTGAAAAATGTTATATAACATTTTTTATTCCTCATATCATTTCCAACAGAAGAGCATTTATTAAAATAGGATTTATAGAAAAAAATGCGAATGTCCATTTTTTATTCATTTCGATCCACTGTGAGGCATTGGTAATAAGGGTCACGGTCCATACAAAGTTGAGAAAAATTGTGCGCTGCGAGTTACAGTTTTGTAATTTTAACCAGAGCTAGAGGGTCTCAAAATAGTAGTTTTTAGATGTGGAGGGAAAACCAATTCCCCCCCTGAGCGCGGGGGGAGGGGGGTGAATGTGCATGCGGAAGGGTTGCGTTTAATATTTTTTTACTAAATAATAAGGTCTACTATGCGTTGTTTGGTATCATTTTCGTGTAAAACGGACCTGGAAAATCCATTTTTTATCATAAACATGAGCGATTTCATATAAAAATGTAGATTTTTTGGAGTAACAGTAAAAAAGTCACCGTTTTTATTTTAATTTAAGCGTCATATAAGTATTAAAAAACAAAGTTATCCAATTTAAAAAAATAGTGTAAGATAGCATATTTATTGCAGATTTTAAAAATATACACATTTGGTAGTCTTTCATACAAAAATTCACTGAAAAAAAATTTACCTGACGCGTACCTCCAACAAAAACCTCCGCGTAACCTCAAAAAAGAGACTTTTGTGCCGGCAACTGCTCATAGATTATACATATTTTTGTACTTAAGTATATATTATTGTTCATATTACAATTGTAAATATTTATTGATATGAAAGTAAATTGAATATTTTTTCTTTTTTTTAATAACCTAAGATTATTAAGAATTTTATTTGTTCAGATTCTATTTTTAGATTTTATCGATTATTGTTTACCGCGTTTATATTATATATCTGGTCTATCTGATTATATGAATCAGAATGGGTAATCATTTTTACAAGTGTTATTAGGTAATGATCTCATTACCAAAGACGATAAAGATAATTTTCACTAACCGGGACTAAACAACTAACCCAGTTCACCCACGTTAAAAGTTTATATCATATGGGATTTGACAATCAATTGTTAAACGTTTACTTCATAAATCATCATTATTACCATATCAGCGAAAGACGTCCACTGCTGAACTAGGCCTCCCCCAAAGATTGCTACAATGACCGGTCCCGCGCCACTCGCATCCAGCGGACTCCTGAGACCTTCACTGTCCACCTTGTGGGGGGGTACCCACGCCCCACGCTGTGCCTTCCACCTGCGAGGCCGCCGCATTGGCCATCGGTTCTACGTGCAATGTGCCCCGCCCACTGCCACTTTAGTTTAGTGATTCGGAGAGCTATGGAGCTATACTTTGGTTCTGCTGCGGATCGTCTCATTTCTAATACGACCTCGCAAAGATACTCCCACCATAGCCCTCTCCATTGCCCTGTGGTTGACTTTAAGCTTTCTTATGAGGCTCATTCTAAGCGACAACGTTTCAGTACCGTAATGGCATCACTCTTTTAAATCTTTGATCAGTGTGTGTTGCCACACTGATCAAATACTTTTGTCTTCAAGAACTGCGGAATATTGGACGAAAAGATGTGTCGTAGCTTCCCAAACGCTGCCCAACCTAGTCGGATTCGATGATTGACATCTTACTCAAAGTTGGACCTACCTAACTGGGTAGTTTGTCCTAGGTAAGTATATTATAGTCGTCTACACCTTCGAGTTTAGTCTCCGATTGTAACGGGAGTTTTCGTCTTATCCATGTTCATCCTAAGACGAACTCGCTCGAAGGCGCTACTGAGGTCAGCGGTCTTGGAGTCGGATTGACATAGTGGCGCTTTCGTACAAACACCTCAACATTTCGACATAGCGGTAGTCTACTTGGTACCGTTAAAGAGACTGTAGTACTGCCCAGAGTTTCGATCAAATCGAAGGCCTTGGGGGTTACCATGACGTACTAATGCGATTCAGTTTAGGTTCTGGGAAAGGGGCAGTGATACACGACTCGTATAGCCTTGTCCCTTTCTCTCGACCTAAATTAAACCGCATTAGTACGTCATGGAAACCCCTCTTATCGTAGTCCACAAACGCTAAACGCTAAACAGAGGGGCAGGTTATACCTATTCCTCGGTCTTCTGTATAACATTTACGAAACGCCAATTCGGAAACCGGATTTTTCGGCAGGCTGGAAGTCATCAAGCCTGCCGTGCAAGACGATTCGTAATGACTCTTGAAAACATCTTATAAATATGGCACGGAAGTGAGATGGATCGGTAGTTCTTCAATAAGGCGTTGTCAACTTTTTTCAAGAACAGTACCACCACTCTTCTGTTCCATGCCTAAGGCGTTCTCCCTTCCGGAGTTGAACAACTTCTGAAGGGCCATAAGGATTGGTTTACCACCTGGCTTCAGATGCTCAGCTATAATTCCGTCTTCCCCAGACGCCCTGTTATTTTTTAGCTATTCAAGAGCCATTCTAATATCACATAGGCTGATATATGATCCGGGATATCCTCTGTAACTATAGTGCCGGGTCAGTCACTTACTTCATAAGAAATTTATCAATTATCAAATTCCGTGTGAAATAAACGTTTAACCCGGGTTGCTTGGTTAACCCAGGTTGATGCAATTTGCCCTAACAGACATTATGGAGTATTTTGTTTACGCAAAATCGCTAAATTCCCGCAGTAGAAACGTACTGTTAACAATAAGTCAAATCAACGTCCCTTTTTTATTCGAGGTACGCGACAGGTGTAATTTTTTTACAACTTATTTTTGCATGGAAAGTTCCAAAAAGTATATATTTTTAAACACTACAATAAATATGCTATCTTGTAGTATTTTTTTATTTTCATATATTTATTTGGTAATACTTATATAACGCAACAATCAAAATAAAAACGGTGATTATTTTACCTTTATACCAATAATTATTTTTTTATATATGAAAATCTTCATGTTTATTATCAAAAATGAATTCTCCATGTCTGTTTTATATGAAAATTATACCAAACAATGAATAGTAGGCCTAAATATTAGACGAAAAAAATTTAAGTTAACCCTTCCGTTTGCACATTCACCCCCCTCCCCCCTCGTTCAGGGGGGGAATTGGTTTTCCCTCCACATCTAAAAATTTATATTTTTACTCCCTCTAGCTCTGGTAAAAATTACAAAACTGTAACTCACAGCGCACAATTTTTTCCATTTGGACCTCTACTATGGATGACAATATAGATCTCGGATTTGTTTTTACAAAACAGTCATTTTGGAAGTGGTCCGAACCAATTGTGTCGTGTTTTTGCGGAAACCAGTTCAACTTTCCAGCCGCCGTTATCCAGCGTTTTCTGACACATGGTTCTATAGGAAATCTAAAAATTAAGTCAGAATTTCTTAAACTATATGTTTTTGTATAGTTGCTTCATTGTCTGCACTCTAGCCTCGTCCTGCCCAATGTGATTTATAAAGGACATATTCGATTTTTGGCAAATAATTAATGTATAGCTCGTTTATGTTGAGGTTACACTCAAAATTATTTATTTTTATGTAAAATGTAGACCAAAGGAAAACCGACTATATTTTCAAACTTATTACTCTTATTAGGTTTAAATTTCAATAGCTCAATCTTTGTATGACGGGCAGGACGAGGCTAGATAAATATTATATTATTGCTAAATATAAATAAATAAATAAATGTTTGGGGGACAGTCTCATACAAATCAACCTAGCCCCGAACTAAGCAAAGCTTGTAAGATATATATATGTACTTAAATAGAGAAATACACATAATTATACTTACTTATACATAGGAAACGTCCGTGACTCGGAAACAAATTTTGAATTTCTACTAACACCGTTTAGTTGTAAGAGTTTACATAGACTATCGATAACAAATTCAGCGTGGTGTCTCTTCACTTTGTCTCTCGCCCATACTAATTTTATATTGAATTTAATATAATTTTTTTACTTACCTGTGATAGGAAACGTTTGAATTTTGTTTATTAACGTACGTAGACTGGTTCCTGCACCAGATTACAGAGCAATGTGGCATTCTTGGTATATTTTTATAGTTTATATACCCATGACGTCTCGAGAGGTACTGACAGCACATATTATGCGTAAAACGCATATGCGCGGCACGGGTTTTGTTTGTCACGCCGTCTCTCTATAGGCGCCCTAAGAGTTCCAACCTCCTTGGTCGGCTATTAACCCTTCAATTAAAAATAGAGTAATGTACTGTGTGATGTGATAAGAAACAATTGACAAAATTTAATTTTCATCGTTCTACGTAATTTCTGACTTTTTCTGCCATGGCTTGGAGTTCAAAGATGCACTGCCGAGACAAGAACCCGACTCCATTCATGTTTTTCAGCCATTTTGAATTTTGATGACATCACAATGATCAACCAATTGCAACCCTAGGTCACTCAGGAACCATGTCAAAGTAACGTTATCTATCATATTGTAAGTTACTCAAACTACTTTTCATTTTGACATAGTTCTACAGTGGCTTAGGGTTCCTAATGCCTGACCGTACTTAAAGACTTTGCAACACGCATGTCTTGCTCTGGAGTTGCACGCATTCATAGGCTAAGATAGCTGCTTGCTGGCGACGTTTTAAAAAGCATATTTAAGCTCCAAAAGCATATTGAAAAAAGAAAGGGAAACCCCTTCCTACATTCAATTGACCGTGAAAGGGAAACCCCTTCCTACAGCTAAGTCAAATGAATGGGAAAGCAATTCAAAGTGTTAGCCATGTGATTTGGGCTATTCATTCAGTGATTGGCTAAGCCGTTCAACGACTTTTGCCTGGGAAGAGGTTGACCGGTCCCTGGTTTATCATCATACTTTAGACCCCACCGGTGATGGCGGTGATCGGTGATGCACATAACAGCCAAAGTGTTATATAGCTAACAAGTGAACACTATTTAAATTGTAAATAGAGATCATACGAACCAGAACAAAATAAATACATCTAGCAATTTTACTTTATGATCCTGCGACCATTTTATTCTCTGAGTCAACATCTTTTTTCTTTACACTTCTATCTGTAAATATATACAGTATAGCCCGGCTTCCGGGGAACAATTCGTATTTAGTTCGGACAATTCCCCTTTTGACGCGATTGGAAACACTAGTTTGACTAAGCATCATTTGCATAGCTTCTTCTTGGACAAGGCAATTAAGAACTGGCGCCGTTATCTTCAATTCACATCTGTCAACACCATCAACCTAGAACAAACATCTAGGTAAATAATATAAATAGTACCTAGTAGGAGAAAACAAAGCCTACAGAAGTCAACTTTGTGCATTCATTGAAACCCAATCTCCCAAAATCAAAGAATTGCGGGAAGTGCTTAGAGCTTTATGATTAGTAGATTCTACGACATGTATTTAAGCGTACCAAACACGAGGACATCCGCTGACTATACAGGGTGATCAATCCAAATGGGTCAGTCAGTATGGAGGTTTTGGAAACTATAACAGATAGCGAAATCTTGCTTTAGGAACCATGAGATCGATTTTAGTAAAAAGAAAAACTGCATTCATACACTTACTAAAATACGTATATTCGGCCCAGGAATCGAACCTACACTTTTTGAAAAATTAAATTTTACTTATTTTCATTTGAATATCGGTTGTGTAGCTCTTAAATAGTAAATGATACTAAGAAACATGATATCTAAAACTAATAAAAACCATGTTTTAAACCATGAAGATTTAATTTTCAATACTTCAGTGCCGCCGCAACAAAGGCAAATTCGCTATCTCTTATGGTTTCCAAAACCGCCATACTGACCCATTGGGATTGATCACCCTGTATATTCAATCCTATTCTCCTTTAGTATCTTCGTAAAACACTCGCCTTTTCCAAACTTAAGTATAGGTACCTTCTATGTGTATGATCCGACATCCCTACTTCGGAGGCTCTGGCTAGAGCACTTTTTCGTTATAGAAAATTCGCCATAGCATTCTGATAAAATTACAAACTTGGCAAGCCTCTTGAAAAAATGCGGTATATTGAGACAGAATAATTTCTTTACCTTGCATAAAAGCGACAGCTTATAGTGGTCATCCACCTTAGGCCATGTCTGTCCAAGTACATTCTCCTGCCAGTTAATCAAAGGGGAGGATTGGCATATTCTCCTTGGCGCTGAAATAAATCCTGCCCAAAGTTCAGAACAGAAATGTGGAGCTACTGGTGACAGCATTATTATGAGAGTTGCCAATGCTAATTCATATTCTTTACTTTTAGCAATGGCTTCTGGATGAATTTTGTTCTGTAAATAAATAAAAAATACTACATAATATACTTTTGTAGGTTAATTTCAGTAAGAACACAATTTCTAAGCATTTGGACCAAACAAGCATTCGCACCATCCCATCTCCTCCTGCGGGTGTCGTAAGAGTCGACTAAGGGATTGAAGTGTCACTGACCATTATTTGATAAAAAATTGATGATGGGCAGCAGCGTCATCATAGTGGACACATTACTGCGATCGCCAATCCGCTTGCCCAGCGTGGCGATTATGGGCTTTTACTTCCTAATGCGTCCATACGCATAGTTAGGAATAGGAGAGGCCTACGTCCAGCAGTGGACTATGATAGGCTGATGATGTATGTATGTATGTAAGCATTCGCTCATTCTATCCCCCACTCTACGAAATCAACGAATTTCGACGAATCACGTTTTGTGAAACGAACGAATTTCGTAGAGTGGGGGATAGAATGAGCCAACTTTAAAGGTGCGTTCAAACAAAAAGAGCATTCGCTGTTCTAACCTCCCACTCTACGAAATTCGATCGGTAAACAAAACGTGATTGGTTGATTTCGTAGAACGGGCGCTAGAACAGCGAAGTTCTTTTGGTTTAAACGCACCTTTAACCCTAAGGCCGATTTGCACATTCTCAAGTTAGGTCACTAACACGAGCCTAACTAAACGAATAGTACTTAGTATCAAAAATTAATGCATTTATATTATTTTAAACCAGTTAACCATGAGTTAGGCAATGAAGTGAAAAGGCTAAGGGATGGCAAACAGATAGTGTAGTCATGGACATAGATAGATCGGGGTGCGTTGCGCGTGTCCGCCGCGCGTAGGTATTGCTTTCTAAGCGCTATACCCACTTTGCGTAAATTATAAAAATAATGTGGTTGGTGCATCACCAGCACCTTCATAATCAAAACATAAATATCTAAATTATAAATATTGGATGTCATATACCAAAGTAAAAACGACCAAGATCACCAACGTCCGTGGTGGGAATCGAACCCACGTGTCAATATTTAGTTAATAAATACTTTAGATTTGTGTTTTCACAAGTACTTCAATAATTATCTACTGTTCAATTTATTAAAATAATGAAAAAAAAATGGCCCTAAAAAGAGCATAATAAAAACTTACCCTAAGAGAGTTAGTTAAGGCTTGCAGTCTTGATATGCCTACACTGAGCATGTGAGTGTATTTGAAATGGTATGTAGTATTTGCTGTAAAATAATTTCTAGAATCCCATAGTTTAAGGTCTATTTTTTCAAACTCTTGGCTGGTAATAGTATTCTGCTCATATAGAGAAACATCATTTCTATGTTTGATAAAATCTCGCATTGTTATCCATAATCTATGCTGCCAATTAAGAACACCAGGAAAAGCTAAAAAAATACAATTATTACCAAACTGATAGAAGTCACACACACATAATGTAATACATACCAAAAACTTTAATCAAATCAAAAGAATATTTTATCAATCAATTCAGAACATTAAAATTTTACCAAACCAAATTTGGTTTTAAATATTTCTTGGATAGTTGATATTTAGATTTTTTCAAGTTTAGGTATATTTAATTTAAGCTGAATTTTACACTCACTAGCTTCTGACCAGTGCCTGCTAGTTGCTGGAGGGACATCGGCCAATATCAATAGACGCGTGGTATCGCATCCGTAAGTACTTAACAATCTCTCAGGATTCTCTCCATTGTATTTAGACTTGCTCATCTTTTCCCACTGCACAGCTACAGGTTGTTGTGTAAGTTTTTCTTTATATTCATTTCCTGTCTTTTCCACATTCTCAGCAGGAACATATTTTCCAGATGACTTTACTTTATAAGATTGTCCCATAACCATACCTTGGACCAAGAGTTTTTTGAATGGTTCCTCATGTTGAGTCCAGCCCAGAGAATGCAAGAAGTAACTCATAAAGCGAGCATAGTACAAATGCAACACTGCATGCTCTTTCCCACCAATATAAATTTGAACGGGAGTACACCCCTGGAGCTTTTCTTTTTTAAATGGTTCTTTGTTATTTGTGGGATCCAAGAAACGATAATAGTACCATGAAGAGTCAACAAATGTGTCCATAGTATCAGTCTCACGCCTACTGCTTGCGTTACATTGTGGACATTTACATTTCACCCAATCATTAAGGTCTGTCAATGATTTGCTGGTAGATTTTGTGTAGTCAAGTTTCGGTAATTCCAATGGGAGTTGATCGTATGGCACAGGGACCGTGCCACATTTGGGGCAGTGTATGATGGGTATTGGAGTGCCCCAGTACCTTTGTCTGGATATAAGCCAGTCTTTTAGTTTTGAACTCACTAAATGACCCCCTACATCTTTTGATTTCGCCATGTCAATAGCTCTTTGGTTTTCATGTTCAATATTTATTGTAGGATAGGTGGTCATTACGGTAAAATTAACCTTATTTGCCAGATCTTTGTCAATTTTATCTACAGAGGGACAAGCTATGTATACATCCCTCCCTTCTGCATAATTAGCATCTTCACTTATATATACTGGTATTTCAGCATTTGTGATAGGATTTATAGCTTTAAAAACTTTATTATCACTGTAATCTAGTTCTTGGGCAATAATATTTTCCCTACTTATTGATAAAAAATCTCCATAAATTAATTTGTAAGGATCAGAAGTCCAAACATCTAGCGCCTTTAACTTATCATTTACTATAATGTTAAATTTAACTACTGTACCATTGCATTCACCAATCCAGTGTTTTTGTAAATTGATTATGTCTTTCCAATTCTCTAGTTGCTCACTATTAAGCCCATCATAAAGTTTCTGCGCAAATTTGGTGGTTTTGATAAACCATTGTTTAAGAATTTTCTTTTCTACTTTGGCCCCAGATCGCCATGAGCAGCCTTGTTCATCTACCTGCTCATCAGCCAAAACTGTTTGATCCACAGGATCCCAGTTGACACTGGCCTGAAATTGTATACATTATGACATATATAAATGAAATTAAAGTGTGCCTTTAACGCATGCAGTAGTAGCATCATTTTATAATAATATAAAGCCAGCCAAGAGCATCAATACTTTAAAATAAAACTATTTGGAACATAATCAGCTTCGCTGTTTTTTAATAACTACGAAACCCTACACTGAGCATGGCGCGATATGCTGACATGCTCTTTAGCCGGTTTTACAAGAAATAATTGCTTATTTACGAAACTTTTTGCAATACAGCAACCTTATCCAATTAAATGGCTTAAATACTTTGTTAATTTGAATAATGCATTAAATTTGATTTGAACACTGAACTCTATAATTACAAATTATGTGCACAACTACACACTGGATGTGCATGTGTTGACGCTCAGGATTGTGACAAATAACTTTTGTATACATAATAGAACTACTATTCACTTTGCTTAAATAGAGTAATGAAGTGGGCAACAGAGATGCATCTTTTATATGAACATTTTTCAAGTGCAAAAAGAGACACAACAAATGAAAAATGTAGCAAACAGTTTTTGAGCAAGTCCACTTGATGTCTTGTCTTGTAAATATGTCTTGAAAATAGATTACAATTTCCCAAAAGAAAGTAATTAGCCTTTTCAATTTTTCTGTTAGTAGCAGCCCTGTGGTAGCGAAGATGCCGTGCATATCCACCTGGCAGGCACATAGATTTATGCTTTTGCTCACCTGGCAGGTACGCCGGCATCTGAGCAAAGTTTCAAAGCACCTACCTGGCAGGTATGAGGTATGTTCATCAATTAAGAACTAAATCAAAGCACACATAACACAAATATCTTACCTTGCTTTGGTATGCCAAACCATTTTCAAATAATTTTAGAAATATGTATTGTGTCCACTTGTAATACTGAGGATCACATGTAGATAATTCTCTATTCCAATCAAAGTTAAATCCTAAATCAAGGAGCTGCTTTTTCATTGATGCAATGTTACTAACTGTCCATTTCTGAGGTTGAATGTTTCTTTCAATTGCAGCATTTTCAGCTGGCAGTCCAAATGCATCCCAGCCAATAGGATGTATAACTTGATCTCCATTTAGTTTGTGATATCTCGCAATTGTGTCTGAGATAGTATAAACACGAACATGGCCCATGTGCAAGTTGCCTGATGGATATGGGAATTGTGCCAACACATAGTGTAACTTTCCATTATTTACTGGCTGTTTTCTTTGGACTTCTTCAACCCAGTGCCTTTCGATTTTCAATTTTATTTCAGAGTTCAAATCTTGCGGCTATAAAATTAATGTTATTGTGATCACAAAATCCTACATTCATAACTAAATATATGTATACATATTGATTTTCTTACCCAAAGTCCTAAGCTGCCATGAAGTGATCTTATCACAGAAAAAACAAACTGGTGCTTTCTGAGTGTCTGCAACGAATTGTTTTTCAGTAAGGGGAAAAACATTTTGCTATGAGGATTTGGATTTTATCAACATTCCGAATAAATAATAATACATTTCGATGTGTAATTTTCAAAATGTAAGGTTCTATAGGTTAAGTCGAATATTCTTGACAGGATGATGGGGTATTTAGTGTATATATTTTTAGCACTTCACAACGTCGCAAGTTATCAATCTATTGTAACAATTTTACTGTTCTTAATAAATTAATAAAAATCATAATGAACATAATATTACTGCGATCGTAACCAACCATTACATTACTCTGACTGAATTGACACTGACAGTGACAGATTCCAATATTGTCATCATTGTCAATGTCAAATTTAGGTTTTGACAGGTGTCAATCTAAATGTCTAAAACACAGATTAAATATATAAAATTTTTTTTATATATTTATTTTCAAAACTACAATTTATGTACATAGATTAAATCTAACTAATCTACTTAACCTAACCTATATCTAAGATTGGCCCTTGTGGCATTGTACCGAGGATGCTGGCGGCATTTCCTCGCTGTATCGCAATACTGATGCGTTGTGCGAGGAAGTCGCCAGCTCTTCGGTCCTTAGTTACATCAACCAGACGTTTCGCGATCTCAGCAAACAATTTGCGTGCGCTGGGGCCCCAAGAACCTAAAGTTTCTACGCCAAACGGTAAAAAATCGTACTCTTATATAAAATAATATGTCTATGGTCTAAAATCACTCCTCACTCGTGAGCAAATCGTTCGTGGCGCGAAGCCGCGAGCACGAGCTCAGTGTAACAGTGTTCGCACCTTCTCAGCTTTTTGTTGGTATTTTACAAAGAATATAGTATTTTGGGCCGCGTTAAAAGAAATCAATGCTAGGCATTTCTAAGAAATACCGCGTATATTGATCATAACATGCGGTTAACACAAAGTCGCGATTGTGAAATCGATTCGCATATTGTTCTCACTTGGTTCCCATCTAGCTCCCGCTTTTCACTCACTACACTACGTCATGACATCATACGTCTAAAGGTGCGTTTAAACCAAAAAAGCATTCGCTGTTCTAGCGCCCGTTCTACGAAATCAACCAATCACGTTTTGTGTACCAATCGAATTTCGTAGAATGGGAGGTTAGAACAGCGAATGCTCTTTTAGTTTGAACGCACCTTAATGCTTTCTGTGCCTCTTTAGCTGTCATTTGTCAGTAGTCTCATGATTTTCCATTAATCTTTATGGTATAGACATTTTAACTTAAATTAAACAGCGTAATTTATAAAACTTCCACAATGGCAAAACCTAAACCCGAAGATGCAGCTGAAGATGCCAAAAAGATTGTAGACGAGGCGAAAAATTTCATCGAAAAAGCTGTCGCAGATATCGGGAAGACTTCTGCAACTAAACAGCTAATTTTAGGAACTGCGTCAGGATGGTACGTACAAAATTATAAGTTGCACAATTGCATTTTGCAATACGTACATTTCATCTTACTTTTTGAATTCATAGCTCAGTTTAATATTACACACAAACTGATCAAAAAATGTGAAAAATGGAATGTAAATCCTTCTCTTTTGTTTATTTTAGGATCACAGGCTTTATCACAATGAAAATTGGCAAAGTTGCTGCAGTTGGACTGGGTGGAAGTGTAATTTTGTTACATATTGCTAGTCAGAAGGGATATATTGATATCAACTGGGACAAAATTAATAAGAAGGTTGATAAAATTAGTGACAAAATTGAGAAAGAAACAACAGGGAAATCTCCTGATTGGTTTGAAAAAGTAAGTATAATGCTTTTATTGGTTAAAGTTTTGTAATAAGTAAATGAACAAGTGCTTAGGGTCCTGCTTTGAAATCTTTTTATCAGAATTAATCTAACTATATTTCTATTCCTTGACAATGCTAGAGTGAAGATACACAATGACATCACTTCAGCTATATATGGGTCTCTGCACTTGTTATTCATTAGAATGAATCATCAAAACAACCTTGTTATACACAATGCTAATGTTTCAGTTCTACACTGTGGACTCTTATAACTCAATAGATTTTAACCACACATTTTTGATTTAAAAATAAACAAATAATACTATATGAGTTTTGCAATACAAAATTTTTTAACTATTTTTGAATATAAAAACTTTAAGTTAAACTTAAAAAGTAAATGTTATTCATGAAACTGGCACTTAAAATGAGTGATAAAGTTTTTTTTTTACTAAAACCTTATTTTGTAAATGTTTTGTTTCTCACTTCTTGACACTATTAATGAGGTTAGTGAGACTAGTAGGTTAGGTCATTTGCAGTAAATGTGTACCTTTTAATTTTTATATGCGATCATGGATTATAATACACCATTTTACTCAGCATTGTGCATACTTTTCAGTTAAAACAAAAAAAGTATGTCTCTAAGGCTGCGTATCCACCAGAGATGTGGAACATAAGTATGTAAATTGAGATTACTCAGTTTAGTTACTCCCATACTAAAGGTATGAAAAATTCTGTAACGAATTTGAGATTTTTTTTAATCAGTTTTGTTACATTTCGTTTCGTACAATTAGTATGGGAGTAACTAAACTGAGTAATCTCAATTTACATATTTATTTTCGTGACATTAGAGACATACTTTTTTGTTTCATAACTCAAAAGTAAAATGGTGTATTACAAGTCCATGATCGCAAATAACAAGTAAAAGGTACGCTTTTACTGCAAATGACCCAAATGGCACCAATACCCTTAAAAATACCTCTTGTACTGAGTAACAATTAGAAAATATGTATTTTTCAATTGGTAATAACTCTGAAACTTGGAAATATCCAGAAAAGTTAATATGACATTATAGTTTCTAAATGTAGTCAGGAATACACTGTTAAAATCGGTTGGGTATTAAGAGTCCATGGTGTATAGTAGACTATGCTAGATTACTGTTACTAACATAATTGAAGGATTAAATTCACATGACATGGATAGCCTAGGTCCTAGCTCCACTATCAAACACTGAGCCCCTGCTAGCACAATGCCTGCACGGTAATAATTATAATTATTGTGCTCATAAAAAAATAACACAATTTTTTTTGTGATACAAAATATGACCATAAAAAATAACATAATAAGAAAATATAGTATACATATACTTTTGTAATGTAGGCCACAACCTAAATACCTATTGTATGTCTGAAAGGGTTGGTTAAAATTTATTTTTTATTGATAGTATATGTTTTAGGGCATTTAGGAAGAGGTCTGATTTCTGTTTTTTAGTTTTACTGCATTGTTTTTAGTTAGGTTTGATAAACAAGATATAGTCATTTATTTAATTTAAAAAGTAATTTATATACCATTAAATTATTATTTATTTGAATTTTAATATTATTTGAGGTGTATATAGGTACTCACTTGCATATAACTTATCAAAAACTGGGTTAGGTTTTTCTTGATTGTTATTTTATTGGTCATTATATATTATTAGGATGACATGACATAATTTAAGTTGAAATATTAATCCTCAACATCAAAATGTTTGTATTGGAAATTCTGGGTATAATATTGCGTTAGAAAATTCACTACCACAAGCATGTAGCTTTACAGTTATTGTTTTTGCTTGCATTAGAGTTAAAGGTTGATGAATAATATTCAATGGGTAAAAGCACATTCATATTTCTGACATTATTTTCAGCTTGTTTATCAAATTTAAATTGTGTATGTACCATCAAAATATGCTTGACTGGTTTACATTGTATGCTAATACCAGAATGTTTTGGGTTGGTTCACCATAGTTAAATAAATTGAAATTACAAATTTATTTTGTTCCAGGTATTATTATTTGTCAAAGATAATTCGTATTACTCAGCAGGGTTCACAGGAGGATTTTTTTTTGGTATTGCATCATCCTGAATTTCTAATACTACTTGTGAGTGCAATGAATTACAAATATATTAAATATATCAATCATAAACATAAATATCTCTTGAAATAAAACCAGTCAGGTGTAATGGTTTTTGTCGATTCATAAATCAATAAATGCCCAAATTGAGAAGTAATTGCTTGCATAATTTCATAATATGCTGTAGTTAGTCTTAATACGCCTACATGTAGTAGGTTGATATATTTCAATACTAAATAGTAACCCTTTCTCAGCCGATCACGATCCTAACTCGTTATTATCGCAGTTATGATCTTTAACTTTGTTGATGACTCGTTAGCGTTCAAATTTTAACGTTTTTTTATCGGCTGTTACAGGGTTAGTAGTTATTTTTTGTTGTAGTATATAATGCAAATTGATAGCGTGATCATAAAATAATACTATAAAATTACAACTAGCTTTCCAATATTTAAATAATTACCAATCTTATTTTTTCCATCCGTTATTTAGCGATACTTTTGTAATTGCGACACATTATTGTCAGACTTCTTAGCTTTTTTGGTAGGGATTCTGCCTACGAAGCTGGAGGTTCCGGGTTCGAATCCCGGCGAGGGCATTATCTGTGTCTGTGTATTTAGTTATCACATATATTTGTTCCTTGGTTGCCTCTGTTTATGTATTTATGTAATAATCTATATATCTCTCTATTATATATCTATCGTCGCTTGGTATACCCACATTACAAGCCAGGGATTGAATACCGGTTTTTCTTCATACAAAATAATTGTTTTAGTTTCGTTCTGTTTCATTCTTCGGTACATAAATTCTTTGTTAATGGAGTATTTTAAAAATACGATGTTATTAAGTACAAGTTTTCAGTACTACGTAAAGAGCATATTTTTTTCTAATTATTGGGGTATTTCGAAGATTTCAAAAAAACCGGTTCCGATCCCTGTTACAAGTCTTAATTGGGCTTACCGTGTGACGAGGTTGATTTGTGTAAGATATCCTAAGTTGTTTACAGGCGCGGATCCAGGACTTCGTTCAGGGGGGGGGGGGGCGACATTGCCCTATGATATGATAGTATTTTATACTTAAAACAGCAACAACTGCCCCTGTTGCCCCCCCCCCCCCCCCCGGATCCGCGCCTGGTTATTTATTCAACTGTACTGGCATGGTCTGGTACCCCAAATCATTTGCTTAGCTCGTTCTCTCGTCTGTTATCACTTTATCACTTTGTCATTTAACCCTTTATAGGGCACCGGTCTCAAAAACGACCACCCTGTAACACTATCTTTCTTGTACAGAATGTTTCGTACTATATAATGGCGTTAAGGGGTTAACAGGCAAGACTTAAAAAAATCCTGGATCCAGGCCTCATCGCAAATAAAATAAAATGCCACCAACTGTCCATACTCATCTTAGGGCTTGTCCATTAATCACGTCATACTGCATAGGGGGAGGGGGGGTCAAGAAAAAATCACCAATTATCACCATAGGGGAGGGGGGGTCATCGGACAAATCACGTGTAATTTTTTGTCACTCTCTGCTGAACAGCATACTTTTTTTAAAACATAACCAGATGTCAAATCCTGAACTGAGTTTCAAAACTTTGCGGATATTTACCTCGTAGTTGGCAAAAAAGTTTTTTCCCATCACGTGTGCTAAATAAAGTACGTAAATTGAAGTGTTATTAAAAGGACTACTTAAGTTGGCAAAAAATTACACGTCATATTGGCTAGGGGGGGGGGGGGGGTCCTGAAAATATCACCAAGTATCACCATGGGGGGTGGGGGGGTCTAAAATAGGCCAAAATCGTATGACGTGATTAATGGACAAGCCCTTATCACCATCCTGATACCTACGTCCGAAAATTAAATAGGTAGAACAAAAAATACAATATGATAATGATACGCCGCGGCCACGACATCGGTCTAAGGCGACCGGCTTAGCGGAAAACGTATGGTGCTCCCTCTCGTACCCATATCGGCATACCGCTCCAACTCATGAATTCGCTCGCCGCTGGTCGCCTTAGACCAATGTCGTGGCCGGGGCAATAGGGTGGTCATTTTTGAGACCGATACTCTACCCTATAAAGCCTCCGTAGCTTAGTTGGTTTGGTAGTGACGAAGTGACCCTGCCTACGAAGCTGGAAGTTCCGGTTTCGCATCCCAGTGAGGACACCATTTGTGTATTTATTTAAGTATCACAAATATTTGTTCCTTGGTCGTGGAATGGCTGTCTTTGTATTTAAGTATCTATATGTATATATCTTTTTTATATACCTTCTCTTGGTACCCACATCGTAAGCCTTAATTGAGCTTATCGTGGGACTAGGTCGATTTCAAGTTCGACTTTCAAGATATTTCTTTATTTTATTTATAAAGGGTTAAATGAATCTGTAGCGACAGAGAGGCAGTAAACTGATCCAATGAAGTGGTTTGAGGTTGCCCCCTTAGTTTAATTTAGTACCTACAGATGTAGGTAGTGCAAAATTATTTTTCCTAACTAGTGCGCAAAACCGAACTTTGTGCACGCTTCGCGCGCGGTAATTTCTCTTTTTGACGCACTTGTTATGAAAAAAATCGTCCCTTACACTAGCAAAAACTTCAAAAAAAAGTTTTCCCGTAATAGTTAGGAAATGTACTATTTCCTTCGGCTTTTCACGGAAACGCCCGAATTCATATTGCTGTCACAATCAACTTCAATATTCAATGCACTGAAAACCTAATTGAGATAGACAGATTATTTTGGACGTTGTCGTGAAAACACGAAGGAAAAAGATTGTGCACTACATCTGTAGGTACTTATGCTTATTTAAAGAATTTCTGGTTCCAGGTTTATAATTTTATTATTACTAAAAATAGACTATTTTGTTCCAGGCCGAGCGATTTGTTGATCGTAAATTAGACAAGGCAGAAGGACTACTGAAAAAGAAAGAAATGAAGGCAAAACGCTGGTACAACAACTTTACAGACGACGGCAGTTATCGGGCAACTGAAAGTCATGTGTTTTTCGCATCTTTTGTTGCTGGCATGGCAGTAGGCTTGCTGTGTGGCAAATAGAAATTATCACGTAATCAAATAATACAATTTATATGGTATTAGAAAACTTCCACTCCACTTTATTATTTTAAGGATTTTTGGGATAGGGGCCTACACTTAACGATACTTTAAGCTGCGCTCGAAGTCGACCTGGCCTACTACCGCGAAAAACGAAATTCGTAAATTACGAGGATTTTTCTCTATCACTCCGAAGACAACATTAGAGTGAGAGAGACAAATCCTCGAAATTTGCAGATTTCGAAGTTCGCGGTTGGGTCGCTGGTCTCCGAGGTTTACGCCCTCGCGGCACCTACATGGCGTAAAGTAGAATGCAGTAATAAAAGTTTCACCTCACTAGCTCGGCCAACTAGTTCATCTTTATCGTTTGAAATCTGCGTGCAAAAGTCTATCCACTAAAGTGGAAAGTGTTTTTTGACGCTATTGTTGAGGTTTTTGATTGTTATTATGTACGATAAAATATTGAATAGCATTCATTTAGATAAGATTTATACTTAGTGTTTATGCTCAAATATTTTTCTTGTGTTAGTGAGGTGAACAGTTTTGTGTTACGCTCGTCTGCAAAGTTGTTTGCGGCTCATACCTTGAAATCCTCGCTGTGCTCTGGATTCATGTTTTCAAACCTAGAATCTTTCGCCTGTTCAACTTTCAATACTAGCACACGCGTCAAACAGCAACTTTGATGCATTATAAAAAAACTATTATGCACGTGACGTGACCCGCAGTGTTATTCACTAAAATCACTAAGGAAATCGTCTTGCTGTCAGCGCTGTGTCAGCGTTGCGGCAACGTCGAGCCTAAAAATGATATTCACTAATGTACTTTAACTTTAAACGACACTAGTGCTCGGCGACGAATGCGGGTGAGCTGGAACTACACTGTGTCGAGAGTTTGACGTTTAATGTACGAACTTCGTATTCTCTATCGAAAAACAGCGACGAACTCGCCCACAACCTCGCTCACAGCCTCGATTCCTAATGTCAAATCAAACAGCTAGGATTTTAGACCAGGGTCGCGTTTTATAAAGTTACAATTTACAATTTCGCTGTTTGCCTCTCTTTCTAGCCAATTAGTGCGTGCGTTAGAGAGGCAAACAGCGAAATTGTAAATTGTAACTTTATAAAACGCGACCCAGGCTGTCTCGACGTCGAGCTCGTTGACGAACGCAGCGTCGAATGTGTGAATAAGAGAATAGCATAGCCGCTCGAAGGTCTAAGGTCCCTTTTCCTCGAGATCATTACAATTTAATTATGCATGTTTTGCTTGATATTTCTTTGTAGAAATAGTATATGTTACCTAATAATATACCTTGTATTTAAAATTTTATCTAGTACTAGAGCCAATAAATTATTATAGATATAAAAACAATACTTAATATATTATTGTTTCACTAAGTAATTATTGTCATTTGTCATTTATATGGTTGTAATATAAGTAAATTAATAAAACAACTTACAGTATGTGTAAATAACATTTTATTTTAGACGGTCCACAGAACTGCCAACTCACTAATAGGTACGGTGCTCAAAAATATCTGAGATTAATCCAGTATAAGTTTTTTTACGAATTTGCTCATATTTGTGATACTATATTGGAATAACTACAAATAATCCTGCTAGCATTTTAGCATATAACTGAAGATACTTTCAATTCTAGTTGAATAAGTGGAGTACTTTTCTATTTAGCAAGTGCACGTGTGCGTGAGGCGTGCGTGTTAATAGCCCACCTAAAGAAGACCAAAAGTTGCCTATCGGGGGAAATAACTCGTGTATAAGCGAATTTTGGCATAGTTGTAGGGAATGGTGTTTTAAACCACATACTAAAAGTACTGGTGGTTAGGGGTGGAGCTAACGGGGGGAGGGGGGTGTAAAGGTCCTTATTTTTAATTTTTCGTAAATAACTCGTAAACCGTGGCTTATAGCAAAAAACGGTCTAGTACATAAGTAATCTACATAAAATTCTCTACAAAAATGGTATACGCATGTTTCCTCTGGGATCAATATGTTATGAGATAAGAAAGCACGAAGATGGACACAATAGAAATAAACACATTTGTTTAAGTAGGTATGGCACATACAGAAATGCTCGCGAGCATTCTAAAAGATTTCAATGCTCAATTCCTGACCATATTTAGAGTCTTTAATGTTACATAAAATTTCCTGGATTCGGCTTGGTTTCAGAGATAATCAACCTTTTTTTCGAAATAAATTTTTCGACGTAACTCAACATAAAACTTCTTTTTGATTACAATGCTACCACAATGTGTTTTAATATTACCACACCTTTTATGTGGCAATCAAAAAATGGGAATAAACTTGACGAAATAACCAGTCTCAAAAAAAATATTAAAATAAATAATTTCAACAAATTGTTGTTGTGATACAAAGTACTGGAAATGTTAAAAAGTATGCAAACAGTCTAAAAAAAAAAAGAAAAAAAAATTTTTTTTTTAGTGGTATTTCACATTAGGTCTCATAATCATTTTTGTTTGTTTTGATGTCAAGAATGCATAGTAAAAATCTTTTGACGATGATTATGAGAATATTTTAGATTTAGAAGATAATTAGGAATTTTATTTTTACAAATAAGCATACAGGGCGCGCCCGGGCGCGAGCATTCCAAAAGATTTTAAGTATGCATTCCAGATATCAAACTAAACAAAAAATATTATGAGACCTAATGTTAAATACCACCAAAAAAAAAATTTTTTTTCTCTTTTATTTTAGACTTTTTGAATACTTTTTGACATTTCCAGTACTTTTTATCATAACAACAATTTGTAAAAATTATTTATTTTAATATTTTTTTAGGGACTGGTTATTTCGTCAAGTTTATTCCCATTTTTTGATTGCCAGGCAAAAGGTGTGGTAATATTAAAACACATTGTGGTAGCATTGTAATCAAAAAGAAGTTTTATGACGAGTAACGTCGAAAACTTATTTAGAAAAAACGGTTGATTATCTCTGAAACCAAGCCGAATCCAGGAAATTTTACATAACATTAAAGACTCTAAATATGGTCAGGAATTGAGCATTCAAATCTTTTGGAATGCTCGCGAGCATTTCTGTATGTGCCATACCTACTTAAACAAATGTGTTTATTTCTATTGTGTCCATCTTCGTGCTTTCTTATCTCATAACATATTGATCCCAGAGGAAACATGCGTATACCATTTTTGTAGAGAATTTTATGTAGATTACTTATGTACTAGACGGTTTTTTGCTATAAGCCACGGTTTACGAGTTATTTACGAAAAATTAAAAATAAGGACCTTTACACCCCCTCCCCCCGTTAGCTCCACCCCTAACCACCAGTACTTTTAGTATGTTGTTTAAAACACCATTCCCTACAACTATGCCAAAATTCGCTTATACACGAGTTTTTTCCTCTGAGTTTCCTTCGTTTGGTGTACTATAAGGTCTCTGCCCACTAGACCGTACCATACCATGACCGTAGCATGAACGTATAAGACAAAAAACTATTCTTTGTATTGAAAAGTATGGGACTATGCCCACTAGGACGTTCCGGCGCCGGCCAACACGGTCTCATACTTTTCAATACAAAGAATAGTTTTTTGTCTGATACGTCATGGTATGGTACGGTCTAGTGGGCAGAGACCTTTATAATGCATCAAATGTCTTGACGCTTGCCTGGCGTGCACGTGCGCGTTACTGCAAGCGGTGTTTCATCTACGACGAGAATTAATACGGTACACCGCGCACGTCAAGCATACACGCACGTCCACGTGCACGTGCTGCCCACGCATCCGGTGTGACTCAAGCTGCGACCATATATAACATGGACGTCTGACGCCAGCTCAAAAATGCCCCCAAAAATAATTGTTCAATTGTGCCAAGATAGGCAGGACATAGCGCTTTACTTAACACCGCGCATATTTCGGTGCAACATCTTTGACAAATGTTTATAGAATATAGCCAATCAAAACTTTGATGGACCAATCACAACTATTTTTAAATGGCGGTTTAAATTTTTATAGGTTGACATTGAAATTCATTCCCGTGATGCATTGAAGAGGGATGACACTTGTCAACTAAAATCCAGGACCGTTTTTGAAAGGCTTTTTATACTTCGTTTTTTAGGGTTCCGTAGCCAAAATGGCAAAAACGGAACCCTTATAGATTCGTCATGTCCGTCTGTCCGTCTGTCACAGCCGATTTACTCGGAAACTATGAATGCTACAGTAACGAAATTTGGTAAGGATATGTGTTGTATGAACCGCTACAGGATTATGATACTAAATTGTAAAAAAAACCATTGCGGTGGGGGCCCTCCATACATGTAACTGAGGGATAGAAAAAAAAAATTAGTTGTATATAAACGTGTGGGGTATTAATAGAAAGGTCTTTAAAAATGATATGAAGGTTTATAAATCTCATTTTTATTTAAGCAAATCGTTTTCGAGATATCAGCTCTCAAAGTCTGAAAAATGTCCCCCCCCCCCTCTATTTTTTAAACTACGCGATATAAAATTCTAAAAAAAATATATGTTATGCACATTAATAAACTCTATCAACGATTTTTAGTTTGATTAAATTATCTCCTATAGTTTTTGAGGTAGGTTGATTTAACTGTATTTTTTTAATAATAAATTGATAATGGTACGGAACCCTTCGCGCGCGAGTCCGACTCGCACTTGGCCGGTTTTTTAGCATTAGAGAGACCTTTGCAGAACGAGATATAAGTTTTTTTTACAGGCACATTCTGCGGATCGAACAGTGAATACGAGTTATTAAATATCACGTATTTATTATCATGCTATATTAATACATACATTACTCAGTGTTGTGAACAGAGAAGAAACATAATGTTACTTAATTTATATTCTATGATGAAAAGATAAGAATTTTAATAAATTACGTTTGCAATTTTTCATGGAAAGGTTACACATTAAAAAACCTAAAGAATAGCAGAGTTCTCACACAATTTTAAAACGTCATTGTCACTATCTGTTATTCGATTTGTCGGTTGAGTCGGTTGTGTTTTCTATTGCTGTTAGCTTACTTAAAGATTGATGTTATCGTTTTTGTTCAATTTCGTTATTAATTGTTGATCTATTTAGATATTTTGTTTGTTGGTGCACATTTAAAATTGATGAAGTCGCAGCCGGTTCCGGCTAAAGGTGCGGTTAAACTAAAAGAGCATTCGC
The DNA here is from genome assembly GCA_025490895.1 of Thaumatotibia leucotreta. Classification (NCBI taxonomy): domain Eukaryota; kingdom Metazoa; phylum Arthropoda; class Insecta; order Lepidoptera; family Tortricidae; genus Thaumatotibia; species Thaumatotibia leucotreta. The sequence continues at coordinate 161,859 of JALPQI010000350.1, forward strand.
TGTTCTAACCTCCCACTCTACGAAATTCGATCGGTACACAAAACGTGATTGGTTGATTTCGTAGAACGGGCGCTAGAACAGCGAATGTTTTTTTGGTTTAAATTTAAACGCACCTTAACGTTTTTTCATCTCTAAAGAAGAAACGGCAAAAGCAAAATCATCTGACTGCCAGTGAAAAGCGGATGGTGGTGAATATTTACAAATTAGTGTTAGTAATGTTCCATAGAAAGGAATATCCCACTAAATCGGACCGTGTGAAAAAGACTGCTGAGACTGCTGGCATGTCGTTGGCTACGGTATACAACATTTTAAAACAATAGTTATTTATTATACAAGGGGGCAAAGTTGTTGTTTAACTGTCGTGCCAATATTGAGACCTGAGCTAGCGAAAGATTCCAAAATTGAGCCACGAGCGTAGCGAGTGGTTCAAAAACTGGAATCTTGAGCATTGCGAAGGTCTCAAGGCACGAGAGTTGAACAAACTTTGCCGCCAAGTGTAATACAACTTTTTTCCCCTCACTATCGCGAGGAAATATGATTACAAATCTCATCCAAATGTAAATTAACTTAAAGAAACCATTTAAAACTCAATGTCGAAACGTATCGTAGAATAGAGTTACTTATGGAATTTAAATATTGCCAATGGCTTACAAAGTCACATGAGAAACGACCAATTTAATATGTGAGCTCCGATTGCGCATGTTTACTGCGGTCATACAGATCCACTTATACTAGGCAGTAGGGGGCTATAGGAATTAGAGAAATGTCAAATTACTTTATTCACAAGTGTGTAAAAAGCGTTTTTACCCGCTCGTATTAAAGGATAAACGAGCGCTTTACGAGCTAGTGAGGGGAAAAATAAGTTTTTAAATTAAATTAGAAAATAAGTAAAAAAAGTTTTAAGTTAAACGGTTTTTATTGCACCAAAAACTAGAAAATAAAAATTTGTTATAACTAACCATAGATGCAACTTTCTGTAGATTACTCACGTGAAACTATTATCACTGTAGTTTTCCCAAGTCGGATGCTGAAAGCCACGTTTAGCCTCTATGTCAGTGGATTAAGCGTTACCTAATCGGAAACTTTTACCAAACTGAAATAAAAACGTGGGGCGTACGCAATTGTGATTAAGTCACTATAGTTAATTAAGAACACATATATAAATCAAGACAGCAATAGTGTAATAAGTTTTGTTCTGGCCTTGAGAGCCTTGAAAAGCTATTTACCTCTGTGGAAGTGATGGAACAGATGGATGATTAATTGCAAAATTAAAGCTACAATTACATATTTTGAACTTGTATGTTTCTTTCTTCATAATAACGCCCCACGTTTTTATTTTAGTTTTGTAAAAGTTTCCGATTAAGTAACGCTTAATCCACTGACAAAGAGACTAAACGTGGCTTTCAGCATCCGACTTGGGAAAACTACAGTGATAATAGTTTCACGTGAGTAATCTACAGAAAGTTGCATCTACGGTTAGTTATAACAAATTTTTATTTTCTAGTTTTTGGTGCAATAAAAACCGTTTAACTTAAAACTTTTTTTACTTATTTTGTTTTCAAGTTTTTAGTGCAATTGTTCAGTTAATTTCCGATACTATACCGATGTTGTTTGTAATATGTAATACAATTATGCATGCTAAGTAGCGTTTATACTCTCGCGCTTTCATCACGAATCACGACACATATGTAAACGTAATGGACATTATTTTATGTGTAACGGGAGGCGAATCCCTGCTGAATAGATATTTTTAGAAATCCGACACCATTTTTTTTTATTTAATATCTCGATTGACAAATAAAAACCAAAGGCTCGGCGTGGTTAATGTAAGGTTGAATGCCCGATGTATCTCAAATGGACGTGTTATTCATACAATAGTACCTTAGATAACAGAGATCTGACAATAAGAAATATATCAATCAATTTGGTTTATTGAGAATTTCAAGTTTAAATTTTTATACAAGGTGAATTTCGAGACTATAAAATATAAACTCATTCTCTGAGTCGACCAACCGGAGGACCGCAGGTCTGACGGAAAGTCCAACGCGAACCGTGGGCCTAAAGGGTCAATCCATGCAATCTATCAACCGGAGGGCCATAGGCCCGACGGCACTATGGCACGCACTACGTGAATCCGAGAGACTCACACTCTCTGTGTATCAACTGGAGGACCACAGGTCCGAGTGCACTTCCTACGCAAACCACCTGCCCTGTTAGCCTATCAACCGGAGGGCCGCAGGCCCCACAGCTGGCGCTACACGATTCACTCACGCTGTCACTCTATCAGCTGGAGGGCCGCAGGCCCGACGGCTCGCCCTACGCGAACCACTCACGCTGTCACTCTATCAGCTGGAGGGCCGCAGGCCCGACGGCTCGCCCTACGCGAACCACTCACGCTGTCGCTCTATCAGCTGGAAGGCCGCAGGCCCGACGGCTCGCCCTATGTGAACCACTCACACTGTCACTCTATCAGCTGGAGGGCCGCAGGCCCGACGGCCCGCCCTTCGCGAACCACTCACGCTGTCACTCTATTAGCTGGAGGGCTGCAGGCCCGATGGCTCGCCCTACGCGAACCACTCACGCTGTCACTCTATCAGCTGGAGGGCCGCAGGCTCGACGGCTCGCCCTTCGCTATTTACTCACCCTGTCACTCTATCAGCTAGAGGGCCGCAGGCCCGACGGCTCTCCGTATACGATCCACTCACGCTGTCACTTTATCAGGTGGAGGGCCGCAAGCCCGACGGCTCGCCCTAAGCGAACCACTCACGCTGTCACTCTATCAGCTGGAGGGCCGCAGGCCCGACGGCTCGCCCTACGCGAACCACTCACGCTGTCACTCTATCAGCTGGAGGGCCGCAGGCCCGACGGCTCGCCCTATGTGAACCACTCACGCTGTCACTCTATCAGCTGGAGGGCCGCAGGCCCGACGGCCCGCCCTTCGCGAACCACTCACGTTGTCACTCTATTAGCTGGAGGGGCGTAGGCTCGACGGCTCGCCCTTCGCTATTTACTCACGCTGTCACTCTATCAGCTAGAGGGCCGCAGGCCCGACGGCTCTCCGTATACGATCCACTCACGCTGTCACTTTATCAGCTGGAGGGCCGCAAGCCCGACGGCTCGCCCTACGAGAACCACTCACGCTGTCACTCTATCAGCTGGAGGGCCGCAGGCCCGACGGCTCGCTCTACGTGAACCACTCACGCTGTCACTCTATCAGCTGGAGGGCCGCAGGCCCGATGGCCCGCCCTTCGCGAACCACTCACGCTGTCACTCTATCAGCTGGAGGGCCGCAGGCCCGACGGCTCGCCCTACGTGAACCACTCACATTGTCACTCTATCAGCTGGAGGGCCGCAGGCCCGACGGCTCGCCCTCGCCCTACGCGAACCACTCACGCTGTTACTCTATCAGCTGGAGGGCCGCAGGCCCGACGGTCCGCCCTACGCGAACCACTCACGCTGTCACTTTATCAGCTGGAGGGCCGTAGGCCCGACGGCTCGCCCTACGCGAACCACTCACGCAGTCACTCTATCAGCTGGAGGGCCGCAGGCCCGACGGCTCGCCCTACGCGAACCACTCACACTGTCACTATCAGCTGGAGGTGGAGGGCCGCAGGCCCGACGGCCCGCCCTACGCGAACCATTCACGCTGTCACTCTATCAGCTGGAGGGCCGCAGGCCCGACGGCTCACCCTACGTGAACCACTCACGCTGTCATTCTATTAGCTGGAGGGCCGCAGGCGCGACGGCTCTCCCTACGCGGTCCACTCACTCTGTCACCCTATGAGTCTATCAGCCGGAGGGCCGCAGTACTTACGGTACTAAACCGTGGTCGCTTACAATGGGCCTCATAAGAAGGCTCAAAGTCACCCAAAGGGCAATGGAGAGGCCTATGCTAAGAGTCTCTCTGCGAGATCGGATTACAAATGAGACCATCCGCAGCAGAACCAAAGTAACCGATATAGCTCTTCGAATCGCTAAACTGAATAATAAATAAATAACCGTGCGTGGAACCGATGGCCATTGGAGCGGTAAGGTTCTCGAGTGGCGGTCACGTACCGGAAGGCGCAGCGTGGGTAGGCCTGGTGAAGGGCGCTGGATGCGGGTGGCACAGGGCCGGTCCTTGTAGCAATCTTTGGGGGGGGGGGCTATATTCACCAGTGAACGTCTTTCAGCTGATACGATGATGATGATGATAATTAAATCCGTATGTTTCTACCAAATATCTAAAGCAGTACTGCAAAATCTACATATCGCTAAACCTAGCGGTTGTGGCAGGCAGTAACACTGGAGTATCAGATTTGAGGAGTTGGATGTTAGTATTAAATTCGCATGTTTCTACTTAATATCTAAAGAACTTCTTTAAAATCAAGATATCGATAAAAGATAAACCTTGCGGTTATTGTAGGCAGTACTGCAGCATCAGGAGTGAGGAGTTGGAAGTCAAGATCAGGCTGTTAGTATTTGACTATGCCAAACATGCTATACTTTCATTTTCACGTGTCTAACACTCTCGGTTAAGGTAAGCAGTACGTCTGCAGCATCAAGCTTTGAGGATACAAGGATACAAATATTATAATATTGCATTGTCATGGAGACTTGATAAGAGTTCCAAATTTCATTGATTTCGGTGCAGTAGAAGTGGTCGAAAAATCGATCACAAGATTTGAAGCATCGACGACAGTTGATACCCGGTGAAGTTAATAAAAACCGTTTAATAATATAATAGATAACACTGTGGAGAATTTTATTATAAACGTTGGTGGTTCCGAGTCCTCGGACTCTTCCACTGACAGTGAATAAAACTATGTAGAGTATGTCATCATTGTCATCTGAGTTTTATTTTCTAATTTGTTAACAAATTCAAACTACGTTAGAGCGTCCCAGATTAAAGCCGCCCATACCTAATGGCGACAAATACTAAACGACGTTGCCGATGGGTAGGGTTGTCTTACTATTGTCATCTGCTCAGTCTTTATGACACCGTGTCCGCTTTTATACCGATAGTTTTAATCCTTAAATGCATGACTTTTAAAAGTACTGGGAGTGCATAATGTAAGCTAGATTAAATATGCAAATATTGTTAAATTTTTGACTGTAAACTTCATTGAATTCAGTAAATGTAAAATCGGTACGATATGAGTTACAAATTTATAAAAAAATACTTAGTTAAAAACCGCCAAACACTAAACGGAAACCTTCAGTATTTAGCTTTTTTTCTAATTTGCCGCCATCTTGCTTATAAAACACTTATATTTTTTTTAAATATAGTTTTGCCAACAAATTAATAATAAATGTGAAAACTATGCGTTCAGCTATCGGTAAATATCAAATTATATGTATGTACAGTCACCACATGGGAATGTTGAGCCACTTAGCAATGGATGCAATTTGGTCGTGTAATATTATGGGTTCGGTATTTTTCGTTAGTAGGCACAATCGCGACAAGACCGATGTTCCCCGATGATATGTCAGTCAAATACGAATCTTTGTTGCGTCAAAATTTCAATATGTCAAAACTAGTTGAAATAATAAAAATTTCTTCGTCTACGAGAATTAAGAATTAGTGATCGACCATTATTAGACGCTAGATGTCGTTGTTCCTAGAGGAAACTGGATAACGACAGTTCTTCATAGATTTGTCTAAAACCGTTTGGTAATGTTTTCGTATTTGCTTCAAATCGGTTTCCATGGCTTATCTGACAATAATAGGCGAGGTATTTTTTCCATTCAAGATATTTATATAAATAGGCATGTTATCGAGCAATTTTAAATTATTTTTTTCATTGACAGAGACAAATGCTATTGCTGTCTTTATTATCATTCGTTACAGCTCAGTTGACGTAAGAGCGGCCGTACACCTGTAAGTTCTTACGTAAGTTGTAGGGACGGAGCTATACCAAGGAACGAGAGGTGCATATCACTATCTCATTCCTTAGTATGACTCCGTCCCTGCAACTTACGTAAGAACTCACAGGTGTAATCTATGTAACTCTATCAGCTGGAGGGCCGCAGGCCCGACGGCTCACCCTACGTGAACCACTCACGCTGTCATTCTATTAGCTGGAGGGCCGCAGGCGCGACGGCTCTCCCTACGCGGTCCACTCACTCTGTCACCCTATGAGTCTATCAGCCGGAGGGCCGCAGTACTTACGGTACTAAACCGTGGTCGCTTACAATGGGCCTCATAAGAAGGCTCAAAGTCACCCAAAGGGCAATGGAGAGGCCTATGCTAAGAGTCTCTCTGCGAGATCGGATTACAAATGAGACCATCCGCAGCAGAACCAAAGTAACCGATATAGCTCTTCGAATCGCTAAACTGAATAATAAATAAATAACCGTGCGTGGAACCGATGGCCATTGGAGCGGTAAGGTTCTCGAGTGGCGGTCACGTACCGGAAGGCGCAGCGTTGGTAGGCCTGGTGAAGGGCGCTGGATGCGGGTGGCACAGGGCCGGTCCTTGTAGCAATCTTTGGGGGGGGGGGGGGCTATATTCACCAGTGAACGTCTTTCAGCTGATACGATGATGATGATGATAATTAAATCCGTATGTTTCTACCAAATATCTAAAGCAGTACTGCAAAATCTACATATCGCTAAACCTAGCGGTTGTGGCAGGCAGTAACACTGGAGTATCAGATTTGAGGAGTTGGATGTTAGTATTAAATTCGCATGTTTCTACTTAATATCTAAAGAACTTCTTTAAAATCAAGATATCGATAAAAGATAAACCTTGCGGTTATTGTAGGCAGTACTGCAGCATCAGGAGTGAGGAGTTGGAAGTCAAGATCAGGCTGTTAGTATTTGACTATGCCAAACATGCTATACTTTCATTTTCACGTGTCTAACACTCTCGGTTAAGGTAAGCAGTACGTCTGCAGCATCAAGCTTTGAGGATACAAGGATACAAATATTATAATATTGCATTGTCATGGAGACTTGATAAGAGTTCCAAATTTCATTGATTTCGGTGCAGTAGAAGTGGTCGAAAAATCGATCACAAGATTTGAAGCATCGACGACAGTTGATACCCGGTGAAGTTAATAAAAACCGTTTAATAATATAATAGATAACACTGTGGAGAATTTTATTATAAACGTTGGTGGTTCCGAGTCCTCGGACTCTTCCACTGACAGTGAATAAAACTATGTAGAGTATGTCATCATTGTCATCTGAGTTTTATTTTCTAATAAAACTCAGACTCGAATAATGCATTGGCGTTGGTGTGCAACTACAGGAATGTGTTAAAATCGTGCTGCGTTTACTTTTTCGTGGTAAGTTTACTGCGACAAAATCTTGCATTAAATACATGATGCATTTGGAAAATTATTATCACTAACCCGATGATGATTGTAATGTGAACAAATAATTACCTTTTTTGAGTTTCCTCGCTATAGTGAGGGGAAAAGTTTTGTGTTACACACGGGTGCAAATGTATTTTACTTCTCGTATGTTAAAACACTCGCTGCTCAGGATTCTATTTTAGAACCACTCGCTTCGCTCGTGGTTCAACTATAGAATCCTTTCGCTTGCTCGTGTTTTAATTTCATACTCGCGGGTAAAATACAACTTTGCACCCTTGTATAACAAATAACTATTAACCAATGATTGATCGCTATTTTTCCGGAAGCTGACGTTACTATAGTTACGTTATAATTATAACATCCGCTTTAGTCCTGGAGACGTCAATCTAACTTCAGAGCCCTGATGGTAATTTCGTTCACTTTCCTTTTAACGGCTGTCACTGACAGGTATTTTTTCAAAGTTAGAATTTCAGTCAGAAACTTTCAAGTTTCTACTAAACATTTTTATGGCTATTGACAGATTATAGGATTATAGGCAGATTGTCAAAGGTTACCTACCATATTTCTACAAAGGTTACATTACATAAGTTTTCAACTAAGGCCGGGATTACACCTGTGAGTTCTTACGTAAGTTGCAGGGACGGAGTCATACTAAGGAATGAGATAGTGATATGCACCTCTCGTTCCTTGGTATAGCTCCGTCCCTACAACTTACGTAAGAACTTACAGGTGTACGGCCGCTCTTACGTCAACTGAGCTGTAACGAATGATAATAAAGACAGCAATAGCATTTGTCTCTGTCAATGAAAAAAATAATTTAAAATTGCTCGATAACATGCCTATTTATATAAATATCTTGAATGGAAAAAATACCTCGCCTATTATTGTCAGATAAGCCATGGAAACCGATTTGAAGCAAATACGAAAACATTACCAAACGGTTTTAGACAAATCTATGAAGAACTGTCGTTATCCAGTTTCCTCTAGGAACAACGACATCTAGCGTCTAATAATGGTCGATCACTAATTCTTAATTCTCGTAGACGAAGAAATTTTTATTATTTCAACTAGTTTTGACATATTGAAATTTTGACGCAACAAAGATTCGTATTTGACTGACATATCATCGGGGAACATCGGTCTTGTCGCGATTGTGCCTACTAACGAAAAATACCGAACCCATAATAAAAAGAAAAACTTAGAACTACACTTAACACTAAACATCTTAAAAAATAACAAAATTACACAAAACTACACAAAACCTTAAAACCTTAAAAATACACACCCTAGTCAAATAAACAGCCCCTCAATGTTCCCGGCGCAAAAGTGCCCATCAGACTCGCAGCGTTTCCGCGTTGAATCGCAATGGACAACCTTTGCGCCAGGAACCATCCAGAGCGGGGGTCATGACCCCTCTCCAGCAGACGGCGACCCAACTGACCCAGGAAAGCTTTTGCCTCCGCGCACCAGCAGCCCGATGTCTCCACCGCTAGTGGAACAAATAAATAATTAGAGAGCCCCGCGTACTTGACCCTCTTAAGTAATGCCGCCTGCTCAGCGGCCGCTCCCGCCGACCGAACAGTACGCCCTAAATGAGTCGCGGCGAACGTGCTCACGCAAGTAGTGTCCCACACGAGGCACCTCCCCCTCTCCCACGGTACCAGCGTCAAGCCGTCCGGCCTCTTACCATCCGAACGACTAAGCCCAGGTGGCTCCAGCACACACGGCACATTCGCTGAAACGAGTGCTCTACGGACTAAATCGTTCAAAGCATGATGCCGAGGAAACCTCCCCACACATCGACAACAACTCAAAGCGTGGTGTCCGTTGCTCTCCACCATGGAACCGCAAATGCATAGATGAGGCTCGCAAACATCACAGCCCAGGCGGAAAGCAACGGCTACCCGCAACGAGTCGTTGTCGAGCAGGGTACCCAGGTTCGGAGAAGGGAGGGCGTGTAACCAGGCGCCAGATTCCGGACTAGCACCCGCGACAAGCCTAGCTCTGTCCACACCAGCGGCATTCTGCAGCAGACCCTCAAAGACCCGCTTAACGCCGACTTCGTCCCACAAACGCATGAAGTTATTCAAAAATATGAATGCTACATACAGTACATACAGTATACAGTGTAAAACGTTTTTAGATATTGAGCTAATTCGAGGTTTTTTTAAAAAAACCGGTTCCGATCTCTGATTAAAACAGTGGTCTGAGGCTGCTACTGAAAGCCGTCGGATATTAATATTTGCAGCCGTCGCAAAAGGCGCCAGCATACGACTTCTACGGTTCTACGCCCAAGGCACTGGTTTCACCGCGAGCTACTAAGCTATGAACTATGAGCTATATGGCAGTGGTCTCACCGCGAGCGAAGAGACACGGTGATACTCGCCCAGCTATCACCGCCAGGCGAGTATCGACGTGTCTCTTTATTTACACGGGAGTGCATATCTTTTGTTCGTGTTTATAGCCGATAGTTCATAGCATAGTAGCTCGTGGTGCCTAATGATAATGAGGCATAACAATTGAGTCTTTGCTAGGTCTCTACCAGTCTTACGTTCTTTTATCTTGTAACATTTGCAAAGCTAAAACGACCGGCTTAGCGGAAAACCATACGTACCTACCTACAACCATTTGTCAGCTTCCGTAGCCTATAGTTGGTAGTGACCCTGCCTACGAAGCTGGAGGTTCCGGGTTTGAATCCCAGCGAGGGCATTATTTGTGTATTTATTTATCACAAATATTTGTTCCTTGGTCATGGCTGTCTATGGATTCGCTCGCCGCCGGTCAACTTGGACCAATGTCGTGGTCGGGCCTTACTACTACCATAGATGACAAGACAAGTGTTGGTAAATGGGTGGGACCTATCTAAACATAGATTAGTCGATTTGAAATAAACAAAAGTTTTTATTTAGTTATTAATTAAGTACCTACTCAACATCGAATTGCAAACTTAGTCATTCTCTTTTTTAAATTTAATGTAACGTTTAAATAATTCTGGAGATGGCAAGCTTTCTAAGTACTTTTCATATTTTAGAAGATATTGTTTATTCATACTCATTATTGCGCGACTATACATTCGCTTCTCTTTCGTCTTCAAGTCCCGCCATTCAACATTGGCGAGCTCGGGCTTCGTGCCACTGCGTTTTAAGGATTCGAACATGTATCTGGCGCGTCTGTGAACAAAAACATTGTTAAAGTATGTAGGTATGTGTTAGTAAACACAAATTAGTTTCAAAAGTTAGCTGTCCTTTAACCGATTCGTTGCATGTTCCATTTTCAAAAACTTTTATCTATGGCGGCGAACAATTTTTTCATGATACGCCAAGCGTGCCTTACGCCATAGAATATGATGACACGCCTATCGTGTCATACGCCATTCGTTAAAAACATTCATAAGCGCGGGGAAAAAGTTAGTTATAATTTTATCTGACGGATATATTTATCCGTGGATTGTGAAACGGGCGGTAAATTGTGTAACTATGATTTCAATACAGCATGCTCACATCAGTAGAGTGATTGGGCATGAGGCATGATAGTACTTTTATATTCTCAAATCTAGTTTTTCTATCGTTAAAAAATAGCACCTAGGCCAGTGACCAGTGGCCTAGGTCAAGTGTCAAGGGCGAGGCACCCCTGTTGCCCCCCAAATCCCCCCCCCGGATCCGGGCCTGATTCATGCCGACCTTCTTTTAAAGTGTCCAGACGACTCGGAACGGGCCTGTCTGCTTGCAGTCTAGCAAGCAATTAGACCGCCATAACGCTGGCAAAAAGTGCGTGATTAATGCAAGTTTTTATTTTAGGTTTGTTTACATTTTTTTAGATTCGTCTGACGATTTGTATAGTAAAGTACAATACTTACATCGAAGGAGGTGGCATTGGTTCAGTTAGTGCTGAGTTTGTTGTCTGTATTTCATCTGGTTTCTCTTGAGCTGACGGTTCATCTATGTCTTCATCGATAACGGAGGCGGTGTAAAACCTAAAACAAAACGTGCAATGTGCTGTCAATTTTATTGTTGTCCAAGCTCCTAAGACTTGGTGCCAACGGGATCATCTCGGTTCGTTTTGAAAAAGAAATTATCGAAATCGGTTGGTGTGATATTGAGTTATTCGTTCATTTGTCACCCAATCACCCAATCGGAAGTTCTGCGGTAACAAACTTAAAAAAATATACAGTTGAATTGAGAAGAATTCCTATCCCATCAAAAACATTACATGTAAAAAGTTGCAAGTCTCGCAGCATAGCAGTTGTTACACCACAAAAAAAGTTATGAGATCAATTGTTTAACCAAGTCAATAATTCTGTAGTTACTACAAGGGGGTATCCATAAAACTCGATTTCTACTAACTTGCCTAACTTGAAACTGCATGTAGAAATACTCATTTTATTATAGGTATCAATAAAGATTAAGCCAAATTAGCTTGAGATTACCAAGCGAATTAAGTTTGATGATCCACCACTACCTATCCATGGGAACATTTGTCTAGCAGCTTTGTCATAAATTGTTACCTTATAACAATTACTTAATTAACAACATCTTATAGTAACTGTATTAATATAAGATATCTGTATTTTTTTAATATAAAGAATGACTTGGCCATCGACCACATCTTACTGAATGTCTTTAGGGCATTGCTAAATTAGGGTTGTTTTAAGCAGTTGATTTTATTACTTACCTATGTACCGAGTGTTTATGAGATCGTGAAGCAAAATAATGGACATAATACGGAATTAAATCTGAGAGTGAGAGAAAGAGTGTTTTTCAAGAAATAGAAAATTTCCTTTGTTATAACATGGTCACCAGATATCCTATATGTACACCGTTTGACAAAGGCATAATAGGATGACTATATATACTCTGACAACCAAATTATGTCAGTAGAAAAGCGTACGCATTTTGTCTATAGAAAGTGTCAGTTTAGTATGGGTATCGTGCGAAATTCAAAATTAGTATGAAGAATAGTAGGAAGGGCGGAGCCAGTAGATTAGGCCAGTAGATTTTTTTTATTTCACGCGGTTTCCTATTGACACCATTTGGTTTGAGTAAGTATATACATAAATGATTTAAGTAGTTTTAAGATAATATATTGATCAGAGTCTACCCTACATAATGTTGATAGGCTTCAGAGTCACGAAAAGTAGTTTTTGATCACGACCCAACCTAAATCATCCCTGTGCCAATGGCCAAGTCATTCTTTATATTAAAAAAATACAGATATCTTATATTAATACAGTTACTATAAGATGTTGTTAATATAAGTAATTGTTATAAGGTAACAATTTATGACAAAGCTGCTAGACAAATGTTCCCATGGATAGGTAGTGGTGGATCATCAAACTTAATTCGCTTGGTAATCTCAAGCTAATTTGGCTTAATCTTTATTGATACCTATAATAAAATGAGTATTTCTACATGCAGTTTCAAGTTAGGCAAGTTAGTAGAAATCGAGTTTTATGGATACCCCCTTGTAGTAACTACAGAATTATTGACTTGGTTAAACAATTGATCTCATAACTTTTTTTGTGGTGTAACAACTGCTATGCTGCGAGACTTGCACCTTTTTACATGTAATGTTTTTGATGGGATCTCATCTCTTTTTGTAGGTATTCTTCTTTTTTTTCTTTTCGGGTACTACTTCTTGTACGTCAGCTACCATTTTTCTCATAGCCCACTCCCTGTCTTTATGGGCTTTTTTCCGGGGCTTTGATGGAACAATTTCTGACAAGTCTGGACGGTATTTGCGTCTTAGTCTATTATATTCTAATATTTCAGATTCCTGCGCTTTAATGCTACCGAAATCGATATTTACTAGATGTATACCGTTCAAACTTGTGACCCTGGAAAGTGCTACATACGCTTGCCCACATGTAAACACTCCAGAACCGATATCCATTAGAGCATTGAACACAATTAACAGTAGCTTTATTTTAACTTCAACGCATTACTTCGTTGAAATTACCTACACAACAATGTCCAAATCTCTAGCAAATCAAATCCCTAAACAAGATGGTTCGTAATCCTAAAATTACCTACACAAACAATTTCTAAATTAGTATATGAACACAATTAACAGTCTAACACGACAAATAAGTAAAGATTTTTTTATTATTTTAACCCCAACGTATTATTTCGTTCATACGTCACTTTTATTATTATTATTATTTTTATATACCATGTCGGTGGCAAACAAGCATACGACCCGCCTAATGGAAAGCAGTCACCGTAGCCTATGGGTGGTACACTCCTCTTTTGAAGAACCCCATACTGTAGTCCTCGGCAGGGAGCTCATTCCACAGACGGACCGTCCGCGGGAGGAAGTTCCTTTGAAACCGCACGGTGCGCGACCATTTAGGTTGCAAGGTGTGAGGATGAGCGCCCAGTCGATGGCGAGCGGTGCGATGATGAAAAGTGGTCTCTCCTTAGACTTAAGGGTTCAATACCGCCTGTGAGTCTGGGATCGTCGACTAATTTCAAAAAAAGCAAGTCCATCAAAGCCAATCAACGACAGAAGTTTGTTCAACGCACCGCTCGCCACGGACTGGACGCTCATCCCAGTCGGTGGCGAGCGGTGCGATGATGAAAAGTGGACGTTGGCATCATGTCGAACAGTTCTTCAGAGCACAGCCCATTGTACAGACGATAGAACACACATAAGGAGGCGATGTCTCTCCTTAGACTTAAGGGTGCAATACCGCCTGTGAGTCTGGGATCGTCGATTATTCGGACAGCTCGTCTCTGAACCGAGTCAAAGGGTGCAAGCTGGTACACAGGTGCTCCTGCCCAAAGGTGACAGCAATCCATATAAATACTCTATATTGTCTGACTTGCGACTTATATAACAGAAGTCTTTGCCCCGGAGTAAAGTATCCCCTCGCTTTATTGAGCACACCGAGCTTTTTGGATGCCAGGGTAGCTTTTCCCTCTAGGTGACATCGGAATTGGACGTCGTTGGAAATGTCGACTCCGAGGATTCCAATACTCACTGACATGGTAAGAGCTGTGTCTTGGAACTTTGGAGCCACAATAAATGGGGTTTTTTTAGCGGTAAACGCGCAAACTTGTGTCTTTGTGGGGTTGAACCTGACTAGGTTATCCCGACCCCATAACGAGACTCTAGATAAAGTGTTCTCGATGTCAGACACAAGTTTTCCGCGACTTTCCAGTACCACAGAGCTAGGGATATTAGCACGGCCTGTGTAAAAAGTATCCCCAGTACTGTCATCCGCATAGCAATGGAGGTCGCCGATAGACAACATGTCATTGATATGCAGAAGGAACAGCGTTGGGGATAGCACAGAGCCTTGCAGGACGCCAGCGTTTATGCCCATGCTATCAGAGCAGCTACCATCTACTACGGCACGAATGCGTCTGCCGGACAAAAAGCTAGCTATCCATCTGCATAATCCATCGGGCCGTCCATAAGATGGCAACTTCGACAAAAGGCCCCTATGCCAGACCCGATCGAACGCCTTCGCTATATCTAGGCTGACTGTCAAAGCCTCGCCTTGACTCTCCATGGCTGAGGCCTAGCGGTGAGTGAGGTACACTAGAAGATCACCGGTAGAGCGACCGTGGCGAAAGCCATACTGGCGGTCGCTTATAAGATCGTGTTCTTCTAGGTAACCAAGGAGCTTAGCGTTAACAATGCGCGAAGCGCAATGTTAGTCAATGTGAATGTGCAATGTTAGTCGTAATCAATGCGCGAAGCGACGCGGACGCATTGCTGAGTAATTATTAAAATATTAATAATGATTTAGCGCGGCCCGGCCGCTGCTAACGATTTGTCACAATGGGCGAGCAACGTGAGCCCATTGTGAACGATTTCTTAGCCTTTCTGCAGCAGAAGCAGAAGCTGTTGCGGGATGGAGCGATGGACGGGGAGAAGGCTGTGCAGCTTAGTTCCTGGGCATCGACATTCACTGTCGATGACTACTGCGCAGCGAAGCAGGTGCTGTGCCAATGCCTCGGGATTGCCGGCACATATGTTCCTCACCGGAGAGGAGATGAAACCGGAGAAAAGACCCTTGGGGATATCAAGAAAATCCTGAAGGAGTACGAAGACCGGCTTCCGGAGTTCGTGAAGATGGGAGCTAGCCTGCCATCTGACCCTCTGGATGACGTGGACGTTCGCAGCTTGTCAAAAGAAATCGTGGCTCTAAAGACAAGACTTGCCGATGTAATTTTAAAGTTTGACGCGGCCCAAATAACGATTGCCGAGCTACGCGACGAAATCACTAGTTTGCGGAATAACGCTCCTACTCGGCAAGCGGCGTCAAATTTCAAGACCGTAGTCCGACCCGGCTCGTGTGCCGAGTCATGTTTGCGCGTTGCTGACACTGTAAAATGTGTCGCACGTGCCGACCCGCCGCCCGCGCAGCCCCCGCGCGTGCGGCCGCCTCATGTTTCCTCGAAGCAACGTAAGCGAGCTTATGCCGACGTCGTTGCTGGACAGCAAGTCGCAGCTGGCCAGGTCAACACACCCTCTAAGGCGGGTGAATTACGGGCTCCCAATAGGGAAAAGACCTCCCGCACCGGTGTGGATAAGGAGGGCTTCACACTGGTGGAAAAGAAGAATAAGGTGCGCAGGGCGCCTCGTAAGACTTTGTGTGGCACCGCCGAGCCGGTTAATTCTGGTCTTCGGGTCGCTACACCGGGTAAGGCGCTCTATGTTTCGCGCCTGCATTACTCCGCCGTGGCTGAAGAAGTGGTGGAGTATGTCCGCCGGAAGACTGGCTTCTCGCTGAGGGTGCAGCAGCTGCGGTCGCGCCACTACGTACACTTCAGCTCGTTTGTGGTGCGCGTGCCGCGCCCGCTGCAGGACACCATCGCGAGTGCAGACTTCTGGCCGAAGGGCGTTGTGTTTCGGCGGTTCCGGGGCAATCTGCCGAACCCTACGCCGGTTCAGATGACTCGACAGAGCCACGCTGTAGTGTCACCTAAATCTACTTAATGTTTTTTTTTAATATGTATTTTATCTGTGTATCTTTATTTGTATCTCTTTTAATTTTAGTTTCATGACGCATTGGTGTAAACTGTAATGTCGTGTAAACTTTTGTTTCAATAAATAAATAAATAAATAACTATACGCTCCATGACCTTAGAGAGAAGGGAGGTGATAGTGATAGGCCTGTAATTCGATGGATCCGATCTGTCACCCTTTTTTGGAACAGGGTGCACAAGGGCCGTCTTCCACGAAGATGGAACTTCCTGTTTGATACTGGAAAGAGCGAAGAGACGCGTTAACACAGGACACAACTCAGGAGCACAACGTTTAAGCACCACTGCAGGTATGCCATCTGGACCGCTCGACTTGTGATGTGAACGTTTAACGACAGCAACTCCCGCCGAACATCTTTCTGTGAGATGCGAATTTCTGGCATGGAGTGTGCGCACCGCGGGATTGTAGGCGGTATAATGCTGCCGTCATCGCTCACAGTCGAGTTCGAGGCAAAAAGAGCACCTAGAAGATTGGCTTTCTCTTTTGCACTATGGACCAGATTACCGTCAGCATTTCGCAGTGGTGGTGGACCTACGTTGAAATTACCTACACAACAATAGAACATATTGCGAAAACACAAATCAAATTATTTATTAACTAAATATTTTGATTTGTACTTTTAATTTTTCTCCAGTAGTCACACTACTTATAGTCCGTGGGCTAGTCGGTCTGAAATTAGAAAACGGTATAATTTGGGGGTACCAAGTGTCCTTTTCACAGTAGTTAGACATATTCATAAGGATGTTAAAAAAGTATGATAGACATCTCAAAGTGGTAGCTAATAGGCATACGGGCTATTTCAAGATTTCCGTTGTATGACAGGTATGGTTAAAATTAGGAGGTACAAATTTTCCTTTTCACGGCTGTTAGGTAAGCTTATAAAAACGTCAAAAATGCAAGATTGCCATTTATAAGTGCTACCTAACAAAAATGGGGGCCAATCAAAGATGGTGGATCTCAAGTTTTACAAAATCAAGTATATCTCGAGAAGTATTAAATATATCTAATTACTCTCTTGAACAAAATTAAAGGCATATCTGTAAGCTTCATATTTTGCATATATACCATATGGCTAAAACCAACCAATAATTAATTATGACCAAATTTATGAAATTTTCGTGATTTTGATTTTTTTTGTCTCGTGTTTTTATATAGTAGTCATGACGCTAGAAAAATTAAATATTTTTTAAAAGATAGTGTATTTAATAAGCTTTAATTTGATGTATATATCTTGTTGGCGGTATTTAAAAAAAGACCCATAAAAAATGTTTAAATGAATTGTAGTCATAATCCACCGTATACTTAGTGATTTAAAAGGCGATTTTTTTATGTATTTTTCAATCTTGGTTATTTGAAATAAGCAGTAGGTATTATTTACGAGTGGCACTTCCATCGCCTCTTAAATCACTAAGTATACGGTGGATTATGACTACAATTCATTTAATTATTTTTTATGGGTCTTTTTTTTAATACCGCCAACAAGTTATATACATCAAATTAAAGCTTATTATATACACTATCTTTAAAAAAATATTTAATTTTTCTAGCGTCATGACTACTATGTAAAAACACGACACAAAAAAAATCATAATCACGAAATTTTCATAAATTTTGTCATAATTAATTATTGGTTGGTTTTAGCAATATGGTGTGTATGCAAAATATGAAGCTTACAGATATGCCTTTAATTTTGTTCCAGAGAGTAGATATATTTAATAGTTCTCGAGATATACTTGATTTTGTAAAACTTGAGATCCACCATCTTTGATTGTCCCCCATTTTTGTTAGGTAGCACTTATAAATGGCAATTTTGCATTTTTGACGTTTTTATAAGCTTACCTAACAGCCGTGAAAAGGAAAATTTGTACCTCCTAATTTTAACCATACCTGTCATACAACGGAAATCTTGAAATAGCCCGTATGCCTATTAGCTACCACCAGGGATCGGATACCGGTTTTTTCTCCATACAAAAGAACGGTTCGAATTCCGTTCTTTTTCGTTCTTCGGTGTATATTTATTTTATTAATGGAGTAATTCAAAAATACCTTGTTTATAATTACATAAAGTGTTGAGTTCTACATAAAGAGTGTAAAACATTTTAAACAATTGAGCTATTTCGAGGTTTTTCTAAAAAACCGGTTCCGATCCCTGGCTACCACTTTGAGATGTCTATCATACTTTTTTAACCTCCTTATGAATATGTCTAACTACTGTAAAAAGGACACTTGGTACCCCCAAATTATACCGTTTTCTAATTTCAGGTCGACTAGCCCACGGACTATTAATACTATATAATTTATAAATATTAGATGTCATATACCAAAGAAAAACGACCAAGATCACCCATGTCCGAGGTGGGGATCGAACCCACGTACTCAGCTCGTACGTAGTACGTAGCTGAGTACGACATATGACATCTAATATTTATAAATTACACAACAATATCCAAATCTCTAGCAAATCAAATCCCTAAACAAATTCGTAATCCTTACAGACGTTGAAAAAGACAAATAATCACTTCAGTACGCACAGGAGAATCGCAAAATTCTGAAACACCCAAATAGCCATCCATTACCTACGGCGCACGGGCAACTGACTGTGACTGTCACACGGTGGCGTTGGCGGTGCGCGTCTGCGCGGCACTACCCGCGTCTCACCCGCGCCATTTTATAAAATATTTTAAAATAAAAATAAAACCGCCTTCAAAAATTCGCCCGAACTAAAAAGTAAAAAATAATTTTAGTTCCAACTTCTTAGGATTTCCTACCCAAACCTTTAAACCTTTTACCCTATTCATTGAAATAAAATATTATGGCTAGGTATCCTACAAATTTCTTAGAAGTCGGTGCCAAGCCAAATACGTTCATAGGTATATATTAATTAGATAGAGCTTTGTAATTTACTGTCACTCCGATTATGTTTTTATCAACAGAATGATCTACCTCAGTCATTTTGATGAAAGCATAACCGGAGTGACAGTAAGTTACAAAGCTCTATCAAATACAGTCATATACTCACGAAGTGAACATATTTGGCTTGGCACCGACTTCTAAGAAATTTGTAGGATACCTAGCCATAATATTTTATTTCAATGAATAGGGTAAAAGGTTTAAAGGTTTGGGTAGGAAATCTTAAGAAGTTGGAACTAAAATTATTTTTTACTTTTTAGTTCGGGCGAATTTTTGAAGGCGGTTTTATTTTTATTTTAAAATATTTTATTTTTTGCTTTTTAGTAGTGTAAAATCGTTATTTAGTATGCTCTAAATACTTATAATTAGAATGTACTGCACTGTAATAGGCCAGAAAACCTTAACTGGATAACTTAAATATTCAAAGAATTATCCCATTATCAAGGAGATATGCATTGTATCATCAGCAGGTATGAATAATTTCAAAGATTATAGGTAACAGCCTTAGCATGCCTATATTATTTAAAGAATCACTAACCGCTAACCAACATGTCATAACTTACTAAGCAAACACTTGAAAACATCTCGAAAATGTATGACAGTTGAACATTCAAAGAATTATCCTCCAACTCCTAATCGTTAAGGAGTTATACCTTTCATCATCAGCTCACCAACATGAGACTATGACCACCTAAAGGCAAATACTCAAATAGCTTCCAAAATACATGAACTATGTTATATTTAAAGAATTTTCCCCCAACTCCTAATCTCTAAGGAGTTGTACCTTCCATCATCAGCTCACCGACATGAAAGGATGACCACCTAAAGGCAAATACTCAAATAGCTTCCAAAATACACGAACTATGTTATACTTAAAGAATTATCCCCCAACTCCTAATTGCTAAGGAGTTGTACCTTCCATCATCAGATCACCAACTTAAAACGTTCATGACTAGACGCAAATACTTGATTAGTCTTCGAAAATAAATGAAAAATGTCATGTGTGCCTACAACATTTGAAGAGTTCCCTCGATTTCTCCAGGATTCCATCATCAGATCTGGATTTGGTGACAATGGGACCAACTAGAAAGTATACCCTTTCAAACAAAAAAAGAATTTTTCAAATCGGTCTACGCGTCTTCGAGTAATCGGGGAACATACATAAAAAAAAAAAGATTTCGACGAATTGTAAACCTCCTCCTTTTTGAAGTCGGTTAAAAATACGACTGTATTATTAAAACGCCCAGGATTACATACCTACATTTATTACAAACCACAAATATTCATTTTTTAGTTTTTGATATTCTTGTTTATATAGGTATCTGATTTATTTTGTACTGGCATCATTTAAAAGTTACTTTTTGTTTAACAAGCACTGCGTACTCCCGACCCCGCGTTTGATTTAAAGTAATTTGAACTTTGTTGTACTACAAATACATTTCCAATTCGTTTGGCTAGGTTGTCCGTAGTCATATTTGATAAATTTGATAATACATAAGTGAATTTTGTGATGTTAGGTATAGGTAGGTACTTAATTATTAATTGTTGACTTCCGCATAAAAGCGTTAATGTAAATTTTACAGTGGAAATCCGAATAAGATGTTATTTTAAAATACAGCTTATTATAATATTAAACAATTTTACGGTAACTACGTTTATAATGATGATTTGCGCAGTGGACGTCTTATGGCCGATATGATGATGATGATGACAGGGTGGAATGGAAATAAATTTTGGGTCAGGAGGGCCGCTACCAGATTCCGTGCTGCTGGAGGACCTTCAGAGATTATCCCTCAATTTGGGATTATGAAAATTGGGATTAGCATGAAAACTAAAAAAATAACAGAATTTAAAACTTGTAGGTATGGGACCAATAAAAATATTTGGCTAGAAAACCCACAATCCAAAGAACTCTTTGTTCCAACCCGCTTCATTCCGCCATATAAACTTATTTGCAACAACCGCATAATTAATTTTGTATTAGCATGTATTTGTATAGGATTACAAACTTATTTGAGTAGTTTGCATAACTTTAAAATCTGGCAGAAATTTCCAATTTTCAGATTTTTTGTGTAATAGGTAAGCTATAAACTACTTATGTTTCAAATTTTGAGCTCCTAGGCCATCTAGAAATACCTTAGATTATTGATGATCGGTAGGTCAGTGAGTGACAAAACTAAGGAACTTTGACATGCGGTAATTTTCAAACTACAAGTTATAATTGAAATCAAACAAGATTATTATGTAACTCATGTTATGGCCTACACGTCGCAGAAAATTCAGACTTCTAGCTGTAACCAGTGCGAAATTACAGACGGTTGAAAATGTCCTGAACGGCTTCGAGAAAAGGATGGTACGGCCGTGCCTTTTTTTTGCTCGACTTGGCGGGGGCACTGCCGTGCCCCCAGATTTAAGAAGTCGGTTGAAAAACTACTCTAAGTATGATTATTTAAAGGTGCTGATTTCATTTTATCGTGTTTCAATATATAATTCGGATTAGCAGAATATTGATTATAAATTTGCTTTTCGGTGTTCGTAAAACCGGAATTTAATACAATGTTCTTGGACCGGATGGATTTACAATTTTCTAGCCAAATAAAATGATATCGATATTTTTAATGTTAGGAAATCACATTCTTTGACAACTGCTATTTATTACATTCTAAATTCAAGTCTTTACTTCGGTAGTAGGCGTAGTATAAGTAATTCAGATAACTTCTGACCGTGTTCTTTGTCTATTGTTAGAAACCGCAAGATGCTACTGTATTTGCATAGAAAAATAAACCGCTTATTTAAATTGCGACTCTATCACCCAAGCAATAAGATTCAATATTAACCAATACGGAAGAAAACTACCCTGCTTATAAAAAATACATGTATTCCCTACGGGTCCCAAACGCACGAGGCGAGTAGGGCGCTCTCGAACCAACTTAAAAAATGACATCTCAATCCGTTAAAAAGATACGTATCGGGGAGTGCACTCACAACGGTTTTCCGAGCGACCGCTGAGCGACCATTTGGAATTACACGTGGCACGCCGCACGGTTAATTCCAAATGGTCGCTCGTTGATAGCTCACTTGGTTAACATTGAATCTTATTGCTTGGGAGATAGAGTCACATTTTAAATAATTGGTTATTGTTTATGCCGATACAATAGCATCTTGCGGTTTTCTAACAATAGACAAAGAACACGGTCAGAATTCATCTGAATTACTAGTAATTCAGATAACTTCTGACCGTGTTCTTTGTCTATTGTTAGAAACCGCAAGATGCTACTGTATTTGCATAGAAAAATAAACCGCTTATTTAAATTGCGACTCTATCACCCAAGCAATAAGATTCAATATTAACCAATACGGAAGAAAACTACCCTGCTTATAAAAAATACATGTATTCCCTACGGTCTGTCTGGGGTGAGGACTCTTGACGACTGTTCTGTCCCTCAGGGTTCAGCGGTTGGGAATTTCCTCTTCTTAGTGATGGTAAAAGACCTCATTCATTTATTTCAAGATGGGGATTTTATTATGTTTGCTGATGATGGATGCGCTATTGTTACAGGTGGCACTTTTCATGAACTGAAGGAGAACATTTTGATTACAATACTGAAGTTGACAAACTGGTTTCAAGTAAATGGCTTTTTAATTAACCTAAATAAGACATCTATAATGCATTTCTGGTTGCGAGGGTTGTATCCGACCCCCCTTGACATTAATATAAATAATACAATCCTTCCACAGGTACAGGAAATGCGGTTTCTTGGTTTTGTCTTTGATAGTGGCTTGAAATGGGATAAACACATTGATGCACTTAGCAGTAGGCTATCTAAAGCGACGTTTGCTCTATCTCGACTTGCTCCTGCTTTATCAAGTAAGAACCTCCGTATGGCATACTACGCCTATGTAAACTCTATCCTGGCGTACGGAATTGACCTGTGGGGACTCGCGGCTGATAGGGATAGGATATTTTTGCTGCAGAAAAGGGCTATTAGAATGTTATCTGGGGTGCCGCCATTTACTCCTACTAAAGAATATTTCCGTGATAACAAAATTTTAACAATGCCGTCTTTATACATTCTGGAGGTAGCTAAATACATGTATCTACACAAGAGTGAATATGTTTTGCGTCGTCCTGAACAGCGTAAAATTGATAGGGACATAAAATCTGTCTATGTAAGGCTTGCTAAGACTTCAAACTCATTGGCGGTTGTTGGCATTAAAATTTTTAACAGCCTGGATCGTGAGATCAAAGAGGCGGCTTCTTATGACCAATTTGTTAAGAAATTGAAAGCTTTCTTGATAGAAAAAGCATTTTTTACGGTTCGGGAATTTTATAGTAAATATAACATTAAATAATTCGAATTCTGATATTTTAGTGACATTAATGTTAATTTTTATTATACTTATGATTGTATGACATTATTTATTTCTAATTTGAATTGCAATGTATTTGGGTTATAATATTTTTATTGGATTTATGTAGTAGGTTCTATTAATATGGTTAGTTGATTAATAATTTTGACATTTTATATTAATTTAATTAATTTTCGTTATTCTTATTATTTTTTGTTATTCTTAATTTGAAATATGATGTAATTAGGATTTTGATTTTTATTGATGTTTATTTAGTATAGTATATTTTATTTGTATGATTGTATAATTGACTATTGACATGTGTTTTTTACATTAAAGATATTGAATTTGAATTTGTATTTTACGGTTCCCAAACGCACGAGGCGAGTAGGGCGCTCTCGAACCAACTTAAAAAATGACATCTCAATCCGTTAAAAAAATACGTATCGGGGAGTGCGCTCACAACGGTTTTCCGAGCGACCGCTGAGCGACCATTTGGAATTACACGTGGCACGCCGCACGGTTAATTCCAAATGGTCGCTCGTTGATAGCTCACTTGGTTAACATTGAATCTTATTGCTTGGGAGATAGAGTCACATTTTAAATAATTGGTTATTTTTTTATGCCAATACAATAGCATCTTGCGGTTTTCTAACAATAGACAAAGAACACGGTCAGAATTCATCTGAATTACTATACCAGCGGCCCTACCGCGAACTTAAAAATCCGCAAATTTCGAGGATTTGTCTCTCTCACTCTAATGACTGAAAGAGACAATGTTCGCGGATTAAAAATCATAGTGTCAAATAATGTTATTATTTCTGTTCTTCGTGAGATGAGGTATATTGAAATATTGACTTAATATTAATTTAGCTTGGTTAAGCTACGTAATTCAAATGTAACTAACTAATGCAAGTGGTACACCCTGTAAAAGAGAAGTAGGTAAGTACTTACGGTCTCGATACTTCGGAATTGGCGTTGGAGGCATCGTCATATACAAGGTGCATAGTTGATTCTGATGGGTCTTCATCATAATCGTCCATATAAAATTCGACATTAAGATCTGTTCTGCAAATATTTTATGTGAATTTACATTCAATTTAATATACCCCAATATTACACGGTTCTATGTTTAATTTTCGGGGTAAATAAATCTAGACTAAGTGTCAGTGTGGCAATGTTCAAACTTCAAGTTGATAAAAGTACAACATAGAACCTTGTAATAGTGTTAGACACAAGCAAAATTAAAACAGCGTTAATTTTGTGAGCTTTATTTCAAAAACTTGGTCGAGGTTAGCGATAACCGGTACTCTACCGAGTCTACCAACAATAAGTCCAGCTCATGAATATAATTTTATAATAGCTATAATAACTATCATTATTATAAGATTTAAAAAAAAGAAGCCAGCTAATATAAAAGACAAAATTACTTGTATGCTTCCAAATTGGTATTCGACATGTTGCCATATGTATTAATTGGTTCTGATTGGTCAATAACAGACTCATCTTTAGTTGCATTCATAGTATTATTGTAATCTACGTTTCCTTTTACGCTGAAAATAAAATTAATACATGAACAATTGAAAATACCTTAATCCTAATCATATACACAGGGTGACATCTGGGTCGTGGAGCAAGAGTGAACCGGGTACTAGAACTACTAGAGATGGTGACGATGAGCAACATTCACTATGGAGACCACCAAGGTGACCCTGTCTACAAAGCTGGAGGTTCCGGGTCCGAATCCCGGCGAGGGCATTATTTGTGTATTTATTTATCACAAATATTTATTCCTTGGTCATGGCTGTCTATGTATTTAAGTATCTATATGTATCTATCCATTATATAATATGGTCACCTGGTACTCGCATCACAAGCCTTATTGAGCTTACCTGGGACTAGGTCGATTTGTGTGAGATGTCCCAGGTATAAAAATAAAAAAAAGGAATCGCGTAAAAGAAAAAAAATAAGTTAATTTAGCCTCCATACTCAATAGATGGATAGTTAAGTATCAACTAACTGTTATTTGGGTCAAACACGTTTTTATGTCACACGTTGCCATGGTTTCGTTCTCCTGGGTCACCTTTAAATAGCAGTTTAATAGCATTCAAATTTATGAAACTTTGATTACTTGACGGTTACATGGGCTAATCATGGTGGGTCACCCACTAATCATGTTAGTGTGAGCGTGCAGCATACTTTCTTCTAGCAAACTATGTCACCTTCGTCCCCAGGGTTTCGTGATAAAATAACATAAAAAAAACCTGATTGACCCATTTACAACAATTAAGTTGCTCAGCGTGACCGTCCCTATCACTCTGTTCACTCTAGCTCCACAAATTCCACGAAAGAACTTAAAGTCTTACTTGGCATTTTTGTTCAAGAATGGTTCCACTTGTTGTAATATACTAGTCATTTTCTTTATGTTTGCTGCTTGCCATTTTTCAAATTTGTTTGTAAACACCTGTTGTTCCGCAGTGCTGAGTGATTTCCAAGCATTGGTAGCATCATCACTCTACAAATGTAAAATAATAATTAGGAATCTGAACTATGGGTGCAAAACTTTAAAATTGACATATAGGAACACTTTAGCCAAGAAATATACGAATATTATTGAAAAATCTGTATTCAATTTTATTCCCTATCTCGGAATGTTCAACTTAACACGTTCGACGCCAGTGACACACATATGTGACCGAAAAAACTGTAATCCTATGCCAGTGAGACACATACATGATCAAAGTAATCTTTTTCTTATGCCACTAGCATTAATCAAGTTCTCCCTCCTATGCCAGTGGCATAAAAATACGAACGTTTTTGACACAAATCTGCGTCGCCAGCATAGGAGTACAATCTTTTCGGTCACACATGTGTGTCACTGGCATAGGAGTTCTATCATATAATTTTGATCGGCATAGTATTAGCATTTAGTGAAACAGTACCAGAGGCGAACATGTTAAAATGTGTGGGTGTGTAGATATGTATATTTTTTGGATGAACCTATGTGAATGAATCAACTTTTCGCTGTCTGTTATTGCCATGGTTACGGTCGCCTGAGTCACGCTGGTTTTAAGCAAAATTATACCAAATTTATGAAAACAAGCATATGTATAGTCCATGTTTGTTGATGGGCATTAAGAAAAGTATCATAATTATGCATAAAACCAGCGTGACTCAGGCGACCGTAACCATTGGAATAAGAGACAGAAAAAAGTTGATTCACCCACATGCTATGTCAAGTCCACTTGAGCAGTTTTGTTAAAGTTTTGCACCCATAGTTCCGACGCCTAATAATAATATTATGTATGGGGTGCTCCACCAAAAAAAGTACGAATAGATAAACTAATATAACGGAACCTTATGCAATTATCTTTACCCACTTTGGCTTCAGAACCCTAGAAATTGCAATTTATTAACTACGTTCAATGCACTTTTGATTTAATCCTTTTAATCAATTGAAGACATAATTTATTAATATAGAAAAAACGAACAGTACCTGCATACACGTTCTTCCCTTCCTTTTACAGTACAGCACAGTGAAATACTCCCAAGCACATATGGGTGGCCTTATTACTCCATTATTATCCCTTAACTTCATGTTGTTTTAGAGGTTACTTGGTGTTAGTATATTAATTAATGAGTAAATAGAATTCAGAGCATAATACGCCTTTTAGAAGTCAAGATGTTGCTTTGTACATAGTACAAAGTATCTAAACGAAAACAAAAGAAATTAAACACTCGTAGCGCCGGCCAGGCACATGTACGTTACGACAAAAACAAAAACATGTCATGTGAATTTGAAATGTCATGTGACATTTTAAATGTCACTGTTTTTTTTTTTAACAATTATGGCCTGGCTGGAATCACTATAAATGAGTATAACGGTGCACAATAAAATACCACTAAATCGATATTTAACATGCTTATTAAATAAATACTCAAATATAATCGATTTTATTGACTTTTATCAATATGGGTGACACCGTAAATTGATGGGCATACCAAGTGACGGCAGTAAAAATACATTTGTCATCGCCCCAACTCTTCCCGTGGGTGTCGTAAAAATCGACTAAGGGATTAACCATTTATTTATCAAAGACTGATGACGGGCAGCAGCGTCATTCGACACACTATTGACAACTCGCTTGCCCAGCGTGATGATTAAGGACAAAGCAGATAATTTTTTTGCACATTCTACCAGTTTGCTCAGTGGTATGTGACAATTACAACACTGCCAGACTAGTACTATTGCCACTGTATTGGCTTAAAGCATGAATGTAGGATTAATATGGAGTTGACAACGTTATAATAATAGCAAGAACGAAAGGGATGGTCTTATGAAACTTTTTACTAGTGGAAGTGAAAAGGAACGATAATCGTCCGTCCTTATCACTGTGCCACTATTTTTTGTGTGTGTGTGCATTAGATATAGAATGTAAGTGCCAGACAAATGCGTTGAATACGTCACTAAGTGCCTGTGTGGCACTTTCGTCTTAGTAGTAAGTGACTATGTCTATCCCTCTTAGTGGCACACTATGTGCGGCCCCTCGGCTTAAAGGTATTGAAGCCAGGACATTAAAAAAAACTGCCACCGTCAATGCCGTCAACAGTGTCATCGTCAGCGTCAGCTGTCATAGCATTGCGTGTGCATTGTGATGTGCATGGTACATGGCGTGTACTGATTTTATTTTGTTGGTGTCGACGTTGTTGATGTTGTTTGTATTATAAATAAACACTCTAAAAAAAGGAGAAAACTACTATCTCTGGAAAGTTGATTCAACTAATATTACTATAAATTCAGTTTATTTATTTGGCGCTATGTCCAGTGGAAGTAAGAAGTAAGTAAATTCATCAACATCATTGATATTTTAAGTTTATTCCTACGTTTTATGACAATTCTGCCATGTAGCAGTGTAGCTCAATGGATGAAAAATAATGATTACAGACTTTTATATAATTATAAAAGGACTTCCTGGTTCTCTCGAATGTCTCCCCGAAACATGATACCTGTTTTAATAGATATAATTTCCATAATATTGAACAATTGAATATTTTCAGCAAAACTGATATTTATTGCAATTACATTATAAATTGTAGCATTTAGGGCTTGCAGTACGGGTTCTAAGAATTCCATTTTCTGGATCAAGCCAGAGGGCAACTAGGAATCCTGGTTCTTCTCGGTTCTTTTTTGGGTAGTATAAAAAATCTGCCTCTAGAATGATCAAATGTGGACACAATGTTTATACTGAAGACCAAAATGCAACCAATCATAAGGGTTCCTAGTTTACTATGGAAGCCTACAAAAGGAATTTAACAATATTATTTAACTCATCTTTATTTTGAAATTTTCAGATATGGACTTATTGTACCAGATAAAGGCAAGTCAAATCAACCTATATTTGAAGCATCAAGAAATGTGTTTGGAAATGATTCTGAATCTGATGATGATTCTAATAAAAAGCCAGTTTTATTGAGACCTAGTGACAACATAAATCGTCAGGTGAGGTGAACATTTGAAAAAAAAATTAAAGCAATTGGTTCCATGGGTTCTCTAATAATTCATAAGTCCAGTAACTTTATGTATAGATATTGTTATTATTTGACTTACTTTGATGAGTATTATTTTCATCCAATGCTGGAAAGCATTAAGTGAAAATAGAATGAACTAAACCTACATCTGTGTCATGAATTTTAGGCAAAGATAATTCAAAGTAAGGCAATAGACGAGGATCCTACAATATACCAGTATGATGAAATATATGATACAATGACTACCAAGAAGGAGGAGAAAAAACAGAGGGGAAAGGAACTTAAACAGCCAAAATATATTGAAAACTTACTAAAAACCGCTAATAAAAGAAAACTGGAAAATGAACGAAGAGTTGAAAGACAGGTAACATCATTATGCATACATCACATTTACATGATAATAGTGATAATCCTACTATCAATATACACTATTACTTAATATTCAAAATTATGTGTCCCTGCTGCTATGCTAATGTAGGTATTAGCAGAGCCGCTGTTGGCCTGTTCACCATATTCCAATGATTTATTAATACAAAAGGCATTATGGAAAAACCATATAAATTATGAAGTTCTAAATGGGCGAATCTTTCAGAGTGACACAGTTTTTCTTTGGGTAATGCTGGAGACAATTTGATCAAGTTTATGAATTGTACCTAAGTATTCGGTCAAACAACTATTGTTCCTTGCATCTCTAGACATAATACAAATCGAGATAGTAATTCTTCAGTTCCAAAAGTTGTTGCCTGATCAATTAAGTTTACTTAACTTTAGATTGTATTATTTTATTCAGATTCAGAAAGAAAGAGAAAAGGAAGGCGATGAGTTTAAGGACAAAGAGGTGTTTGTGACTTCGGCATATAAGAAGAAATTAGAAGATTTACGTTTAGAGGAGGAGAAAGAAAAACGCGAGGAATATTTGGAGAAAATTGGTGATGTTACTAAGCAGAGGGATTTGGGTAAGAAATGAATGCCTATTTTTGAAATAATTACCCGTTACAATATACGGATTTGAAAAGGATATAAGGGTTGGTCACCTTTTCTTGGCACACTTAGGCACAGGCACTTACATTCACCATCCATCCAGGCGCGGGTCCAGGATTACCTTTCCTTTGACTCATCATATTATAGTATTTTATACCAGAACAACTGAAGAACAATTTTTTCAATGGCTGGGCATGGCTGCCTCAATTAGGCACTTCGCTCGACCGTGACTCATTTCGGGCGCGTTCTTCGCCTGCGCTGCGTGTATGTCAACCACACATGCATCTACGGTGGGGTCCGACGGCTATATGCTTTGAATTGCCTGTGATGCACCGTTAGACATCTCACTCGCACGGATGCCAAGCGACCTAATAGTTTAACGTTGGTGCCATGGGAGAGAGGTTGGTGCCTTGTATGAGACGCTACGTGTGTTAGAATTTTTGCCGCCTCTCATATCAGCAGAGAAGAATGAAGCAGCAAAAGTATGCTCCCTTAGGGTCAGGGTACTTGTTTCTTTCGCCGGACGGGACGCGAAATTGATACTTGTGCCTGAGATAGGGCGTCGACTCAGATAGAAGGGCGAAGTTCCCCGCTCCGAATGTTTTCTGGTGCAGAGGGCAACAGCTATCCAACGCGGTAATGCTGCGAGCGTTATGGGCACTTTTGCACCGAAAGCGTTAGCGAGCGAATTTTACCTAATTACTGTGTAACCATTTTTGTAATTGTATGATTTAAAATGATGTGTCATGTTATGTAATCGCATTTCTTTATTACAGGGGGTTTTTATCGCCACTTATACGAGCAGAAATTGGGATCGGATAAGGACACAGTTAAATCGCCGGAGACAAAGGACACCCATCTTGAAGAAACTTTTAAAAGAAGAAAAGCCAAAAATGATGATAATGAGGACTCAGCAAAGAAACGGTCGTATAGGAAAAGAAAGTTATCTGCAGAAAATGACGGAATTCTGTCAGAAGGGGAAATTGTGGATTCTGACGAAGAAATTAACCGTGTGAATTTAGCTGACATAAGATCTAAGAAAACCAAACAAATGGAAGAGAATATAGATGCAGACTCTGATTTTTCAATTGATTCTTCAAGTGAAGATGAAGACTCAAACAAAAAAGAGAAGAAGACAGAGGAAAAGGCAGAGAAGCAAGAAGATACTAAGGATGGAGCTAATAATCGAGAAGAGAATAACCCGACAAAACCATTGGAAGTTAAAGAAAAGATAGCTGATACAAAAGTTGCTGAGGCTCCAGTACAAAAACCCAAAATAGATATTTGGAAGAAAAGAACTGTTGGTGAAGTATTTGACCAAGCTTTGCGGAGGTATTATGAAAGAAAAGCTGCCAAGGGTTAATTTAAAGATTTATATTATTCTTATATATATCTACTAGAGTAGTAAAAAACATTTCTTGGGTCACGTATCTGAAGCTGTTTTTCTTCTTAAACCACGACGTAATGTGCTTTGCAGTGGACTGTAAAAAAATGTAATAAATAGTAATTGTGTTCGCATACTACAATATAAAATTAAATTTAAAAAATACTTATTTTATTTGACTAAACTCGAACTTAAATCGATAGTTTCATGAAGAAAGTTACCTATGAATTCTGAAACCGGATCGTTTTCTCCTTCCGCGCGCATGGTGCCTGTAATTTCTTCATTTTCAACCATTGGCAAAACCAGTTGAACAAACTCTGGTGTGTATGGTGGCGCTATTGCATCCAAAACCTGTAGCAAATAAACAAGTAAAATCAACTCGTTCGCCACCAATGACACAACATCTGCTGCTTTCAAAAATCTTACACTTATGCCAATGACACATGTGATGATAGTAACAGTGGCATAGACATTTTTGACCCAATTGTTGTTTTAGCGTCCCTCCTCTGAGCGTATGTGAGACTTGCGTGTGAGATGTATGTGCGTTGCTGCCGCCGCCTTCACTTTCCGCACCGACTGTAGGTAAACTAGGTAATAGCGTAGGTACGATATTGTATTATTGCTATTTGATATTAATTGTTAATTGTATTTCTGTTTTAAGGCTTCCAAATCAGGTAAAAAATAATTACCCTATGGAACAGAAACGGGGGCGAACATGTTAATAGTGTAAATGCCACATCATTTTCGTCTTATTTGCTATAATAGAGAGATCCACACAGGAAGTAACGATAATTTGAAAAAATGTGGATTGAGTGGTACTGGCTATGCAAATTTTTTTTCCCCTCACTACCTCGTAAAGTGCTCGTTTATCCTTTAATACGAACGTGTAAAAACGCATATTATTCACTTGTGTGGCAAAGTAATGACCTCGGTTTTGGAATAACAAAACGTAAAATGCTCATGGAAATTGTTCCATATTAATGATAGTTAAATGATTTGTTTGAGAATTTAGTGTAAAATACAAACCATTATATAATATGATGATTTTTAACATATAAATCCTAAAATTCCATAAGTAACAATTGTTTTAGTGAATGATGATAAGATGACTAGATGCAATCACAAAACGCAGAAAATGTCAACGTCAACATTGTCAAAGAATATTATAGGTTATAATCTTTATTTACCGCCTCGAACACGTATAAAAATAGTAAACTAAACAACTTTCAGGGTGTTCTGTTATAATTTTGTAAAAATAATGAATGTGAATGATTTAATAATGCATTGGCGTTGGTGTGCAACTACAGGAATGTGTTAAAATCATGCTGCGTTTACTTTTTCGTGCTAAGTTTACTGCGACAAAATCTTGCATTAAATACATGATGCATTTGGAAAATTATTATCACTAACCCGATGATGATTGTAATGTGAACAAATAATTACCTTTTATGAGTTTCCTCGCTATAGTGAGGGGAAAAGTTTTGTGTTACACACGGGTGCAAATGTATTTTACTTCTCGTATGTTAAAACACTCGCTGCGCTCAGGATTCTATTTTAGAACTTCTATTTTTCAACTATAGAATCCTTTCGCTAGCTCGTGTTTCAATTTCATACTCGCGGGTAAAATACAACTTTGCACCCTTGTATAACAAATAACTATTTCACATTACCAAAATATAATTTTCTACTAGTTCTACATTACTAAACTCTATACTGTATCTAATTAGCAGAGCTTCGATTATCCACGGAAAGACAAAAGTTGACAAAACACCATCGTATTCTAACCTGTGAGAGAAATATTATTCCATTGATATTGATAGTTGTGTAGTAGAAGAAATCCGCCCTCAAATCAAATAAATATATTTAATAAAAAATATTTATCTACACAAATATCGTTAAGTGCTCTAAACGCGTTCAGAAACAATAGACAATGACCAGCATTACCCACCATCAGAACTTGGCACATACATAAAGTTAACATTATATACGATTTTTCCGGAGGTTATGAGTTTTAAATTTGGAACAGCTGTCAGATTCAAGTGAGGTGTCTATTCTGGTATCTATAGATATTCAGCCAGTCATCGACACAAAGAGTTAATTCAGTATGTTTTTCAGTTACAATCGGACGATATTTTCATATCGAGTGACACAAGAATAGGGACATCACTCGATTGTCTATGATTTAAAAAAAAATTACAGAGATTCAAATCGCTGCCATTCCGAGCAGCTGTCTTTTGTTTGTTGGATTACTACTACAAGTGAACAATTGTGAAAAAAATTGAATACTTTGTGATAATACTGATAATTACTTGATAATGAGTGGCAGTGACTCGGATAACGATATGAGCACTCCGCTGGACATATTCAATGCAGCTATGACCGCAACTAACAACCTGTTGCCGCAAAAGTAGAGAGCCAAGTATGAGAAAGCTTTGTTTCTATACGCATCTTAGAGCACTTATGATATGTGTGTAGATAAAGTAGTGTATGCAACTATACGTAATCAGGCATTACAACACTCGTGTGATGCTATTATGAAACTCACCTTCGGTTCGTTTCATAAACCCACACTCGAGTTGTAATGCCCCTCATTACGTACGGTTGCATAAACTACTATTGCGTGTAGTGTTAAGTTAGATAAGAAACATACAATTTCTTATTTTGAAATCCATGTCAGTATTCTGTGCGGCAGTATAAACTTAAAAACTTGCATTATTTAATAATCACGCACATTCAGAACACAATCTTAGTCTTATCACCAACTTAAACCCTTAACTCCTCGTTTGCGGCGAATTTTTTTTTCTTATAGTTTTCCCGTACACGGATCCGTGCTCCTGCATACGATGGGTTAAACCGTGAGTTCACATGCATCTTTAGTTATAATGATTGATAAATATTTATATTATTTATTAGTAGTAACGTAAAATAAATAAATTGATTTGTGTCAAAGATGACAAAATGCTCTTGAAAATCAGCCATATTTTCATTTTCTACTGGCACGCGGTATATAAAAGCACATAGGCAGTATAATATTTAATGTGTATTAGTGGTAGGAATAGTGAATCTTCCTAAACCGAGACAAACCTCAGTTGTCAATATTCTCTGTGTGAAACAGCTTCAAGTAATTTATAATGATATACTGAATGCACGTTCAATTTCACTTAATTTCACTTGATATTATATCTGCATTCTGCACAGACGGCTTTATAAGTCATAAGTCACAATACACATAGTAATGTAGACCTACAGGCATCGGCGTAAAGTTCAAATTCAGTTAAGGTTGACATTTCGGTCTCGTGGCATCTGAGTGAGAGCTTTTTTATTCGGCATAGCGTAGAAAAGGTTAATTATTGTCAAGACGTGCGCTATCTGTGTATTATGTTCTTTAGGACTTATATTTGGCATCGGGTATTTGTTAAATTGAGGTTTAGCAGTGAAGTATATAATAATATACCTAGTAAATCTAAATAACATACCTCGGTGATGAAGTATCTTATCAAAGAAATATCTGTGTCTCCTCTCTGCCAACACTGCTTGATGTATCGCAGCACTGGTACTACACAGCCTCGGCTAAGTAGGTTCACCATACGATCCAGAAGCATTTTCTTTAACTCGAGCTGTAACGAAACTATTGTGTTACCCCCTTATTCATAAACGTCTCCTAACTTAGCAAGCCGGTAAGTCTTATGTGTCATTTTCGGCCTTATCAATATGTCTTTAAAGTCCATTTCAAATACGAAGGCCCGATTTCACTTAACAAAGTCACTAGGCGTCAGCAATAGGATCAGTGATAACAAAAGAAACCTGGCCAGGCCCTTTTGTGACGTGATATTTTATGCATACATCGGTGTACCACACGTGCCAATTTGTAGTGGACCAATTAAATGACAAAAGTTTCGAGTGGTATCGGGCCTTCGTATTTGAAATGGACTATAACTGCAGATTGTGTATCCCGTTATTATTGTATATTTATATGGGTTGGTAAAATTACTTAAAAAGAGGCCGCCATTTTGATTTTCTTCATTTTTAATTCTAGAGTGCACTGGATTCCATTGAATACTTAACATGGACGAGAAATCTATATTGTGCCAAATGGCCGCCATTCTGAATTTCTTTATTTTTTGATCGAATAAGCTGATAATTGATATCGGAGGATAATAAATCGAAATTTGAAATCTGATGAAAGGGATCTAAGGTCGAAGTTGTGAAAAATGGTGGCCATCATGAATACCTTTGAGAAGGTACTAATTAAGAATCATCA
Source organism: Thaumatotibia leucotreta (assembly GCA_025490895.1). Classification (NCBI taxonomy): domain Eukaryota; kingdom Metazoa; phylum Arthropoda; class Insecta; order Lepidoptera; family Tortricidae; genus Thaumatotibia; species Thaumatotibia leucotreta. The sequence goes on from JALPQI010000350.1 coordinate 197,569, forward strand.
GTACCTATTTCAGACATGGCATCGAAAAGATTAAAACACTAATTTAATGCATACCTGCACTAAAATCTCCAATTCGTCTTGCGGAGACTCAAACAACTGTACTAGCAGCCTTAGTAGTCGGTGGTGCAACAGCTGGTGGCAAGACGCCACTTCGTCTAGTAGCGCCAGGTGCACTGGACAGTGCTCCGTGCACAGTTTGAAGTAAGACGGCTCTGTCACCACACACTCCACCCATACTAGGACTCCCATCCCTACTACTGGAAATCTACAACACAGGTAATAAAGATAATTTAATGTGTCATTTTAGATTGAAGTCTAATTCGGTTATAAACCAGTTATCTATTACGTTTAAGCAAAATTAAGCACATTAAGGGAGACTTGTTGTTAGGGTTAGCAAAATTATTGGTGCGACAGTAGGATAACAAAGAGGAACGGCTAGTCTAGTGTATGTTACCGCGATATACTGCCGCAACAATCATGTGCTAACTCTACTGGCTGCATTACGCATATGTTAATTAAAACAGAACCTTTAGATAGTCCCACGCGCTAGTACTAGTTGTTGGTATTTACACTACTTACATAAGGTAGCTATGTAGGTAGAAAATAACTATATCTATCCCCTCTTATTCAGTCAGACACTACTTAAACCATTAGGCTTAGCACATGATTGGTGCGACAATATGTCGCCGCGAGATAAGACTAGCCGTCCCTCTTTTATTAATATAGTTAGTAAAAGACGAGAAATCTATCTCGCAGCGACATACTGCCGACAATCATGTGCTAAGCGTGCAGGTGTAGAAAATGTCTAAGATCTGATAGATACACAGTAAAATAAAAATTGCTATAATCAATTACCTTATACAATGATATAGAGTAGGTAATTCAGCAACCAGCTCACTGGAGCTGGCGGAACTGCCGCAAACGGCGTGCACCTTCTCGATGGCTTGAACGGTGGCTTTCAGCTCATCCTTGACCGGCCTGCCCGGCGTCACGCCTTCGCAGACGCTCGCGGCGTACGCCAATAAGTACATGTATTTGGATTTGTGCTCCGGGTTCAGTTTGCTACCTAGTTTAAACAGGGCGTCCACCAGCAATTCTAGAAAGAAGTAATAGATCATTAAACTTTTTAACATATGTACCAACAGCTGCCATAATGTCTTTTAATGTATTTCTCATCATCATTATCAGCTAATACACATCTACTGCTAGACGTGGACTATGCCTCCCCCAGGGTATTCCATATAGATCGATCGCGCGCAACCTACATCCAATGGATTCCAGATATCTTTACCAGGTCATCGGTCCATTTTGTACTCACATGCTTCCAGGCGCGGATCCAAGGAGGGGGGGTCAATAGGGGCTCTTGAAGATGAGAAGATCATAAAGAAAGACGGTATACTCCATTTCAAATACAATGGCCCGATGCCACTTAAAACTTTCATCGGCATCAAGCATCGGGCCATGGTATTTGAAATGGAGTATACCGTTTGGAGGAATTTTTATTTTATTTATTTATTAAGCAATTCGCAAAGTGTTTATGTTTGGATCACGTCTTCGATATTGATACAAATTGGTAGGCTGGTAGAATCAACGATATTGAGCAAGATCCACCACATCTCCCAAAATGTTTGTATGAAACATTCATTTTTGTTACCGAAAATTTAGAGGTATCTGGTAACAAAAAGGAAACTTCCATACAAAGCTTCCTCAGTCCGAGCCGTGTGTTTAGTGGAGACGGTCGCTCGTGAGGCAACAGCTACGGATCAAGCTGAGGCGACACGCCTCGAGCTGATCCGTAGCTGTTGCCTCAGAGCGAGCAGCCTCAAACTGAGGCTATTTGCTTCAAGTCGAGGCCGCTCGACCCGAGGCTGCCTCTAGTGGATACGAAGCTTAATACGTACCCAGGAACTGCGGTATGCGCAGCAGGTGCACGGGCGGCGGGTCGGGCTGCGTGTAGACGCGGAACAGGACGGAGATGTCGGCGGGGTTGAGCGCGCCGCGCGACAGCATGGCTGCCAGCGCCGTGCGTGCGCCGCGCCAGCACTCGCCCGTCGTCAGCGCCAGCGTGATGGGCGTCACGTCGTGCCCGCTGCACAAGTTGTAAAGATCACCAAATTAAAAAAAAGATTTCTCCAAAATTCTATTAGACCCCGACTTGGTGCTAGCGAGTACAGTCAAGGGTAAAAATATGTATACACTTTTTTACTTATGCTTGGAGCATAAGATCTAAAATTGTATATATATTTATGCCCCTGACTGTACATCTCGGTTTACTCTGAAGCCGGTAAAAAAAAATTATCGACGTCGGTTGGCGTGGTATCGAGTTATTTGTCCATTTGTCGTGCACATGCTTAATGCTTGGTATAGTTACGTCTTTACGATATGTAAAGTAATCTTCATCAGTTCATCACGCTCACTCCAATATATCAATTCGATTGTGATAGACTGATTTACAAATCGAGTTAACGATAACGCAAACATTAGGTACTTGCCAACTATCGGTACGGTTACAGGACTCCACCTGCACGCATTCGTAAAATATTTGCATCGTTTGATGTGAATTCCAATGACAATGCAAATATTTAAAAAAATGCGAATACAAGTATAATACATAAAAATCGGATTCTTTTTGGCTCCGGCTTTACTCCATTCGTGTTTGGATTTGGACCTTACTATGGTCACATGATTCATAACCCTTAATAGGGCAATGGTAATATACACGGTGGAATTTAATCGGTGAACAGGAACCCATTTTTCTAATTCAGTAATCGATGGCGGTCACGTTTATGTAGTACTTAAGTGGAACCAAGTTTTTTTTTTAGCATAACAAATTTTTATGTTGAAATTAAACTTTAATTTAAATTTATTGTCACCCTACTAATGGTTTAGTCTGAAAAGTTTCATACCTCTTTTCAAACTATCAGCCATGCATCGCTCTTATTTTATATAGGAATAGAGTCTATCGCAAAAATTAAAGCATGTGAGTGGTTATTGCTCATTTATGTTTTAAGTTTCTATGGCTGATAGTTTGAAAAGGGGTATTAAACTTTTCAGACTAAACCATTAGTAGGGTGACAATAAATTTTAATTTCAACATAAAAAAAATTTATGCTAAAAAAAAACTTGGTTCCACTTAAGTACTACATAAACGTGACCGCCATCGATTATTGAATTAGAAAAATGGGTTCCTGTTCACCGATTAAATTCCACCGTGTATTTACCACCTCATTTTGAAACTTATTCTGTCAATGAATATGTGTCAAACCCAATGAAATTTTGGTGTGACTGATGCCTTATTAAGGGTTAAACATCAGATTTATTGTACTTAATATAATAATAATTGTTAGTAAAAAAATGTGCGGTTATTCTTAAACTTCGAGCTACCTACCATATTCAACAGCTTTTGTATTTTTCTGTCCCAACTGTCAACTACCTAATTGAATATTTTACCTTTGTTGTGCACAACGTGTGATTTCTTGACTAAGTCGTTTCATAATAGCGCCACCTCTAGGTTCTTGGGACAAAATGTGTACAATGACTTGACTGTACACATATGTGTGAGCACCATGACATACCATTTTCTGAAAAATTACATTTATTTTACTTTGTGTCCAACATGAACTTGTTCTAACCAAATTAATCAATGGCGTCACTATATATATACATATTTTAATCCCTATTACATACATAAATATATATATATATAAGGTCCTAATTTATTAGATGCAGATATTTTTACAGGTGATAGTACTCGGTCTCTGGAGTATATTAAACCGTGAAACATTATAGCTTTTAAGATGTTTTTTTGGAGTAAACGGAAAAACAAATTTGCTACGTAAAAACACCCTGTTTATGTGATTATTAAATGAAAACTCATTGAACAGATTCTAGTACCTATTTTACGTACCACTTAACTGGAACTGGCCACTTCACGTCAATAAATGAAATACTTGATTGTCAATGTCATGTTATTTTCCGTTGGATTGTGTCGTTTGATGACCTGACAGACAGCGTTATTGTGACATGACTGTGATAATGTACATGATGATTTTTTTTAGACGAAATTATAATTAATTTTTAAGTTAGGAAAATGAAATCAAAAAAGTTACATAAAGAGATTTCTTAATTTATATTTAAAGTTAATTATATATATATATAATTAATCTAATATACATATATTTATTAATATATATATATATATATACAGTAATAGGGATAAAAATATTCCTGTATTGATTTATTGGATCAATGGGCCAGATTATTGGGGTTTCACTATAGTTGGTGTTCAAACAGTGTAATGCTTTTTTGTAAAGGGCAGCAGCAGATATTGCTAAACGGGCAGGGTGTTCAAAATGAGCTTGGCACGACCTTATTGCTAAGACTAGAGTGTGTTAAGATCATTGTGAACACCCTTTCCGCTAAGCAATATCTGCTGCTGACTGTACAAGAAGTAAACATGTAAAGTAAAAATAAAAATAGTTTCAACTTACTGCACATTCATTTACACTGTTTTGCCAATCATCTGAACTCTGAAGAAATCCCACTATAGCAGACTTGAGCACCCGTGAGAATACTTCTATTTGTTGAGCTGCTGTGGATATACTAGTGATTTCTCCTTGAAACCCAGCATCAGAAATTAACTGGAATCATTATTAATTAAATAAATACCATACACAGTACCTAACTACTAACTATGGCATCACATTCTTTAAGGCTTTAGGTATGTTTTCAATTTAGAAGAGAATATACATACCCTCTTATTCATAGTATAGTTTTCTTAGTCAAGTTTGTCCCTTTCAGTCATAATGATATTAGACATAGGTATACTGTTAAGACCAACAGGGTCAAACAATACTTATCAGCTTGCTAAATTAGGAGACATTGATGAATAAGGGGGTTTATATTTATTTAAAAATAACTTTGTAGCAGTGGGAATAGTAAAAGCTCCAATATGAAAATACTATTTACCTTAATTGTAAAATTAAGCATCAGACAATCGGGATATTCCTCTGCCAACCTATAAATCAATGATCTCCATGTTGGGTGTTCTATCATCTCAGTTAACCATGCAGGAGTCTGGAAGTCAAAACAGAGTTAGAGAGCAGGAGCGGTTAAAGTAACAATAAAATGTTTGAGATAATATTACAATACCAATATCTGCCAGGAATAATGGTTAAGACAGTCTTCAAATTTATTTTGGATAAACTCCAAAGGGTAAATTTAAAATCATTGAAATGCAGTACTATAATGTTATCTGGTTACTAACCTCACCCTCCTCTGTAAATATTGTATCTGCTTTCTTAGGATCAAATGTCTTAAGGATCATATCTTTTAAGTGATTTTCTACCATTGCTTGCACTTCAGTTACCTTAACACCTGCAAAAATTTAATAATTTGAAGAACATCTATTATCATGAGTGTACAAAATGCTTTGATAATATGTATGGATGACGAGGATGATAGAGGATGGATGTCATAAAAGCTAAAAAAGTATACCTCCAAGTATGAGCCACTCTGCTAGCAAATTTGCCATTTGAGCAACGGCATTATAGTTCATCGACAATTGCTCAATCACTTGCTCTGGGTTCCCGCCAGCCTGGAAGTACCGTTTCAATTGTCCGAAAATACCCGGCTCCATAATATAATCGGGAGTTTTAAATTTCTCAAGGCATTCTTGTAATACTTCTTCTGGGTTCTCTATAACATCTTCCCCCCCGTCTTCCTAAAAATATCACAAAAAACAAAAATTAATAAGGATGTAAAATAAAACAATATCAGTAATAGGTTGAAATTTACCTCAAAATGGTTGTGATTAGAACCCTCCCATACTCGTTCTTCTTCAAATTGACTTGGCATATTGTTGGTAATTGGAAGACTTTGATTGATTATAATGAAATTAAATAAAAACAAAGTTAAGCAGACAGTAAAATAAATTAAGAAAGCGTTGTTAACTTGTTGTGTATGTACATTAATGTAACTTGAGATAACATAGATGACATTGACACTGACAAGCACCTACTTTTTTAATCAGAAGCACAGACTATGAAAAATTTTAAGCTTCGTCCACACGAACGTACAGAAATATTTGGTCCGATTGGTCTTTCATCACTTGTGACAAATTATATTGCCAGAGACTCCTCGAGACTCCTTCCAGCGGTCCTACGGCGAACATCGAAATCCGCAAATTTCGAGGATTTGTCCCTCTCACTCTAATGATGCCTTCGTTGGAGTGACAGAGAAAAATTCCCGAAATTTACGAATATCGATTTTCGCGGTAGTAGGCCAAAGGCTCTCAGAGTGGAGCGGAGACTGCGCGTAGCGGCCAAGCGGCTAATATATATATAATAAAGAAAATAGTTTCATGCAAATTCCCATGAAATAAACAAAGATCTACAGTAGAACCCGCTTAATACGTTCACGCTTAATACGATTTCCCGCATGTTACGCCTTTTAATGCCGGTTTAGTCAGGTTTTCCTACATTTTTTCACGGTTAATACGATTCATAATCCCGTTTAATACGCTATCTGGAACCCAAGTTACACTTGCCTCTGGCATTATTTACTTCTATATGTAGGCGGAAAGGTTATCATTTTACCATATTGATTGAATATTACACCGGAAAAGTTAATTATAGCGCCCGTCCCTTGCAGATAGCTATGTTGCACAGACCAAGAGACCGGTAAAGTTCTTGATCCCATCTCATACACCAGCAAGTGCAACCCTAGTACAAGTTTCATTCATTTCTTTTGTTTATATGGGCATCTGAATCAGTTGAGTACCTAAATACATATGTATAGGAACAATACACCACACCAAACATTTCACCACTAAAGTACAAATTTAACAAAAAAAAATGCCATTTCTTCTTCCCGCATGATACGCTTTCCCGTTTAAGACGAATTTTTTGTCTGGTCCCTATAAAATCGTATTAGGAGCATTCCATGAAAACATGTCGTAAGCGACACTGTCTTTTAAATACTTTTGAAAAATTAAATTAGTAAGCTGAGTTACGGCATAATAATAACATATCAAGGCTTTAAGATTGACAGTGTTTCCTAACAGCTAGCATATTTTATTAGGGTAGCTACCATAGTGAGTCGTAAGCGACAAAAAGTAGATGTTTTCATGGAATGCTCCATTAACGGGGTTTCACTGTAGTAATTATTTTTAGTACGAGTGACACTTTGCGCGCCTGTTTTAGAGCTCAATCTTTAATTCGACGGCGGTTTATTAGTCGTAGGTAATCCATTACAAAATCAATAAACTTCCAAATAAAATAGAATATCGATATTTTATGTCCAGTAGCTATGAATAGTATGAATCTTTACACGTGTTTGCTTGTCTATAATATATTGGTTCCTGTAGCTGACTCATTTGCACAAAGGTTAAGAGAAAGAAATCCCTTACAGGAATAAGTTCGCCTTTGTACCTATCTAAATTGTTTTAATTATGTGTATTTTTATCTGTGTTTTGTGTACAATAAAGAATTTACACATATAATTGTGTTTTATGGTAAAGTATTTTTTAGAATGTCATAATTTTAATTTACGTAACGCTGGTGCCGTGGGAGAGGGGGCGGTGTTTGGTGTGGGATGCTACATGTGTCAGCACATTCGCCGCCACCCATATCGGTCGTACATCTCGCGTGGCCGGAGCCGCTGCCGAGACTCAAGCCGCAGTGAAGCGCCAGAAGTACGCGCCCTTGGGACCCGGCTACATATTCGTGCCTTTAGCGGTGGAGACAGCGGGCTGTTGGGGTGGAGATGCGAAGCAGTTTGTGCAGGACATTGGTCGCCGGCTCAGACTAAAGGGAGAGGATCCCCGCTCTGAGTCGTTTCTGGTGCAAAGGTTATCCATGGCTATCCAGCGTGGAAATGCTGCCAGCGTTATGGGTACTTTTGCACCGGAAACGGCAAGGGACGGGGTTGTAATGTGATAATCTGTGTGTGTGCATTGTATGTTAATTTAATTTTAGTAATTTGTGTAATTTAGTTAAGAAGTTGTAGTTCTCTAATTTGTAATAAGTTTATTTACCTATTGTATTGTGTCTATAAATAAAGTTTATTTACGTATTTATTTTGACATTTAAAGCATAAAATTTTTGAATTGAAAATTTGAATACAACTCATAAGTAGGAGTTTTTCTCGCTATTTCTTGGTTGTGTCAGCAGTGAAAGTTCTCAACATGATCGTCCCTAATAGTACCTACCCTGTTCCCTCTTAGTCATGCCCCAAGAATCACCCTGTCCAATTACTTTGGGCTAAAAGCAGTAACTGCGTAAAAAAAAAATTGTAATTTGCCATAAAATTAAATTATGGTAAGTAGGTAGGTAGGTAGACAGGCAAAGAAAACACAAGACTTGTAGGTTTCGAGGCAGTTTCTATTTCTAATACATACGTACAGAAAATTGGTCAAACAGGAGTTTAGGAGTAACACCATAATTTTTAATTCTGGTACCGGTATCTTTAGGTACTAATATAGTACCTACACACCTAGATATTACTAAAACTTGTTTTGAAGATTCTACAAAGGGGAAGGCAATCTTATCTTGTTTTGTACCTACTATAGGCTTATGATGGTACCACCGCGTCTAATCGTTTTGTCGGCGTTGCCGTCACGTTCTAACAAGTATGCAAGTGCGAAAGTGACGCGTAACACGATAAATGGATAAGACGGGACCATCATAAGCCACTTGGTGTAGGTAGTATATTATCTCGTGCACAATATATTTCTCACAACGAATGGAGACGACCGAAGAGCGCTAGGTACCTAATATAAGGTAGAATACAATAATTTTGTAAAGGTCTCTTTTTCATATTTTTAATCAATAATATAGGTCTGGATATAATTATAATTACTTAATTTTCTTTTTCTACATTTTCTTGAAGGTATACGAAGGTTTAATAGATTTCGTAGGCATAAACGGTTAAACGCACTGGCCACAATCTAGCATCGTATTATTATAAATTATAAAAATATTTTTTAATGATTTTTCTAATTGTTTTATTTCATTGAGTTAGTTTCTTTGTGTGGCGGACATCGAAATCTTTTTTTATACGTAGAGCAAATTGAAACCTCCTTTTATATTCCAAAATTAATTTTGCTTATGGCTACAAAAGATAGCTACCTATAGAAAATAAATAAAATTCAGCGGCCCCACAGAACGGTGATTATATTATTATTATTAAGTACATAAAATTGCCTGAATTTGGCTTGGTTTCAGAGATAGTAAAACTTTTTTTCTGAATACGTTTTTCGTCGTAACTCGTCATAAGGCTTATTTTTAGTACATATGGTGTGCTTTTTAGGCTCTAGTGCGAGAAGTGGGTCATTTTACGTCAGGTCCAAAATTTCGGAGGGCCATCTGTACTAAAAAACGTCGTACGAGACACGTGCAAAAACGAAATTCGTGTTTTTCGCACTTGTGTCGTAATATACTATTTTGATCTTGTTTTACCATTTCTTTTGTCTGACAATAAAAAATAAGAATACATTTAGCGAAACAACCTGTCAGTCAAAAAAAAAATTTATGAATGAGGGTTTTAGATACTTTTCAACACACTTGCTCGTAACGTAGGTATTATTGAACCGCTATTAGGCTCATAATCCAAGATATTAAACACGCGTGCTTTTTCATTACATTATTGTTCTAGTGCGGTAATAACATAACCCGACCAAGTATGTTTGCAAACATTTGCAAGCATTATGTCGTGTAGGTGAAGCATTCGAATTTAGTCAGGTTATGTTTATTTTTTAAATTGACCAAAGAGTTGACATGTGGCAGAAATAGCGGAATCCAGAATATTATTTCAAAATACTGTAAATTTTCGCAAATAAATAAATAAAATATTTAAATTGTGCACCCAAATTACCAAGTAATTATATTAAATGTAAATTTATCGTAATTTTATTTTATGATATCGTTATTGATTCGCAGTTTTTTTTTTATATTGGCTGTTTGTCCTTAGGATCGCTGCCTTACAAATTTGCGCGCGTTTAAAAATTCCTTAGATATGCGCGCGCCGTTTTAAAGTTCGTATTTAAGGTAAACGGCCACTATTACGCGTGATAGTACGCTATTACGGTAGTTTTCACTTCCGCGCAAATAATAAGAAATCAGAATATCCTATGTTTAAATTATAAACGGGTAAAAAATCTTCGGTATTTAAGCTTTTTAACAAACGAAATTTCAAAATTATTATACTTACACTTTCTGCGATACGTCACTCGGAACAGTCAGTGTGCCGCGAACAGCTATTTGGTGTGCACACGCCGAGCGTAGCCGTAAGGTTCGCGCTCTCATTTGTTAAGCTCATAAAACGCTAAAGGTAAGTCCTTTTGATTTGAAATTTCTAGAGTGTTTCTTTGAGTTCTTTAACTATCGATTTGACACGGAAAAAGGTAATATTTAAACATAGAAGTTGCTAAAAATTGCAATTGATTGACTCACGGAATAAGGTGCACCTAATTTTTGGTATGTCCCTTATTTCGTGATACTACCGAAATAAGGGAATTCTTGACTTATTTTAATTGATTGTTTATTAATATAACAACTAAAGTAAATTGTATTGTAAATGAAAAACTAGATACTGTATTTACCTAAGTTTAATTTGAGCTAATTCCGGTATAGGTTTTTTTCACTTGAATTCTCATAAAACGAGTTTAAACCTTACTCAAGTTGACAGTTTTTAGGTAAATTCACATATTACTTACCAGCATAAATTAGGTTATGATTAGGTTTACTTTACTTATTGTTGTGTTTGTTTGTTACATTTAAGATTGTTTATAACTCACCCACGTAATTTATATATTAACTTAAAAAAATAATCGCGGGAATTTCAAAAAGTCAGTATCACGAAATTAGGCACCAGCATTTATTACTTTTCCCTAATTTCGTGATAGTGTAAACTATAGTAGTGGGTAACAAACAGACATGTAAGTATCGTAAATTTACCGATAGAGAGACAGTAGGGTAGACCGAGGAGAATCGGATCACCTGGCGAATCGGATCAAGGTCAAAAATACCTATATTACTACATTAATGTTTTAAACATTTCTTCAAATTGAGCGCAATTCAGTTGAGCCACATTTCCTCGTAGGGTAGGCCGAGGAGAATCGGATCACCGGGCGAATCGGATCAAGGTCAAAAATACCCATATTAGTGTTTTCACATTTCGTCAAATTGAGCGCAATTAAAATGAGCCACATTTCCTCTCTTTGTCCTCGATCGTTTAATAAAATAATAGTTATTTATGTGGCTGGCGCATAATAAGAGGCATTAAACACGAGTGTTTTAATGCCTAATTATGTACAGTCACATACATAACCGTATACTTAATTACTTATGTTCTGATTTTCATTTAAGGTAGACCGAAGCGAATCGGATCAAGGTCCGAAATCTCAACGTATTTTTTTTTAATTACCTAACGATTAAGGACAACGAGAGGAAGTGTTGCTCAACTGAAGTGTGCTATTGAGCACACATAGTATTTAAAAAAATCTTCAAATTGTTGAAGAATCTTTTAAAATACTAAGGGTGCGTTTTACCAAATTTTGATTCTAAGAATAATGGAATAATGGAATAATCTGGGATAGTAATGTCAAAACTCCATAGTAATTTGTCACTAGTATCTGAGAGTAAGCGCTATTCTTAGAATAAAAGTGTGGTAAACTCGAGCATTAGAGATTTTGGACCTTGATCCGATTCGCCCGCTGATCCGATTTACCCCGGTCTACCCTGATTAATGTTTATTTCGTTACCAATCAAAGAGAGGTTTTTTTGTTTATTGTTTACTGTTCTAGTTTATTTAAATTTGTTTTTAACCGCCTAAAGAGTATTATGGTATGCAAATCGGTAGATTTTATCTTGTTTAATTATTAAGAAATAAAAACTTTAAGCTGGATCTCATTTAACCATGTTGTTTCATTTAAATGATATCCGTATAGTATCTTAACTTAATCAAGTTCGTTAAAAATAACATTTTGTTAAAGAAACAATAGTCATTTACTCAAAATATCTTTATCACGAAATAGGGGCCGCAAGTTCACGAAATTAGGAGCAGCGCCGAATTTTATCACGCAATAGGCAGCAAATAAGACGTTCACAATTAAATTAATATATAATAAAGTTTGAGCAAAATCTATAAAATGTATGCATAAACTAACTGTCAAAGAATCAATATAACATATTCAACAGCTTTTGTAGTGGTATCTTGCTAAGATTTTTATTTAAAAATACACAAAGTCTCGAGACCCTTAACATACCGTAATAGGGGACATTTACCTTATTTGTTATTCGGAGTGGAGTGAATATCAAATGTTTGTTGCGTTTATAAATGTTGATGTGTTTACTGTTATTAGCATTACTTTTGTGTGAATTGTGAACCAAGTAATGAACAAGAATAAAATGAAAAGGTTAAACGTAACTTTGGGATAGTACCTACTAAGTAAGTAGGTAGTAATTACCTAGCAACAAAGGTTAGTAAAAGTGTTACTAAAAGTTGGTTATTCCTCGCAAGTGTGTTGAAAAACATCGTATGAAACTCGTGTGCATTGATCATTATACTCTCTGCTATCTTATGCGCGCTCGCTTGCAGCTCGCGCGCACAATACCGCCTCGAGTATGATGATTAACTTAGCACACTTGTATCATAATGTACTATTTTATTATTTGATACTGGCAATTTTTTTATTACATTTGACATTAATAATAATAGAAATAATTTATTTCGAATAAGTTACACTAGGTCACAGGAGCGCTGGGAACTCCCGAGGGGAGTTCTCTGTGCGAGGTCCATTTTCGCTACAAAGTGGAAAAATCACGTGATCGGCTACGAGCGTAGCGCGTAGCACTCGTTGGCAATGAAAAAGTCACTCGCAATGCTCGCGAGCATCCTGTATTTTCCACATAAAGTCGGCCTGATAACTTGATAAGTTAATATTGTTTTAATGGTAATAAGTAGGTACCTAGGTACTATTCATAGTTTTTTAAATTGTCTTTTATGTTGGTTGAAATTGATGAATTATTTTATTTACCTTTGGTCGAACTCATATTTTAGGCCTATTCCAGTATAATAGTTAGGTTTTTGGGATAGGTACGCCAGAATACAACTAATCTTGTATCAGCAGCAGGTACTGAACAGTTACCATCAAATACACTACGCAAATGGGTATTAAGTACCTCCTGTATGTAATTGTACAAGTAACTACTGCAACAATGCATGGCCTGTAATACTTACAATGCATATGTTTAGAAAGTGTTTTTTAAGGGTAAACGTTTGTACAGAAGGTGACACTTTTCTACTCACGTGTAGGAATAGATTTATTCGTACTTTTCTGCATGGTGTAGTTGGTACTGCAGAGATTGTTTTTTTTTTCACATAGAAAATCATAAAATGTATATGAAATTAATAAGAAATTAATAATGAATCGCGCCAAGTGGAGGAAATGTAGCAGGAAAGCGGACCCTGGCAAAGGCCGGGATAACAGTAGGTAGAAGAAGAAGAAGAATAATGAATATAAGTATGACATTCACGTTAAAATGTTTTTTGACTTTTATCGGCCTACGATCACCAACACTCATACAGAAAAAACCCGCGTACGACACTCGTATCTTAAATAACTATTCCAGAATAGGCCATCCATTGTTGTAGTTCGGGTGTATGTACCTAGGTTAATTTAGTCGACCACAAAGATATGGCATTAGGTTTTAGCTGCCAAAAATAGATTTATTTGCTCAATCTTTAAATCAATGCAATAACGTCCTGTAAAACTATTTTTGGCACTTAAATCTCATTGATAGGTACATAGGTATTTACGTTGACATTAGCTACATGCAGCGTCAAATAATTTGTAGGAGCCAAATAGTTAAGTACCTCCGAGTACACCGTACTAAAGATATAGTGTAAAGAACTATTATTTCTACTCTAGCTGCTACATGGTATTTGACGCTGACTGTACATATACATTTACTTTAAATTGCAGTTATTATAGTAGATAATAATCCTACTTTCTTTCCAGATTGCTCGCTTGTATTTCATGGTGAATGTATCTACCTAACCGACATTATTTAAACATGAAAAGGTACCTCGATTTAAAATCATGTTTTTTTTCCAATAACAAACTGTGACGGTAGGTAAGTGTATATTTTTTGATAATTATTATTTTTATAATAGCTACTGTTCACGACATTTTTTACAATTATGATTAGGAACTTATGTACAAATGGGTTCTACCTACTAAGTCATTCTCCACATACAGCCTGCAATTTTAACAGTACTTCATAAAAACTGGTCACTTATCCTTAAAATGATTGGAAACTGTAGCAATGTTAAGCTTATTAATCGTAGTCAGTCATCAATTTAAGAGACCTAAGAACCCCTTAAATACAATGATTGCTTACTTGCTAAATTGGTGCTTTTTAGTGGAATCTAGTAAATTACATAAGGACTTATTTATATATATAAATAAAACAATGAACCAAAATCAGTCTATGATAATAACAAGTAAACTTATTTTTAAGCATGTTTATAACGCGCATAATATAAGTAACCTAGCAATATTGGACCGGGCTCAAATCCATTTCACAGCGTGAATGTTCCCCAAATACTACTTAACACTTTATTGAATATTTCATTTGTATACTGGACTGGGTATCACCCTACACGTAGGTAGGTAGTTATTTATTTTCATTGATGATTACGTAGGGTTAAACCCGGATACATGACGTATTTTTAAAGTCAAATGGATTTAATTTTATTTATATAATGCCATTTATAATTTCAATGAAAGTATAGTAAGAAGAGAATTTCTGATATTTCAGAATACCTATTTTAGGATGGATGCCTAATCGGTAGGTATGGATATTTTTCTCGCCATGAATACAGGAAGCTAAAAAGTTATATTAAATAAGATGACTAACTAAATTAAAATGTATCAGTACCTAAGCTTTCATAATTTTTCGTAAACATCGTTTCCAATTTTTTGGATCACGTATCGGGGTTTACCCTACCTAGGTATAATTTAGAATACTTACCTACTACATATTTGCAGTATTACGAGTATTCATTAAATGAAAAGGCGTATCTAAAATCATATGAATTGTAATCAAAAGAAATGGGTTTCTTGACGCAGATTGTTTAACAATAAATAGCTTAACATTCAAATTTATAATGCATTGTCAATAATATCTTGTATTGAATTTATTCCAGGACGAAATGTTGTTAAAGTCGTCTGGAATTAGGTAATGTACGATTCTCATTGAACGGGCGGATTTCATATTATGGTGCATTTAGACCAAACGAGCATTCGCTAATTATATCCTCCACTTTGCGAAATTCGTTCGTTAGACAAAACGTGATTCGACAAAATTCGTTGATTTCGTAGAGTGGGGGATAGAATGAGCGAATACTCGTTTGGCCTAAATTCACCTTTAGTACGCTTGTAAGGCTACGGTCGAACTGCACCGTTTCTGTCATACATAATGTAGGTATAGGACTATATGGATAGGCACGTTCAGTGGGAATTGTACCTACATAACAACGATAACGAAGCGAACAAGTTTTTCCATTGTTAGCGATATCTCTGTAGATTTTATTTATAAATTTCCTACAATATACATTAGGTATCATATTCTGAACATCCTCGAATCTCAGCAGCGTGTTACATGTATTTGCTTGATATTGGTATTATAAATACCTTAAATGAACGATGATCTGGTCAACAGCATGAATTGTTTTGTACCAAAGTGCTAGAATTGTCGCGAACAGTAGGTAGTATCTGTAGCTACCAGTAACATATCGCATTGCAATTCAACACTATATTTTACACAATAAAAAGACGGGTAATAGTAAAATCTAATTGGAGGCATCAATAGGTCCCATTGTAAGTTTTAATGCAGAACTGGCTAAGGTCCATTTTTTTTTTAAATTAGGCAGTTAGGTAATCTAATCTACAATTTTGGCTGCAATGTGTCGAGAAAGATAGGTAGGTAATTTAAGGTTCTAGGGTGTCCTATTTAAATATATATTATAAACGTTAAAATCTTAATTTTAATTATTTTTGAATGACAGGCAAATTTTACCCTGCTTTTATCAAGATGCATCCAAAATTTTAAAAATTGGTTCGAGAATAGGATTGTTATTAAAAGTCGGTGCTGTATAGGTACTAGATCTTAAATGATTCTGCATTGTATAATATAGCAAGGATGTGCTGGCCGGTCCTATAGAGATTAGAGGAATGTGGGTATCCACATTGTTTCGACTTTGCCAGTAGTTCTCTATCGGGGCTAGCTTGCTGACTCAAAAATTAGCTTTTTGTGTAGGTAGGTACTTCAGTAAAGGTAAATATAAGATCAGTTTTCCAAAACGGTTCAGTTTTTAAGGTAGTTTCTATTAGAAGTTATTGATACATGTTACATCAGTCTATTGCGTGTACATTAATTTCTAGGTTGCAATAAGCTTTATCTTAGGGTTCAAACATGAGGCCGAGTAGACATTTCTGTAGGTAAAAATAAATTTAATTTATTTTAATAGGAAGGGTGACGAATAGCCTAGCTATTGTACCTAGTATTATATTTGATTGCATTCAAGAAAGATCATAAATATTGTCATAACTTATAGTCTATTTGATCACAAAACAATTGATTCGATGTTTTTATTCTAAATTAAAAAAAAAATGCATTTCCAATGCTATGAACTCAATAACAATAATTCATAATCATATTTCTTTATAACGTAACACATCATAATAATGTGCATTTAATACATGGCCCAAACTTAATATTTTCCGAGGTTACAATATGAAGTTTTTGAGGGATTTTAAATAAATTACATCACAACGCAACGGGAGCGATGTCAGATACCTATTCGAAAATATAAAAACGTTTTTTACATTGTATTCATAATGCGCAAATAATAGGTTCAAATAACGAGAGAATATTGCCTGCCACTTAGAAAAGATAAAATACAACATCTTTTAATTTTAATTTTATATTGCTTCAAATCATATCGTAGAACGCGTAAGCGCATTTTTCTTTTTCATTTGAACTGTATATGATTGATGATCATTTTAATTTCTCTGTACTTCATTCACCTTATCATTTTAAATATATTTACAATGTATTTATTACTAATATATTCAATAAAATTAAAAGCTAAGCTTTCACTCAACTTATAGATAAAATCTGTAAAATGTCTTATTCTCTTAATCTAATATAATAGTTTAAAAAGCAATATGAAACAAAGAAATTAAGCGTATCTTTTACCTAGTTGTGCTCGTTCTTATTTGCGATTCATTGAAGAAACGAGTATAATTTGATAACTTAATGCTACGAGCAACGAGGCGCAGGTTTCTACAACAAGTTTCTAGTGCTATTCGTTAATACGGTGTGCTAAATGTTTGTGGAGTGTACCTACCTCTAGACCTTTTCTGACTGGTTGTCAATCAATATCATGTGAACATAATCATTAATCATGCTTCATGATGAAGAAAAATGTAGGTAGTTCTTTACAGGCTCAATAGCACTAGGCAAAATTATGTAGGTAGGTAACATTAATCACACACCGTTCAACTTGCGCCTCAGAGTCTCAACATTTTACTGCCTGTCTTGTAGCAATGGTTAGCTATCTACTCGTTGTATAAATTGATTATTGTTCAATAGTCACTCATTGATAGTTTCAATCATTAACTAATCAATCACACTAAATTTAGGCAAACAGGCATCTTATGATTGCTGTTTCGACTTAAATAAGCATCTATGACCAATGAAGTAAAGTGTACGTTTTGACAGTTTTAGCGCCGTAACAAATTATGGATCATCAAATATTCTGTGAACGATAAGAATAAAAAAATGTTGGTCGGGAGAGTATTTATAAGAGAGGACCGTTGCATCGTTCGGGAGCAGTTCAAACATCGGGTCGCAAGAGGTGAAGGTCGACGGCGACATCGCGACGTTGCGTGCGCACGATGCGCGGTGCGTGCGGCGCGCCGGCGCCGGCGGCGTGCGTCCCGCCCAGCAGCGCCGCATCCTCGGCCAGCGAGTCGCCCGAGCCGTACCCGCGCTCCTCGCCGCCCTCGCCCGAGCCCTCCGCCTCGCCCTCGCACCACGACGTCGACCCCGAGCTGCCGGAGGCCCCCGCCTCCGCTTCAGTCTCTACCTCTACTGAACAGCTCGCACATACCTCTGAAATTACACCGTACTCTTATTAGATTACATACATCCATGAAACAATTGGTTTATAAATAGGAATCGTTGGCGCGTTGCCAAATAAGTTTCTACATCGGAAGCTCTCAAATTCATGATATAATGGCCTGATATATTCAATAACCCTGAATATTGTGACGTAACATCGAATTTTGGATGGGTACATCTTATAAAACAACTATTGCATGGAAGAAATCAATATTCTTAGTTCTGGAGGTACTGTTATACATGTTCATGTCATTTAGATCTAGTAATTAAATTAAGTGTGTTGAAAAGAAAAAAGTTTGATATAATATACCGATTTTATTGAAATATCGTTGATTAAGAAAAC
Organism: Thaumatotibia leucotreta; assembly: GCA_025490895.1. Classification (NCBI taxonomy): domain Eukaryota; kingdom Metazoa; phylum Arthropoda; class Insecta; order Lepidoptera; family Tortricidae; genus Thaumatotibia; species Thaumatotibia leucotreta. The sequence goes on from JALPQI010000350.1 coordinate 216,103, forward strand.
CGCATCAGAATCCGTTGCGCAGTTTTAAAGATTTAAGCACACATACGGATATAGCGACAAAGAACGCGACTTTGTTTTATACTATGTAGTGATGATTACTTGATTAGGTACACTTAGCAAAGTTACCGGTGGTGCTTGAGAATACGAGTATCTTGCGCTGTGGCGTTCGCAAAAACATCTAACACAATATTATTTTTACTGACTACTTTATACTGACATAAGAGCGTGTCACATATTTTTACGGTCTTAACGCAAGATACTATTGCCGGTGACTGTAACTATGTACGCCGCCAACCCAGCGTGACAATTATGGGCATTTATATCCTATAGTATAGTGTCCATACGCATAGGCAAGAGATGGCTTTGTCCAACAGTGTACTGATGTTGTCTGATGATTTGTGTGTAGGTTACAGTAAATGCGGACCTTATTGGCTACCAGGCAAATTCCCAATTCAATTTAAATTGTGGTCGCATTGCAATTAATTGTCAACCTTTCCCTTTTCGGTGCAATCATGCGTGATGCGTGTGACTGGATTGTGCCTTCTACCGGCAAATCTAGAGAAACAAAAATGTTTGGTTTTATTGATACCCATACAAATGTGTATTTTTTGTGAGCAAGTAGATTCTGACCAACCATATTTTTTTGACAGTTATTCTTATTTTATACCGCAATCACTAATCGTCTATGATTAAAAAAATTGCAATATAGTAGGCCGTATAACAAAATCATATATTCAAACAAGAACCTTAAACAATCTAAGAAATAATAAATCAATAATAATAAACACTTCATACTAAACTAAATATAAAACTAATACTTAATTAAATATCAAAAAGATTTCCCCCCTTCGGCATAGTGCCCAAAACGCTGGCAGCATTCCCTCGCTGAATCGCTATGCTGATTCGTTGAGCGAGGAAGCTGCCAGCCCTTTTGTAGGCTGTTGCTCATATACTTTACGAGTAAGTGTTAGTTCTCACACGTTCGTAGAAATTATTTTTAAATTATATTATATCCTTGTGACATTAGTACGTGAAACTTACTTTAGGGACTGAAATTGTCATAACTGTGATAGCGGTCCATTGTAAATAGTATGTGATTAACATTACAAGTTTCAGTAAATTAATTTCGATATAGTTAATTTTATGGTTTAATTAGGTAGGAATAAACAGCTGGTTGAAACTTTGTGGTTCCTAATATCAATTTGAATATATATTTTTATTATAAAACTCTCGTAAGTTAACTGTGGATACTGTAATGGCAGATTCAGACAAATAGATCAGCCCATGGTTGTTAATGCTGGTTAAACCTGGTAGGTTAAAGGACGAATTTTACAGCACTCTAATGACATGTTATATATTGTATACCTGCAGCCTGTTTTTGATAAGGGCTTATTTACGCAGTTACAGCTGTTACTTTGATCAAATAAGAATTTAATCGTAGGAATCGAATGGTATAATACCTAATTTTCTAAAAAGTGTTATAAGTCCGACTAAACTGCAATGTACGCAGTTTGCAATGTAGTTTGACACTGACATGACATGGCAATTAGGTTAATAAAATTAATGTGGATGCAATACATTTCATGCTGAATTATTATATGTATGAAAATATAACGTTTCAAATTTTTTATAAATACTATAAAAAACTGTAAATATTTATGTATATTATATTTTACCCAAGGAACCTATTCACAATGATGTCATTAAATAATACGCCCGTTTTAAATACACACCCTGTATAACGACGTCACTTTCGAAATTTGAATACCTTCAACTTAAAAAAGTATAAATATTAGATGTCATATAAGTACTAAAGACCTAAATAAAAAATCGGCCAAGAGCATTTCGGGCCATGCTCAGTGTAGGGTTCCGTAGTTATTTGTTAGCCTCCATAACTTCATAGCCTAGTTGGTAGTGACACTAGTGACCCTGCCTACGAAGCCGGAGGTTTCGGTTTGGAATCCCGGCAAGTTTATGTATTTATTTATCACAAATATTTGTTCCTTGGTCGTGGTTGTCTATGTATTTAAGAATATATATATCTATCTAATTATACAGGGTGGATAGTGAGTAACCCGACAAACTTGAAAGGTGTATTCCTGGCCACATTTTGAGACTAATGTCATATGAACTTTTCTGGATTCGGCTTAGTTCAAGAGATAATGACAAGTTTTTCAAAAAACTATTTTCATCATAAGTCACTGAAAAATGTCTGCATTCAAATTATTACACTAATAGTTTTCATCTTGATATACTCGTACTCACTGATTAAAGATAGAAAAAAGTTTCAGAAGAATGTCCTAAGAAAAAAGAAGCGGTTATCTCCGAAAACATTAATTTTATATAACTTTTTTTGGGTCCCTTCTTTTTAAAAAACCCATTCAACGATACCCGCCCAATAGGAATAGGAATACAGCAAGATAAAAAATATTCCCACTTTTTCAGTGCCCTACTGGCACCCGAATAACATTTTTTTTACATTTTATTCTACCACTTTGTCGATGTGATTAATATGTAGGTATGCTGCAAATTTCTAGTACTAACGGCCACTGAGCCATGTTGCGGACAGACAGACAGACGGACAGACAGACATGTCGAAACTACAGGTAAGGGTTCCTAGTTTACTCTAGAACCCTAAAAAGACCTAGTTCACCAACGTCCAAAATAATTTGATTTGTTTCACATAACTTGTTAATGAATATAGATATAATGACATTTCAAACAAAATGATCAAAAATAAAATTATATTAGAATGGAAATTGTCAGTAAAATGAATAATACCTACATTGTTGCGAACAATTTATAAAGAATGAAAGACTTCCCGATTTCCCTCGAACGATTATTTAAATACAGGGTGTAATCGATAAGTGTTTACAGGCCATAATTCCGTAAATATGAGAGATATAAGAAAACTTTTAACTAATATCGAAAGTACGTTACCCAACGAGTAAAATGACATTAATAACTTTTTTGAAATAAAATCAGAAATACCCCAAATACTAACTTCAAACCCTTCCATACATTTAGTAGGTAACCGTTCATTCAAAGATTACAAACTTTTGATTTAAGAATAAATGTTAGATTAATTATTTCATAAACGGCAGTATTATTACTTTATTACAATGTATTCGTACAAATAACGAATCTCTAACAGTTTTATCTCTACGACAGTTTTATCTCTACTGACATTCTTTAAGCAGCCTTAAGTTGTCATACTAAATGTATGGGAGTGTTTTAACTTAGTATTTTGAATAATACTTAATCTATTTAGAAAAAGTAATTAATGTAATTTTACTCGCTGGGTAACGTTCTTTCGGTATCAGTTAAAAGTTTTGTGATATCTCTCATATTTACGGAATTATGGCCTGTAAACACTTATCGATTACACCCTGTATATTGACGGGTCAGAATCAGAACAGTGTTTTCGAACGGGGTTTCCTATATATTGAAAATAATGACTAACACATTATAATTAGCATAAGCGAGTTAGTAAAGCGCTAATAAATTGGAGCGAGCGCGATGGCCTGCTTTACGTATCGGGAAAAACCTAACGCCGATACTTTCAAAGTTGTGGTACGGCTACTGTAACCGTACCATGAGTGGCATGAGTTGCCGCGGAGTTATTAACGCGCATTTACTTTGTAGGTACCCGACTCGCTCGCGCGAATGCACGAGTAGGGGAAGGTGGAGAGGATCCGTACACTTTTTACTCTATGCCTCGTAGAAAAAAAAGTACTAGGTAGCAGTTTTTAAATGAAATCAATGCTGCTTGGTGGCTATATTATCTGGCTTTAATAATAGTTCGGCTTAGAGCTAATACAAAGTTAGGTAAGAACGTCAGATAGTTTTTCCCAGAAAATGAAAATTGTACGAAAGCGCCCCATGCGTGGGGTACCTTCGTACATCTAGTGTTTTTTACCACAGTGTTAGTTTTGTTATCAACTGTCTGTATTTATTTACAAATATTTTATTCATATATCGACGACTTCATTTGGAAATAACAATATTCTCACTTAACAAACATATGGGGTACATTCGTACAGTAAGGATTCTCATGCATTTTTGGCTGTATGAAAGTACCCCAATCAACAATGAAAAAGTTAAAACAAAAAATAAAAATAACCGGTATCCTAATCATATAATAAACCATTTCATACGTAGTTCAAAGATTAGCTTATGAAGTATATTTAATTACATGTGTAACTGAGCATAGCTTTCTGAAATAAATGCATTTAAAAATGACTCTTATAATTACTTTGAGGTGTCAAAAACACTTTTCAATTTTTTTGAAGAAACTAGCTGTTATATTTCCATCCTTTCTCGGTAATAAGTTATGCATATTAGTGGCCGTTATACATAAAAATATGATCATGTTCGCGTGTCGGATAGCGGAGATATGACCACTGTCCGAATGCTCCCGCTGTATGAATCCTACCCACTTTCCCCTACCTACGAGCGGGATAGATAGAAAGTAAGTCCGAGTTAAAGCGTCGCGTAATTATAGCGTTATGACATAATTAGCAGTTTAAATACTATGGGAAACCGTTGTAAATGCCGCTTGGCGCCGGAAGGGAAACCCGAACCTACCGGCGGAAAAAGTGGATTGATGGCAAAAACGAAGATCGCGTTAAACAACACGCTATATTCGTTTCGAATTCTACTGGTACAGCGTAGCATCATTGCTACGAAAATGTGATAAAATATTATACGCATGATAAGTATACTCGTAATGGCATATTCGCTTGACGTAATTTAACTTAAAAAATTTACATACATAAGAACAACAAAAATAGCAAGAAACTTAAATCCATGCAAGCAAACGGGGGTATCTACACAACATTTTATATACTAAGAAGTATTTTGTGCAAACTCCGAAATGGATAGGTACATCAATTATGTTCGAATACATTTTTATTTCGAGTATTTATTCTTTAAGCTTTAATATAAACGTTCCGTATGATACCTAAACCTTGAAATACGTACGTTCTCGTACGTACTTCGTTGAACCATAACTACCATAAGCCAGATATGGGTAGGACTATGGAATCAATTATATTCAATAGATATCCCTTTTGAAAACCAGAACATTAAACATGAAATATGTTATTATATTCTTGGAAGGGGCCCTTATTCGCTACGCTTATTTTTTAAAAATTTCAAAGCATAAAATGCGTATTTAGCTTTGTACAAACATAGCTAATTTGAAAATATTCGCAGATATGTTATTTGCAAATATAATTTTACTGTAACAGAAATATGTAGTTTTGTATTATGAGCAAAAACGGTAATCATAGTATATCGCGCTTTTCTTTCGGATTATTTAATTTTATCAGTAAATAGGTGAAATCGACAAAAAAAAAATTTTCTCGATATTGTTCGAATTCGTAAGTAGGTGAAGCGCCGAATCATGGCTCAAGAAAAAATACTATGAGTAAGAAGCACTTTGTTACTTAGTTCGGTAGGTACTTCGTTAGTTTTAAGTAAGAACGTCAATTATGTACAGAATATATTTAACGCTGCTTGGATTTTCTAATGTCTAAATTCTACTTCACATAACATGCTGATTATTTAGGGTATTGCGGGTGAGAGGAGAATACATAATAAGTATAACAAATGGCACTAGGTATACAGAATCGAAATGATCTGTCGAATCTGTTTAATGTTTTAAACAAAAACAACGACCTTTTTAAATAATTGTTGAAAATTGTAAATATAATAGTTAAGTATAATATTATCTATGGTGTGTTAAAATGAACTAATCTTACCTTTTCTCCGACTTCTATTATTTTCGTTATTAACAAATGTTATATTATATTTTTAACCGATTTCCAAACGGTCGCTTGTTTGTTACATCAATATTGTTGGTATTATGGATTATGTTTAAATATTTGTTTTAATGGAAGTCGGTTAACAATTTCTTTGTAATTGTATACAAATAGGATGAAGAAATAAGAGAAGAGATAACAATAATACATAGGGATCTATGAAAGACAAGACATTTTTGTAAATAATAATAATATATATATATAATATAAACGACCAAAACCAGGGTACAACACCTTTATCAGGTACATTCAAGAGCGGGGAGCCAGTGAGGGTAGAGGGTACAGGACTCGGGAGGAGAGACACTATCATACACATTCCACATCGAAAGGGAAAGGCTCAGGACTCACGCAGCCGGCGGTGGCCGAATACAATGGGGCCCTCCCAAGTTGTCGGTCAGAGAGAGGTCGATGACGAATAGTCTTCATAAGATGCTGCAATTTTGTAACATTCGCATATTTATACCTATGGCAACGATGTTCAAATTGGTTAATAAGGAATCGTACACTACAGCAAGTCAATCATAAAGTGACTTGCAACAGGTACCTATCTACAAAAATGTTAAGAACGAATGTTATAAGCATTATACAAACTTATTACAGAAAGCCCATAACTGTATGTTAATATTTAAAAGTACAAGTATCGACAGTGCAGAATATGTACTGTGTCCACAACTGACTGTGGATAACGTAATTAATGACGACACATTAGCGTATCTGATAAAGTGAGTCGTTGGAATACAAACCGTTCAATAAATAGTCGCGTCGAGCGTTATAGGTGACCGTGCTTATTCAAAGAGGTTACTTTATAACCTTTAGATATAATATAAAAGTTAAGGGTCAATAAAGCTCCTGGTGCTTGAAACACAGACATGTAGTAGATGATATGTTAGAATAGTACTGACCCGAGCTGTCGGTGACGAGCCGCGGAGGCGTATCCTCACGGTCTGTGGGCACTACGATGACTACCTCGTCGTCTCTTGGAGATCCACCGTTCCGATTCGACGATGTCCTTGAAAATACAAATTTATATTACTACTAAAGTTTAATAGAAATAGCGGGTTTTGTCTATAATCCACGGCGTTATTCAGAAGTTCGTGTATCCAAATCGATGCAATTTTGGAGAATAGGATATGTAACATTACATATCAATTGAATTTTGTACTTTGTGTGTTGAACAGAGAATGTGTTACCCGTAATTAACTTAACTACCATACGTGTAAGCCGGATCGTTTTATTGGTGAGAGAACGGGCTCGGAAATATTCCGGGTGCGGTATTTTGCGGCAATCAGGAAATGCTTGTGGAAATAGCTAAACGGGTAGTTTCCGATACGGAGTAAGCCGATTATTTTATGACGACTCGGTAACTCTCAGATTTTTTCTGATTAGGTATTGAGCATAATATCGTATTTCAACGTGTCTTATAGAATACCACGTTCAAATTTATTATAAGCTTTTTTTATAGCCTCATAACATCACTTTCATTAGCGGGAATTAATTTAAGGCCACAAAATGTATATAATCTCAATATTTTGCTTTTCGTGTAGTACTTAATGTAATGGCTAATTGTAAATGGATTTTTAAAAAACCAAAGTACTTATATTAATTATTATATCGTCAGTTGTAATATGAATTAATGTAACCACCAAATGACGACTTTTCAGGAGGGCCAAAAAACGAAATGGACATTTATAAAGTATGTTGTATCTTTTTAGTCAATTATCCTATTGAAATGATGTTTATCTTGTTTGTTTTATTTTTGAGAGGTCTATTTGATAGACAGTTACTAACTGCGACCACACTTATAGTTCAGGAAATGGCTGGTGCTTACGTTAAATATTTTCAAAAAAATTTGGAGATACGTTAACAAATCAACGAAAATCATCAAAAGTGGATTTCGGAATTTAGTGTAACTCACAAATTGAAACCGAATTGCTTATGAGCCATACAATGCAGACGGCGCTTACAGCAGTGACGTTTATAAAAATATGGTGAGTACATTAGGAAAGACATGTTTTGTACTTACAAATTCGTACTTACGTTAAAATATTGTCTATGATTTTTGAAAACCTTTACATACGTTAATAAAAAACGTAGAAACCTAATAAAATGGCAAATTTTTTGTTATCGTATTCGACATTTTTTTCTAGATATCAATATGTTATATACACCGTTCGATAGAGCAGGAAATTTGCAGTCGAACGGTATACTTAACTCAATTTCGTCATTTTGGTAGTTACATTAATTCATATTACAATCGACGATATGATGAATTATTTTACCATTTAATGAATTTATTATTAACACTTCCTTACCATTTACAATCGAAATGTACATATTAAATTAATGACTCAATCTCAATGACTGGACAGTTTTCATTAGATATAGGGTAACGGCCCCAGTGGCCAGCCAGGAACCAGTAGTCGGCCTTTTCAGTCGTTTTTTGGTCGGGAATTGGACGGTTATTCGAATAAACAAATCGCGGGTACTGAAATAGAAGCTCTGATTCCCAATTTGTTGATACGTAGCGCTGCAAAGTGCAGTGAGGGATCGGGGGAAGCAATAAATTCGTTCTTACAAGTGGTGTTCGTCTACGAGAGCGATAGTGTCATGTCCGCCATATTTTTGACTGCACGTGGTGTTCACTTAAAAGGGAAGAAAACTATATATTGATGTTAAAAGTTATTGATTTCTGTAAATGTTTCGTTTATTTATTAGTTTATCTATTCGATTACTCCGTATTTGTGTGGAAATATCATGATCTAACTAAAAAATTGAGGGGGCTGACTACTGGATACCTAGTTTTCAACAAAGTATCTAGTGCTCAGCCACCGGGGGCTGACCTTTGGGTTCTTCATTTAATATTTTATTTGATATTGTTATATACTGTTACGACCGTTAAATTTAAATTTTCAAATTTAGTTAGGCATGCCCTATTCAATTTGATATGAAACCCAGTAGTCGGCCCCATTTGATTTTAATTTTTATCACGGCTGACCACTGGATTTCGCGGATCTAGTACTCAGCCACCGATATAATATTAAGGAATATATCGATAATTATTTACTTATAATAATATTATCTTTCTACCTAGTACATATAGGTATGTATTTTATGTAACTGCGTATAGGTACGTTTAGGTACAAGAAAACGGAATAATTAAGATAAAAACATCTAGCGCCCCTAGAGACATGAATTGAATAGGTGCTACATCATCTAAAGACTAGATGATGTAGCACCTATTCAATTCAAGGATTCAAAAAGAAGAAGATGAAAAGAAGAAAAAAAAAACTGTCATCTTAGGAAAAAAACAGAAATATTTTTCAACCCAACGACGCTACAAAGAAACTGTAACCAAACAAAAAACTAAACACAAAACAAAACAAACCCAGAATGACGCCAGTAAAATCAATAAAAAGGGCACAAGAAAACAGAAAATAGATTTTTCAATTGAGTCATCAGGTTTGATAGAAAATGATGCAGTTTTAACGAATATAACCCAATCAAAAACAGATAAAAAATGTGTGATAAAAGCTGAAAAGTTACGATTCTTTCTAATGTAATGAACTTGTTTAAATCCCCAGGAAGGAGAATGTCATAGTCATAGTCACAGTCATTTTTTTCATTAAACAAAATACATTGCGTTTATTGCGATTCCAGCAGCCTCCTCAAGTACAAACATAGATACTGTGTCCAAAAAAATATTTTACTCTCATTAAACCAGCTTTGAGGACTAGTAATATAAAAAAAACACTAAATTATCGAAAAATAATGGACCTGTTACATACGACTGGCTATACAAATGAACATTAGATCTATGTAGGTTTTGCTGATATTTTTATATTTAAGTTTTGAATATTTTTATATTTATTATAATTAATACTAATAGAAATAAGGAGATAATATATATACTGTGAGCATGAAAAATATTTTTTGTTACGTATGGCCAACGGGTTTCATGCCGTAAGTCTTCGATTTAAAAGAGTTAAGTATAAGGAATAAGAATTATATTTAATATCTTTGATTTTCATATACATATTGCTGATTTTGATCTCATTATGATAGTAATATACGAAGGCTGAGTACTGGGCACGAAAAGGCTGATTACTGGATTTCGGAGGCTGAGTACTGTGAAAAAGTGCCATTTTTTGTTTAAACTAAATTATCGGTACTTTAAGGATTCCTGTTATTTTTTTCATGTTTCGTTTTAAAACTATAATAAACAGTTGATGTGATCCGTTCATTTATCCGACTTATCCTGAATAAATACCGACCGTTCAAATTTTTAAAAGGCGTTATAAGGCTGACTACTGGTGCTTTTACCCTATCTAAATCAAAAGATCATTCATAATTGAACATGGGAGAGGCCGTAAAGTCGGGGTTACATTAGCCCAAGGAGGTAACATTGCCCACACGAAAAAAACCGCTTTGATTGACTTAAATAAATAGTGTAAAGATGGAAACTAACATTTTAACTAAACGATGTCAAGCAAAGAATCCTCTTTTAATTCAATTATTACTTTGCCAAGATGGATTTTTTTGGGTGGGCAATGTTACCCGCTAGGGCTAATGTAGCCCGACTTTACAGGTAGGTCCAGTAAAAATGCACTCAATATTGAAGTGTAAATTCGAAATTAAATAAAATAGGTACTTTAACAGCAACATTTTATCCAGTGCCTAAAAAAAATACATTTACTCATTTACAAAAAAAAAATCATTTAAATTTCTCTACAATATTATAAAATGATGAAGATGAAACATACTTAGATACCGAAGCAAACGTGCATTTTTTAGTGTTTCATATTAAGTAGGTATACGCGGTAAACTATCGAAAGCAGAATTAGATTGATTGCACTTTACATTCTTACCTTACTATAACTTTTTTCCTCATAAATCTAGTTCCTAGATCAGAGTAGCCCCTATTCATGGGGCGCTTGTGCAGCGCGGGCGCAGGCGCCACCGCCGGCGGCGCCGGCTCGAAGGTGCGCGACACGGGCGAGTTGGGCTCCGAGCACTGCTTGTCGGACAGCGCAGGCCGCGCGCGCAGCGCCAGCGTGCTCTCGCTCGCGCCGCCCTCGCCTCCGCCGCCAGTTGTCGCGCTACCTATCCTTCTCGAGGACCTTCTGTCCTCTTCATACAATTCTAACAAATGATCCAACTTACTTTCTATATCATCTACCTGAAAAGAAACACATATTTATGAATATAACGTCTAGCCCCCTTATTCATAAACGTTTGTTAACTTAACAAGCCGCTAATATTTGCTTGTCCCTTTCGCTTAACAATGTGTCCATAAGAGCAAAAGGGACAAACAATTATTAGCGGCTTGTTAAGTTAACAAACGTTTAGGAAGGGGGTTGACATTATAACGATAACGACGATAACTTCCGACTACTTACTTGTCTTTCAATTTTAACTACTCTGGAAGCTAGGCTGATTTTGGATGCGTAGACGTCTTTCGCTTTTGATCCTTGCTTGCCAAGTATTTGGTCTAATCTGAAGTTTATTAAAATTAGTATAAATATTTGTTACCAGCTGATTAAAAATAAGGTTAAGTCATTTGATATGGATAGAAATATTAAATATTACACTTTGCGCTCCGCTAAATAGACCTCCTCTCCTACCTCTAAAATATATGTATGTTTTTACTTGGGTGATTATAAAATTAACAATATAAAACATTCAGTAGACTTCAAAAAGAAGATGTTAAACATTCACTGCTTTATTTACTTAATGTTATTTACAAAAAGATTTTGTAATTACCCAATTAGCAATGTGCGTACCCACGTAACCATCTTAAAAGTATAAACTGAAATGGAATGCTTTTGTCATTGTCAAATTTAAACTAACCAACCTCGCTTCAATCGGTTACGTATGTAGTTACTTTGCCGATAAAAATGCTAAATGCAGAGTTTCTAAATCTACTTTGTAAGTATTTATAACGTTCAGTGACGATGAAACAATGAACGTGATAAATTTGCTAATGCGCAATTAAATGCATGAGGGGTTTAATTTTAATTAGCTACTTGAATCATAACCAGTCTACATAACACAAATAAGGGCTAGATTTATGTTCTCATTTGCTTTCTCTGGAAGTAATATGGGAGCATTTATCTAATATTTTCAACGATTAAACTACGTCGATAATGCTATGTTTGTTAATGTACTTATAGTCTGAAAAACCATCTTGTCATTAAAAACCGCGGTTGGTTATTAAAGCTTCTACATAAAATAAAACATTTTTTTCGATCGACGAGTTGGTTTGCCAGACAATAATTTATTTAAACATTATGTAAAATCAAAATTGAAGTATTTTATTGTACAGACATATTTGAAAAGTTGTATACGTGCCCTTACTTCACCGACTATTTTATTGTAAGACAAATGATAACTAATATTGACAGAACGTTGTACTTAGGCTGATCGTTTGTCTTCGTTGCTGGTAGCTTATGAATCTTATGATGGTGCGGATTTTACCGTTTATCGTGCTATATGCGCCTACTTCGCACTGACATACTTGTCGGAACGTAACGGCAACGCCGATATACCTATGATTTTAAACACGGAACCATCATAAGCCTATACCAAGCCGTACCAAGGCTAGCAAGGTAGCCGTGCCAAGGCTTTGAAAGTATCGGTAACTCATATCGGTACTCGATACGTAATGCTTCACTTATCCAAATCCCTAGCCGTTCACACCATGTGCGAGCGCAATAGAATGCAAGTGTCTAGCTAGAGTGAATGCTTTCCAACTCATGGTACAGCTATAGTAGCCGTACCATGAGCTGTCGCTGCGTTATGAACGCGCGTTTACTTTCTATCCGGCTCGCTCCCACCAATACGCGAGTACGAGCGGGATGATAACGTAGCATCAGCTCATGGTAGGGCTACAGGTTCGAACAGTATTCAAGTACGAAAGTGACGTGTAGCACGATACATGGTAAAAACTGTTCATTCATAAGCCATTAGTATAACATGTTGTAAATTTTGTAAATATATTTAGAGCTCATAATGTAATACTCGTCAATAGAAATAAAAATGTTTGTTTATCGTGCTTTCGATGTATGTTAACATCCCTTAAAGTATTGGTATCGAAAATAACGTATATTTATCAGTTAAGGTAATAATCACAATGGTTGCTACGCATTTTTATGACTTTGTTAAAATATATCAAGTTGGTAAAATAAGGGCACCTTTATCGGAACAGTAGAAAACATTTTTAGTAGGTAATATTAAGAGGAAATGGGATGGGAATGTAAGAGTTTAGAAAAGTAGGAAAGTATTTGAAAAAACTGTTGCTGTTGCTTTGCGGGGCCTAGACCTCCGATACACTTAAGGAGCAACTGGAGTTTCGCCCGATAATGCTTACCTACGTAAAATTGATGAAAATAGGGTTTCGTAGTCCTCTGTTTCCTCCTCCAAAAATAGACCAATAATACAATTTATTTCAAAATATAATTTGTGAGAGTAGTTATACATAATGTGATCATGTCGGCATGTTTTTCGTTTTTGACAGTGTACGAAATATTTATTTTATAAGTGCCTGAATTCAAAAATACCGAAATGGGCGTGGCAAAAGTAGTTTTTATTATAAAAAAATGTTGAAATGTCAATATCCATGGAGGAGAGAGCAGAATGCAAACGGTTATGTGACAAAAGGCAGTTCACATTTCCTCTTAAAATAATTTAAATATCTCATCAGTCATCATGCATTGGTGCGACAGTTAATATTATTTAACAGCATAAGCTTACGAATGCGGTTTTCATTTCAAAAATGCAGTGAGTTGGATGCTGTGTAATGCAGTCAATATTTGAAGAAGGAAGATGAATAATAAACACCAAGCGATGAAAATGAAGTGTATAAAAAGTTCCCAGCTTCGAACATTGCTCTAACCGTCGGGACAGCTGCATCTACAGAGATAATTATTTGGTATAGGTACCCATTTTTGGATTTAAAAGATTTTTGTTAGATAAATTGGCACTGTAATATTTTGAATTGAAGTATGTATTTATCTTTCAGGCTCACGGAATAACTGATATAAAAGTGGCAAATAGTTAAACAGTAGGTACACGAGTTTTCCATCTGTTGCCGTAAGCTCACGTAGCCGCAGACCATTTGAGTGAATTGTTTACGCTTTATAGCTTTTGTGGAAAACTTTAAGAAGGCACTTATCGCTTTAATTTTTAACTTAGTTTTGCAGTATGTGGAATTTTATTTAGCACGCTTACTACAGCGTGGCGCCGTAAGATCTGAACTTTGTACGAGTTACACTAGTTAAGCGAAGGATTTGGGTAGGCTCTTTCGAGTGAAGTAAGTTTCACACGTTATGGAAATTAATACCTATTTACTGAAGATAAATCTACAAGGAGTTTTTTTAATGACACTACTAAGCAGCAATGTAGCAGTAAAGTTAGCAGTTGTTATGACAGCTATGAGCTATGACATCCAATTTTGAAATAAATCGTCAACCAGTAAAATTATTTAATATGGCTAAAATGATTATTGTAATTTTAAATAAAACTTATCTAAATGTACTTCTCACGTCCTATACTAACCTATTACGAAACCTAACCTATTAAGAAATACACCCGTATTCAATTTATGTACCTACTCCCTGCATTTTGTCTGATTTATAATTATATTAATTATCATTCGATATTTCTATTCAAAAAAGTTACTGTTACATACCTATTGTTTAACTTTTCGTATAACTAGAGTCTGCAGGGCACATAAATAATCAACATTTAATATCAACCTACGCACAGAAAACACATCTACCTACTCTAACTACAAATATTGTTATTTAAATTTAAGTATTGTATAGATGTCAGTTTGCCAGTTACCAGTTAGTGCCACCATGCTGTAATTAATGAACACTCACAAGTCCAAAATGAGGATGTCGATAATTATTAATCGGTTATGGTTTTCTAAATCGTTAGGGTGTAACATCGAAAATGATGTAACGGTGGCAATTGGCAATGACTGCAAATGAAGAAAGCATTGACGCGTCGGTGATCGACGGGCGGGCGGCGGGGCCGCGGCGAACGTGCATGATGGATGCAGCAGTGAGTGCAGGGGCTGCAGCGCCGGCGGCCCGCGGCCCCGCTGCCCGCCCCGCGCCCGTGGCGCCCGGCCCTCTCGCCTCACCTGTACTGCAGGTTCTTTGTGCGGTTTAGAAGGTCGGCGTGCCCTGAAGAGTACTGTTCTATCACATCTTTCACGTCGTACGGTTTCAACGCTTCTCTAAATCTCTTGCGAGCGACAAAATACTTGAGCTACACGGAAACAAAACATTTGGTTCTCTAAAATTTGAAAGCAAGATATATATCAATGTAATTAGGCAAAATGTTAGTAGATATTATGATAATGCACATATAGCTTAAGTAGATGCATTGGAGTATATCGTATGTTCTTGAGATAGATATGCAAATATTGCATACTGCTAAGTTATAATATTCAATGAAATGATTAGCTTGAATAATGCCAGATGTTACACGTACTTAGGAAACATTCGAAAACTTGTTTTATGAATGAAATATGTTGATAAGTAGTCGTATCCTGTCTTGTCAAGTACATGCTGCCTTTTCAGACTCAGTAATTGCGCTAGGGTTCGCGTTTGCATGCCTTTCATAAGGATGTACCTAAACTAGCCATATATGCCATCTAAAATATTGTCAAACATTTACATAACCAATTAGAATTTTAGGTAGGGAAAATATATCACCAGGGTGAAACGCCTATTAGTGTTAGTTTTATTTAATGCCTCTTTGTGTAAGAATAAATAAGTATTCAAGTACGGCACAATGAAGTTGGTGTTGAAGAATTTGCATTAATATATATAGAAGAATACACATGTAAAAGCATGTTTGATAGAATGCTGGTAAGTAATAGGTAAAAAGTGTTTTGCCACTTGGTGCAGTAAGTATTTGCATCTAATTACTTATTTGTATTAATCTAAAGTCGGATTCTATCAATATCGCCATGGTGATAAAACCAGGAAGTATTCGAAGCTCGTAATGTAAAAGTTGCTGGCACTTATTCACAAATTCGACGCCTCGCAGGCATGGGATATCTACGTCCAGGTGATGATATATATGTAAGAATATCATTATGCACACACTATGCAAGAGCATTTGCACACACACTAGCTACAATAGGATTATTAGGTTATAAGGCCAAATTCCACTACAAAGTCACATTACAAGACAAATTAGGCACAGTCTAGACGACAGGAAGGTACAGAATGTAGGTATATAGTTAGAGAGTAAACGGTGAAGTGCAAGGCGTACGAGCGTACGCGGCGGGCTACCTAGTCTGGACGTTTTTCACTCGGCCCAGCAGGTCCACGTGGCCCGCGGAATACTGTTCGATAACGTCCTTTACGTCGTACGGCTTTAGGGCTTCTTTAAACTTACGCCGTGCCACAAAATACTTCATCTGCCAGCACATACAATAACGTAAGTATGAAAATAAATGTCAATATTATGCAGGCGGAGAAAACGTAACCCATAAAGTGTATCTTTTTAGCAACCTTGTCTACTTTTACTTTACTTCCTTAAAATATCAAGAGCCCAGCTTATTACAGCAATAATTACGTAGGCCACACTGAAATTGTCGGGAATCTAGGAAACTGTATTAATTACGCCTCTATTGTTTAAATTATCACCTTTTTGATAATGTGTACAAATTTTTAATACAATTGAACCAACTCTCAAAGCTCATAACCCATTATTCCTAGATCACTTTTTGTATGAAAATTTTCAGTTTTTGGAATTTTGTATGGAAGGTTTGGGTAGTTCATTGAAACTATAGATTTTTTAAGAAAAAATATTTATAATGGATTTTTTTCTAGTGAGTCATAGGGATACCTAAGGATGTCCGAATTTCCTAACATAATCAGTTTTATGAATTCTCTATGATTTACCACGTTAGTGCAATTTAAAATTAGGGTATGGCTGTTAAAAGACGTTGATCTCTATAATCATCCATAAGAAAAAAATCGAAAGCAATACAATTTGTGAAAACTATTACAAGCAGTCCTACAAGAACTGAGCTTTGTTACTAAATAAGAATCTAAGCCTATTTCTGCTTCATTGTTGAGTAAGGCCATATTGAAAGTAGTGTAAAAACGCTACAAATTAAAAATTTTGGTCGAAATTCGTAAAATCGCCCGACACACAATTTTCAAATGGCAAGAAATCCTACAATACAGGTGTTAACCGAATAAATTATACCTCAAAAAAATACTAAAGAGTTATACTTTCAGAAAATAATTGTTTCTGTATGCTGAGTGATCTCTAAGTGAGTCATTCCCGAAATTTTCAGTGTGAGCTACGTATCATCTAGCTGATGAAATCACGAAGACGATAATAATTATGTTCTCGATCATAAGGAATACCTACAAGCCTACAATATACATTATTATACTAGTAAAATTTTTTTATCTATATGTGTGTGTAGATAAGTGCTTTTGATTGTGTGAGTAATAATAATTATGAAATGTGACATGTTACACAGTATATTCGAAGTGTAAGTACGGTTTTTTAGTAATATGTCGTATTTCTAAAAAGAGCAACATTTATTCGAGCTCCCGCCTCCAATCAAGACTATAATTGTATTATCTAACAGTAAGAAAAACAAAAGAAAGAAACCTATCTAATGAAATAGGCACATAGCTACAAGTATAAGGTGAATAGATATTTCCTTACGACTTTTACTGCCAAACCGGGAAACCAACAAGTCCCGTGATGGGGGAGGATGGAGGTTTTATTGTTTACGCTTCTAGGACCGTGTGAACGAACAGTCTCATAATAAATGTACGTGTGGGCTACTGAGCCCGGAGACGCTTCGTTCCCGAGGGCTTACTCAAGATATTTTCCTATAAGTGTACCTATCTATATGCGAGCAAATTGAATTCAATTGTTTGCTTAGTTTATCTCTTTATTGAGCCAGATGGGTGTAGTTGTTAATTTGAGGCGTGATAATAGAAGGTGATTTTTGCGGTACTTGGGCTACGATCTGCGTGACGTCTTCATTAACAGTCGTGCCCGCGAGGGGTCGCTCGGGATAATTTATCATCCGACATGGTAATTTAATTCACCCTCGCAAAAGGTTCGCCTCCAAGAAATCCGTGCGACTGTCTACTAATTGTATGTTATGTGATGTTCTTGTATTGAATTCTTAATGGCTTTTCTCATTATTGTGATTATATCAGGAGTAAATTATTTATCATATTCTACATCGAACAGAAATTTCAATAAAAGAGAAGTACAGTCGACGTCAAATATATTAATGCGGATAAAGTGCCAGCCAAACATTATGTTTACAAGATCTTATTACCTTAGCAATAAGGACATGTAAATAAATACCTATGGCATCGGAACCGTAATGCTATTCTTGATGTCGACTGTTGCAGTACAGGAAAAAAAGATTAAATATCTCTCTAAAATTGTTGCATGTATGTACCTGTTTTTTAAATGTAGTTGTGTAAAATGACATAATACCTAATAGTGAAATTGTATGCCTTAGTCTCTAAGCAAATATGATGTTGGTACATAAAATGCGTATTATCTAACACATGGCTATATTTTAGTATGTTATTTATCTTAAATGCAAGTATGGTTATTGTTCTACATAATAAAGTAAAAAAACATACCTTTCTTATGAATCGAATGGCCGACTTGTGCCGCGGCGTGAGGTTCACGCAGCGCGGTTCCTCGTCCTCGTCTGCCGAAACACCAAACTCTCAGTCATGGACACATACGATTATCGAAAATGATTTTTGTACCATTTCGCGCCTTAACACAGTGAGTGACACTGACAATAGGGTAGGTACAATGCTATGAAAGTGCTTATTAAATAACTGTGCCGAAATTCGAAACCTAAAGATAATAATGAGAGTGGCAACACTGTTGACAGTCGTCATATCCCTTTCATACAAGTATATGCGTCCCTTTCTCGCTCCACCCCCTACCACCTGGCAGTCACTTATATAGTCTGTGACATAATTTTTTAAATCATTGGCTTGCTGTTTTTCGAACGAGAAGGTCGTTTAGCTAAACTGCGGTGAGTGTTTTAAAATTACTTTGTCCAGTTTAGCTCATATCCCGAAAAACAGTTTACTAACGGCTTTTGCCGTTCGGAAATAATATTTAAAAAAGTCCCTTTAATAAAAGATGGAGGATCCGGGAGAGATTCAATATGTCGTGTTGGAATCAGTACCCGAAAACATAGCGGTAGAAAGGCCACATCCTGTCATGAGGCTAGAACAGGCGCGAAAGCGCAGTGCATCACCGGGGACTGAACCCAATGCAAAAAGGGTTATGACTGATACTCAAAACGACGTATTGAATAACCTGGTAAAACAGGTACATCAAATTAATAATATTTTACAAAAACTGACACGTGCTAACGAGCCGGAGCAGTGTACAGAACCTCAAGGCGAGGTCGATGATGGTGACGAAATTTGCATGGACACTAGTGGTGAATTGTTTGAAAATGAACCTGCCCCTCCTAAACAAGAATTTACCTTAGACATCCATACTAGCCTCAAAGAACCGGCGATTTCAAAAACTGACGATGCAAGTCTACTTAAATTGAAAGCGATTCAACATTTTGAATCTAACGAATGGGTCGATGTTCGGTACTCAGACACCCAGAAAAAATTTTGCTCAACCCCTGGTTTTACTGACCTAGAATGTAATGATGAAATTAAGCCCTATGATAAATTCAACTTTTTAAGTACCACCGAAAAAGGCTTCGCCGCGATTACCCAAGGCCTTATTAAACAGCAGGAAGCTGTTGAAAAGGGCATGCGGTCGGTTTTAACCTGGCTACGTAACTCTGACGTTATAGATCTAGATACCATTGAAAGTAAAATAAAAGAAGCTTTTTCCGATGATTTTAAAAATATATCCAATGATCTTTTGCAAATGACATGCGGCCACAGGGCTGACCTGATTCAGCAGCGGCGAGACGCGATTCTAAGATCTGTTAAAGATAAATTCGTTAAAGCTAGCTTTCGAAAAATACCCCCGACTTGTGAATATTTATTTAACCCGGCCTCCTTAACGACAAGCATAGAAAAACATGGGGGTATGAGCAAAATCTTCTGGCCTTTGAAAACGAGTCTTGCCAAGACAAATGCAACTAGTACACAGTCTAGCGTGCCCATTGCACCTACACATCCAAAAGCACCAGCGCGCAGCTACCATGATAGTAATGTGCTACACAATACACAATATACTTTAAAACAAATGGCGCCAGCGCATGGAATGCCTTATTACCCTTATATGTTACCTCCTGCGCAAGGAGTACCACCATTCTTTAACCAGGACACCATTCCTGTACCCATTAGACCTGCGCAAGGTCAAGCATTTCGGGCACGAGCACCGAAAAGCAGTACAAAACAGAATAGAGGAGGGTTTTCTGGAAGAGGGCGTACAAGAGGAAAGTTCTGACTCGAATTTCCAAGCAGGGCGTTTAAAGGGCTTCCTCTCAACCTGGGAAACGCTGCAAGCACCCAATTATATTTTAAAAATCATAAAGGAAGGGTACCGCATACCATTCTCCTCAAAACCCCCATTAATCATGCCTCAGGACCAGAAAACAATTCCCTTCTCCAAAGAAATGGAAGCTCAAATACAGTCTTTGAAGACCATGGGGGTTCTGGAAGAAGCACAGTTTTCACCAAGCTGTCTGTCAAACTTATTCCTGAGGAGGAAGGAAGACGGTACATTCCGACCCCTATTCAACCTTCAGCGCCTAAACAAATATATTTACACAAGCAAATTCAAATTAATAAATCAACAGAAGGTACAGTCTTTCCTTCAACCAAAGGATTGGCTAACAAAAATAGATTTGTCCAATGCCTACTTCCACATACCAATCGCAACAAGCCATCAAAGATTTCTAAGGATGATGTTCCAAAACAAATTATTTCAAATGACTTGTTTACCGCAAGGCCTGGCAACATCGCCGAAAGTGTTTGCAACTTTCACGAATTGGATAGCTCAGCTAATTCGGAGAAAAAATATACGAATTCTTGTCTACCTAGACGACTTTCTGCTGGCCAACCAGAACCAAAACTTGATAAAATTACAAACGGCGTTTGTAGTAAACCTACTAAAATCATTGGGGTGGCAAGTGAACTACAAAAAGTCAATACTGACACCCCAAACCCAGATAGAATACTTGGGTATACTTTGGGATCCGTTGAACAATTCAAAACGCCTCCCAACGGGAAAACTCTTGACGATACAAGAGAAGATATCTCAGACTCTCACTACAAGAGTCTTGACTTTAAGAGAAATACAAAGCCTGACGGGCGTATTAAATTTTGCGAGCCTGGTAGTACCTCGGGGGCGGTTGAACTTCAGGAGATTATTAAAATTTACAAACCAAATAATCAACGAACACCCCCTGAAACCACAGACGTTGCCAGCAGAGACCATAAAAGATCGGAAATGGTGGTCCTGTCACTACCAAGATCATTCCGTTCTCCACCAACAACCAGTCAGTCATCACTTGTCAACCGATGCATCGGACAAAGGCTGGGGCGCACAAGTGAACAATACTCGCGTTCAAGGCCTGTGGGGACCTCAAGAAATACGACTACACTCAAATACCAAAGAGATGATTGCTATACTGAGAACCCTCAAAATACAGTGTCAATCTCTAGCAAACTCAACAGTTTCCATACAGTCGGACAACAAGACAGTCTTATCCTACCTACGGAACGAAGGTGGAACAAAATCAGAAAGCCTTATGAATCTGACATACAAAGTGTATCAAATCCTTCAACAATACAACATTCAGTTGAATCTGCACCACATACCGGGCAAGTACAATATAGAAGCCGATCACCTGTCTCGAGGTTACGCACACCCAGAATGGCATCTCCTTCCAAACCTGACCAAGACTGTGTTCGCCAAGTGGGGAGTCCCCCAAATAGATCTGTTTGCATCCAGAAGAGCTCATGTAGTGAAAAGATATGCAACTCTAGATGCGACAGACAAGGAAGCAGAATTTGTGGATGCATTCTCCCAACAATGGAGTTACAACCTTGCTTGGATATTTCCACCACCCTTCCTAATGCCAAAAGTTCTGGCACACCTGAACAATGCAAAAGGTTTATATCTTGTAGTGGCTCCTCGGTGGGAGAAGGCATTCTGCTTCCTTCATCATACACAACCTACATACAGCACTGATCGACACGAATACCAACAGAGTGCCGAACAAAGCGCAGGAGCTTCACCTGGAAATTTGGAAATGTGGGGCTGGTGTAAAGCGTTAACCACATGGAATGCTGAACAACTAGAGCTCCTTGGTTCCAGCTGGAGAGATTCTACCAAAAATTCGTACAAGACGGCCTGGCAGCGTTGGTGCTCATGGACCTTACAAAATAAGGTGAGTCATCATACACCCTCAGGATCAGATTTAGCTAGGTTTCTATGTGATCTCTTCTTAAAGAATAATCTAGCCTATAACACTATATTATTTCATAAGTCTGTGGTTGCAACATTATGCAACCCCAATAATCAGGACTCCCTCAGTACCCATCCTTTAGTAAGTAGTGTTGAAGTCTATAGCTAATAAAAATCCTAAACCACATAAACCTCCTATTTGGGATGTTGATAATGTTTCAAATTGGCTCAAGCAAAATTATAATGGTGTTAATAATCTCTTTGAATGTTCCCGAAGAGCGGCCTGTATCCTTTTACTTTGCTCAGGACGAAGAGTACATGACTTAACCTTATTATCTATTGATCCAAATCTATGTAAAATAACACATAATGAGATAATATTTTGGCCTGTTTTTGGTTCTAAAACTGACAATCATGCCTATCGGCAATCTGGTTGGAAACTTACATCCAACTCAGAAGACCAGACTATTGACCCAGTGTTTTGGGTAAAAACCCTAATTTCACTAACAAAAGAAAGAAGAGATGCTTGCAAAAGCAGCAACCTCTTTCTAACTGTTCGAGGCCCTCCAAAGACTGCTTCTAGAACAGTAATTGCAAATTGGGTCAAATCTTTGTTACAGGATGCTGGGGTCACAGCCTCTGCGGGAAGTGTGCGATCAGCTGTTGCTTCCAAAAATTGGTCATCCAATCATTTCACCCTGGACGAGATACTTGCTCGAGGAAACTGGAGATCAGCAAATACTTTCCAGAAATTCTATAAAAAAGAAATTAGAAGTGACACTACAGCTAGGTTAAGCCTAGTTCAGAATCTCTTTCAACCTATCTAAGTTGTTATAAATTATGCACTATGATTTACTACTACTGATCATGTAAATGTAAAAATAATAATATAATTCCCTATTTATCATGTAAATGTTAAATTAACAATATTAATTACACTGGTTAGTTAATTAACTAATGTCTTAACTAGAAATGTGCACCTACAAATTACAGAAAAAAAAAATGTATACTTCTATTAATGCATAATAGATTAAGTTTTTTATACTGAATGTATATAAAATTAAGTTACCTATAAGTATTAATTAATTCAATATTCATGAATGTTAAATAATTAAAATAAACCTGTATGAGGAATATGAAAAAATAAAAATTCATTTTATGCTTGAAGTCTTTATTTTCATAATAGGATGTACCTATCATGCTTACATTACTAAGATTCTATCACCAACTTTTTTCGTCTTCAAGACTTAAAACCTAGCAGTTCAATACATTATCATGTCTAGATCCTAGGTGACTAATTTCACCTAACCCTGCCACTGCTAAGGTTCAATCACACTACAGGTTTATGCACTGCACTTGCTCCACACTGATTTTTCAATAAGTACACAAAATCAGATGTACACTGCTCACATTGGCTTGCCTACCACCAGGCGATAACAAACACGTCTCATTATTATCTTTAGGTTTCGAATTTCGGCACAGTTATTTAATGAAGGCGTTTTACACTAAAATAAAACGCTAATTAAATAACTTGCCAAATTCGAAACCTAAAGTTTTCTAACCTGCCTGGTAAATAAAAAATAATAATATTGAGACAATGATTTAAAAAATTATGTCACAGACTATATAAGTGACTGCCAGGTGGTAGGGGGTGGAGCGAGAAAGGGACGCATATACTTGTATGAAAGGGATATGACGACTGTCAACAGTGTTGCCACTCTCATTATTATCTTTAGGTTTCGAATTTGGCAAGTTATTTAATTAGCGTTTTATTTTAGTGTAAAACGCCTTCATTTTATATTTTTATTTTATTGGTGGTTATATTTTGAAGCTTTCGGCACGGGAGCGCTGTATTTTTTATTGTATTTCGCCTTTCTACAATATTTCAAGAAATAATAATATTCCTATTCATGGACGCACTATCCAAAAACATGTATAGCAAAGTTATAAATACATTCGAGTGATTTTGAGACTTCTCTTATTCTTAATTGAAAATCTTCTTAGATTCCAAAAATACTATTGTAAAAATAAATTAAAATTAATAAAATGAGTACCCATTTCGAAAACCTCGAAATATATTGCATACAAGGTGCACGCGAGGGTTCTGAATAATTTTAACAGCGTATTTCTGATCATATATCAAGATTAAAATGTCGTAAAAAGTGTATAGTTTCAGAGTTAATACCAATAAAAAAACATATATTCATAGTAACTCAAAATAAAATGCCTTCCTGTAATAAATGTGCCTATAAAGGGAAGTAAACTAAATATCCTACTTAATAAGATATATGAAATTTAATACTCAGCGGAATATAAGTTTCAAGTACAAGTACAAAACATTTTTCACTTCATTGGGCCTTATTACCTAAATACGTAGTTAAAATTATGCGGATATCACGCGAGCACCCTGTATAAAAAAATGTTTGAACAATTGTACCATCGCTATTATATGAGATTCCATCGGCTTTCATATTTGCTATCGCTGTGACAAGGTGCGAAACAATACATAAATCATTTTTGACGCCTACAATTTGCTCACAAAAAAATATTTAGACATGTGCATTCTCACTGAATGAAGCTGCGAGCGATTTTGTTACACGAGTTCATGTGTGGCAATTTTACATTGTTTTTGATAAGCTCGTGACATTTCTAACTCTTCTCATATTATATTAAGGAGTGCTGCTACAGTTTCATTAATTATCGACCGACCGATACTCGTATGGGCAGTACCGGTTCTAGTAAGAGCGATATGACAGTAATGTGACGAGCCGTTATAAAAACAAGTGAAATTAGCCTCCAGCGCTTATTAGCTGACCAACCTTTACATCAAATGTTTGAATGTAAATTGTATCAAATGTATCAGAATGTTATTAATACATAGTAAAATAAGAAAGGCAACAGTAAGAGTAATTACTAATAGAAATAAACAATTCAGCATTATACAAGTCTCATAGTTAACGTTATAAATAATAATTAGAACATGTAACTATAAGTACATTTGCTTTTATTAATTAGGTACCTATAAGTAATAAAACCAAATTTTAGGGTCAGAATGCATAAATAATTATTTATCACGAGCTCGTTACGCCATAATATAGACGCAAAGTAATTCATAGTTATTACTACGTGATATCAATGCCTATTTTCAGGAGGACGAAGTTTTTATTGAACATTATGTAATACAGAAAGTAAACATTCCAACAAAGATACGGTATTTAAATTACATTGCGATGAATACAATATTATGAAAGTCAATATAAAGAAATAGGTCTATGTGACTTGAGACAATATCATTTAGTCTGTGCGTCTCTCTCTATATGCATAAATACGACTTAGATGGGGTCGCAAATTTTCGTTTGGCGCGTGTCCAATAGAGCTACTGAAACTCAAAGCTTCGCGTTGGCGCTACGCGCACCCTCCGCGTAGCACCTGCTACAAACAGCGCTACGACTATTGCGTTGCGGATGAAATGTTGAAGATGTGAATCAATAATAACAATCTTAGATTGCAAAAAATATGTAGAAAATTGTCGAGTGAAAGGTCAATGGTTAAGTTAAATAAGAATATTATACGTACTTTTATTGTTCCCATTTTGATTAACAATATTTACCACCCAAATAGCTAAATAGCACAATAATTATATGGTTTATTGAAGTTTGTCTTCATTTAATAGGTAAGTTTTTTGTACAACAGTTGAAAATTTAATATTGTTTAGAGCATGACCAATATTAAACACAAATGTTACATTACGGCAAGTTACTTATTAATCTTCTTATTTGCTGCCATAAAAACAACGCCAGTTTTATTCCATAAATAAGTGTTTGTGCATACATAACATACAAGTGTTTTAGAATATATTAATTAAAAATTGATTTATTCTGTATGTAAATATGTCATAGATTTGTTAATTATATAGATATACATGCATATATTACATGTTTGTTGGTAAATTCTACTAGGTAATAAGTAATAAAATGATAGATACCTTACACAACGCGAAAGACTAAACAAAATCACAATAACACTTTTATTTGGATCTCTACATTTTGCAGTCTTCTTTACGGGGTCTCTAGTACATACACACGTCATTCGGAGAAATTGACATTAAACATGATTTTCAGACAATCAGAAGATTCGGTATGCTGAACGCGTTACATTCCATGGATTTCTTTTGTCTCTCATCCATATCACGATAAATAGATTAAGTGCGGTTCTAAATATAATCAAACATTTAGACTTACATGTGCCTAGGAGTGCCTAGGTCTCCATTGTCAAGCACTGAGCCAAGCCAAGCATGAGCACTCGCGAACGCGGTACGTTTAAATTCAAATAAGGGTGGTTCGTATGTGACCGTCCCTTATCGGGCAAACAAAAGCATCATGTAGATGGAGTTGTATCTTAAAAATATAAGACTTTTACGCGCTCCAACCGTGTACCTAAATTCATGAACCGTTTCAAAACAGAATACACATCGGAAAGTAGCGTATTTTCGGAAAATAAGGAAGGTATAGGCTCTACTGTACTGTCCGTATAGGCTCTACCTACTCTCGTCTAGTCGTTACAAAAAAAAATCTGTTGGATATCATTGGATTTATCCCATAACAAAGCTACTCACATTTTATGTTCGATCTATTTCACTAGTTGAAGTTTTAATTGTTATTCTCCGTTTAAGGGTTTTCGTTTTCCAATAAGGTAAACGAGAAGAATTTTTGATTCACGTGAAAAAAAGATCTATATGGGGCAGGTCTTTCTAATTAGCCGACGCTACATAGAAAAACAATATTTTTTTGGGATAGAAAAAAATCTTCCCACTTTTTCCTAATCGGACCACGACATTCAACAAGCCCTTAAGCGGAGAACAACCGTTTTGAATTGTTTGGAACATTCTTTGTAATTCGGCTTTATCTCGCATCTCTAAAATTAAATTTAAGTCGAAGGGAATTTTAGTTAGTAATTACACCGTAACTATCTTAGATATAAAAAAAGCATTAGAATAATGTACAGCAATTCTTCTACAGGCTTTAAAGTTAAAGTCTCCTTACTGAGCCTTTACTCGCATATTTGAGCCGAGACAACGGCCAATAGTCCCGAGATCTGGTCGGTCTGGTAGCCCTAGCCAGAGGAGCGCCGCCACACAACACGACAGTAATCGCACGTCAAACGTCGGTCATTTCATTACGCTGTCCGTCCATGTGACGCGTCATGCTCATCGAATTAGTCACTTCGACGATACCACAATACAACGCTACACACTATGTGTCTATTGGTTGATACATCTAATCATACAGGTGCATATTTAGTTCTTAATACACAGTTTTGTTAAAGAGTAAACATATCGTTTCAGTAATTTAATCCAAGCCAGTGTGATCACATAAAAAAGGATAGAACGATAAGGTTATTATGTAATTATTGACAAAACTTTAATAAATTATTAGGAATGGTTTGAGTGAAGAGTTGTAGTTAGTAACTATGTGACCGATAAGTGCCTACATTAAATGCTTTTCTAGTCAAACGACATATCACACACACGCACACACAAATTACCAGTAGGTAAGAGCTACACTAGGAAGATACTTTTGCTACTTGTAAGCGACAATCAGAGGATTTTGCAGACGAACAGCGTTTCTAATATGGAAATAATTCTATGATTTTGTAGGCGTTTGCAAGACGGGCCTGTGGTCCTCTTACCGTCGGAGTTTTTCTTGGAGAGCTGCGTCTCGGCCACAGAGTCCTCGCTGTGCGCCGGCGCGCCGGGCCGCGCGCGCGCCGCGCGCCCGTTCGTCGCGCCTGCCAACCCACACACGCTCACTTCAACATTCTACTCCAATCAAGCCTGCGAGTCCCGAGAGTCGCGTGACTCTACCGCCTACAACTTGCCTGAGCTCCAACTAAATTATTTTCTAGCTCGATTATCAAAATAATACAATTTTGTAGGCAATGGTTCTATTTTCATTGGATTTACATTTTAAAGAGTAATTGATTTCGAATCGAAACATCCAGGCCTTAGCAATAATTAAGCACTTTGAGTCCGCCTGTCTGCTTGTCAATCAAACAATAAAAACATGTAACATAACGCTATGTATTCAGTAACCGATGGAAATAGATATGTCGTTTTATTTGAAACCATTATGAGATTTATGAGAGTAGTCTTGATTCAAGTGTTATTATAATTAAGGTAAAGAGTGTCCCAAAAATAACGCAAGATTTAAATTTAATGAAAAAGCATACTTTTTTGACATATTTAAATTTTAAAGACAAACGGGTCTTAATTGCGTATTTAAACTTACGTCTAATTCTATCCTGACGAATAATTTTACGAGTCTGTCTGCGACCACGGGTGTAACGTCATGCCCGAAACGTCAGGATATAATTAAACGGAAGATTACGCGATTAAGATCCGTTTGTCTTTAAAATATGAGTGATAATTGCGAAAGCTTAAACCAATATATTCCAATTTTTTTCCCGGCAAATAAAGTACACAGAATAGGATTAAGTATTGCAAATCGCTCTGCAGCCTTGTTCTCCTTGACGAAAAACAGTTTTAATCCCATTTTTTGGCCGTTTTCCCTTCATTTCAGTGAATTCCAAATATTAATAATTTCATACATTGACTATAAATAACCACATAAAAAATAAACAATTATACAAGTTCTATGTCAGCAAGCTCTCGATCGCCCTTGGTTTGAAGATGAGGATTCCACACTGCAGCAACGAGATAAACCCTTATTTATGATAAATTTCATAGAAAATTTAAAAAAAGGAGTGCTATGTCACAGCAAAGCCTTAGAAGTAATTTCTCGGCATGCTTTACCATACTAAGTCCTATTATTTGTACTGTATGATTCAATCAAGAAATAATACATTCAAACAAGAACTAAATATTTTTCATCGATTTCAAACCTTGCATTATTTTTGGGGCACTCTTCACATAAAGAAATTCCTATTATTAAGGTTAGCCTGCCAGTTCAAGGTCATTAGAATTACTTATGAACGAGTGAAGATTAAGCTTCCTAACATCTCACTCGATGTATAAAACTCGATAGATCAATGTACTGTTTTTAGATCACCAGTCATTTTGACAATTTAAGATATCATAAATAATGTATATACATATAATCTCAAAATAAGATATTTATGACAGATATTAGAATAATGAAAATACTGTAATAATAATCCTATCAGAAGTAATTTGCCGTACCCTGCCCATAACCCTTCGCGTGGCAGACACCGGTCGGCACTTTTGGTCTTAGCTGGCGGTGTCCCGCTCACTCCAGGAAAAAAAAACTCCGTAAAATGGCAGTGGCCGGCTGCGGTACCAAATTAGAGGTGCTCAGCTTTGAAGTGAAAATAAATACCTAAGCCTGTATTTGCACTGTTCTAACACGTAGCAATCGAAATTGATAAACAGAGATGACTAGCAGGTGGTCAGAAACGTCAACAAAGCTTTACTTTCTTAGACACTTCACTCTGTAAGTTTGGTTGCACGATGGTGTTTGGATGTACAAAACGTGGGAGTGTTTCATTCGTTTTTTACTATTTAAAGTGGTATTTCGAAGAGAAATTTGTGAAAATAAGATGACTGGGTAACTAATGCATATAATTCTTAGACATTGTTTGTGTTCTGACTAGGTTTTCATTAATAAAAAACGATATTCATCAGGTGCTTTGGATTCGCTTGTTGACATGCGCGCCAAACAAATCATATTTTGACGCCAAATATAAACAGATTTATTTAAACTATGGGAAAAGTAGATCAATTAGTTCACAATTAGGTTAATTCTAGTTGCAAATTGATGCAAATAAACCACTATTCAACGAAATGTTCAAATAAATCACACTCGGCACTAAACGGTCAGGAACGGGACGCTTGCCAGCTTGGCCAATATCAACCGCGGTCGCCATTTTGTTCGGTAGCTTCATAATATGGATAAGACTTTTGATTTGAGTATAAAGGTTGGAGATATTTTATTCTGACGGATATATTTACCTGGCGACTGAAAAATCGGCCCTAAGTTGGTGGTAAAGTACGAGTAAAAACAATATAAAATCAACTTTTGGTACTACTGCCTTACGTTACGTACAAATTACATTATAAAAAAAACAAATACCGCTGCGGGAATTTGCCAGACAATTTGCACTAAAATAGTCGTATCCATACTATGATAGTCGCTCTTAGGTGTCTTCTGGGTAGAAATTCCTTGTTTTCTTTCCTGATTTTTCAAATATTTTTGTATTATACCAGGTTTTGCTTTTCTTACATTCTTTTGTAAATGTAGTCTAGTTTTAGGAAACAAATCCTTAATCTAAAACGATGATTATTTGTGACTGTTATAGGTCGTTGGTTGCTTGTATCTATTTCATGTCGTTTTTTTGGGGTTACATTTTATTGCTTATAGCTTAAAAAGTATGCATTTCTTGAAAATGATTGTTTGCAAAAGTAAGAGATTATAAACCAATCTCGCAAATAATTATAAAACACGGGTCACTTGATCCACACTTTTCTCTGAAACAAGCTTGTAAAATGAGCTATTTTATACTGATCGGTGCGGCGGCTCTCGCTAGGGCCAATATTTGTGAACCTTCTACTTGTAAAAAAATGTTTGATGTGATGTGTTTATTTCAGTTATTTTTCATAAATAAAGTATATAGTTGTACACCAACACATTTTATTACCAAAATATCGCATAATTTATGAATTATGGAACATAATGTACCGAAAAGTGGGGAAAATCTTTTATCTCTAACTTTAACGTTCTATAATATTCTATTTCTAGACTTTAACCTCGTGCCTACATTACGTCAAAATATACCAAATCAAATTGGAAATTTGTTTAGTTGGCATAGAGTTAAAAAATTATTGTGGCTTATGTCCTTTGGGTAGGACAAATGTAGGCAGGAGGTTAAGCCTAATGTTTGTTTAGGATCTGGTAGCATATTTTGTCGTGATTAAAATGCTGTGCAATATGTGAATCAATTACATACAAAAAAGGAGAGTAATTGCAGTTTTTCTAAAATGCTATAACTGAAGCGAAGTGTCTCGCCAAACCCCTGCCAGCCAACGGAAACGTTGCAAAAAATGGTCTGCCAGCCGTCTTCATTTTATTTCTGTCCCGGAGCAGGACACCGCCACGCGAAGGGTTATGCTAAGAAGAGCTTATGCTAAGAAGGATTTTTCTTTCATCTTATTTTGATTACAGGGATAAGTAAATCCCAAGGGAAAGAGTCGCGGAGCCTTACTGCCCCCATTTTCAGGATTGGACAAAACACTCTCGGTGTCAAATCGAACAAATACGTCACGCGATACTTCTTCGGATTATACCAATATATTAGTGCCATAGCTGTAGCGTGTTTGTAGGTCATACATGTCATAATTATACCTATTACACGTAAAATAGCGGCAGTTAGCTGAAAGATTTTATCTATAGAGATAACTGATTAGGTCGTTAATTGCATGTCAATTTCAACCACATATGTATAGATACATAGTTAAAATAATCAAATATTCGGTGTTGTATACTTCTGCTTACTTACATAAATAGTTCTTGGTAAAGTACATTTTGCAATAAAATATACTATAAGTAATTAATCTATCCATTTTTCAAAACGTTTGTGTAACTAATATTTATCTATCGAGTGAGACGCGTAGTATATAAGTTACGTAGTAGTTGCGTACTTTACTTACGTCTAGTTTTTTTTTGTAGATATACCTAGTCTACTGCCGTGGGAAACTCATAGTAGAGAGGCAGGATTTCAAATTAACTTAATCAAACTTCGACGTGTCGGTAATTGTTATTTGGCATCGAATAGTTAGAAAGTGAAATATATTATAGGGATCTTTGCCTAAAGTAATTATGCATTGATGACATCATCCGTAAATTAACGATTACCTGAGAACTGGAATTATTTATCAAAAGCTTCTAACTCTTAAAGCAAGTAGGTTGTAGGTTGGTCGGTTACTACTTAAAAAAATACAACTCATAAAATATTAAAACCATTTGAGTTATTCCACAAAATATATAGACGGCATCACCAATATCTCTTAGCACATATTGGTTGCACCTAGAGTATGGTCAAAGCCGCCTAGCCTTATAGCAGATTGCATATTCCCGAGAAATTCGACCGATGTCTACTAAGCTGGAGTGGCCGAGTGGTTTAGGCATCAGCCGCGATAGCTGAGGACGTCGGTTCAATTCCCACCTCCGGCGTTCGTAAACTTCAGTATTTTTTCTTTGGTACATTTGACATCTAATGTTTAAATGTTAGATTTATAGACCTGTGGTAACGGCAGCAATTTGTCACCACCCCAACTCTTCCCGCGGGTGTCGTAAGAGTAGACTAAGGAATTGAAGTGTCACTGACCATTCTTTGATTTGATTGATGATGGGGAGCAGCGTCATCATAGTGGACAGTGTGGGCACATTGCGACGGATAGTTACGGAGAGGCCTACGTCCAGCAGTGGACTGAAATAGGCTAACATGTTGACATGCAACAGCAAAGTTATTACAATAAGAATTATGTTTGTTTATTATTATTATCGTTTATTTATCTCTCTTTTCAAGTTAGGTTTTTTATAAATATGTCTATAAAAGTAATTTTTTTTATGTAATAATTTCTTTAAAGCATGTTATTTTAATAAAATTATACTGTTTTGAAAAACAAGTCCTCCTGAGTTTCTTACTGGTTCTTCGCAGGACAGTGGTGTAGGGTTAGAACCAGTAGTCGATTTTTTCTCTCTTGATAGTGTCAGACGATTCGAAAACGCTTATTAATAAGGTTACTTGAATAAAAAATAGTTTGACTTTGACTTTATTTAGAGAGCATTGTAAATCCGTACATAGACTGACCAGATAATATACGAAACTATGATTAGCTTTCTGAGCTGACTGTAAAGGATGCTGCACAATATTTACCGTAAGATTCAGAATAATTAATAAGTCTTCACTCAAATACGTCATATGATTAGTAGGGTGACAATGAATAGGGTGATAAATAAGGGTCGCTTTTAATTATTAACTGTTAATATGGGGCCAATTAATTGGGATCTTAGTTAGTAACTGTTCTGTTATTATAAATTTACAAGGAAATGTGATAGCTGTGCGTGTGCACAATTTATTTAAACCGGCCTATAGATAAGCACACGTAATTTTCAAGAAAGTTACGGAGAAACTTTTTTTTAATTATGAAGCGACGTTGTTAAAAATCTAGATAACAAATCTGACATTTCATTTAGTCAATTCATAAGGCTGCATCGAAGAAACAACTTAATAATGAGGTCAATGCAGCGGTTGCCATTTAATGTCTGAGCAAACTATCGATCGATGTGTTATCTCTTTCTTGCTTAGGTGCGAACGTTCCTAAAGAGTGTAGCCTTCACAAAGGGTCGGAATGACTTTAATTTCTTTACGTGTTGCTCGATTCTTCAGATTGGAAATTGATGCGATCGAGGCGGCTACTTTCAAGGAATTCCATTTTTATTAATGTCTAAGGGTGATATGATAAGTGAGTAGATACGTAATTGATTTGAAAGTGTTTTAATATTGACCTCGTTCTTAGCGTTAAGTTAGTTGACGCAGAGGTATACATTGGTACTTTTTACTAAATTGTTTATTAAATAATAGGTATTCAACATGATTATAGGTACTTCGTTAATATTTAAGTATATAACCTCTATTTTAGGTAATTATTAATTAAGCTAAACCAACGGAGTTATTGTGAAAGCTCAAATCAAAATATTTATTGACGAAATATCTTGATTCAAGTTTATATTATTTCCGCAGACCGAGTTGCCGAGCGGTGCAGACATCAGCCGCGAAAGCTGAGCACGTGGAGGGTTCGATTCCCACCTCAGACTTTGGTGATCTTGGTTTTGTCTTTGGTATATGACATCCAATATTCATAATTTCTAAAGTAAGTGACTAAACAATCATTATTTTACTTTTCATCACACTTGCTGTCTAAGCGCGCCATTGCTTGCCCGCGTACCGGGAGTAATAGAAATGTGAAATTCCCTAGGGAGTAATAAATAAATAAATATCTTGGGACATCTTACACAAATCAAGTAGTCCCACGGTAAGCTCAATTAAGGCTTGTGATGTCGGTAGGTACTAGGCGACGATATATATACTAGATAGATACATAAATATAGATACTTAAATACATAACTAGATAGCCATGACCAAGGAACAAATATTTGTGATAAATAAATACACAAATAATGCCCTCGCCGGGATTCGAACCCGGAACCTCCAGCTTCGTAGGCTACCAACTAGGCTACGGAGGCTGACAAGTAATAGAAATGTCAGTACGTCATTTAATAAATATTTATGTCTAAAACCTTATTTCTCGTCAGCAAGCGTGATGAAAAACATTGTATGCACACAATTTAGTATTATTTTCATGGTGTTAATTCCTATCTTCTTATCAACTGCTTTATTAGTTACGACATACTCAAAAAATATGTGTATTCTTAATCATTTTTGTTACTTTTCTTTATTTAGTTCATCTTTTTACCTAATATTTAACAAACGAAACTAATGAAATCTATAATTCCAAAAATGGGCACATATATGTATTTTTTTTTAAATGTATGTACGTATACCTACGCCTTAGATATCTATATTCACATTTATCATAGGTAATTGACAAAGCATACAATAAATTATATTTCATCACACTTGCTGTCTAAGCGCGCCATTTCTTGCGCGCGTAGCGGGAGTAATAGAAAATTGATATTCCCTAGGGAGTAATAGAAATGTCAGTACGTCATTTAATAATATTATGTCTTAAAACTTATTTTTTGGTTGGCAAGTGTGATGAAAAACATTGTATGCATCACGGTCGGTAAGCGGTATACTAACTCGAGTCATAAAAGCCCTCCGCCTGATGGCGTCGGGCTTCTAACACTCTCGTTAGTAATTCCGTACTTACCTCCCTTGATGCACAATGTACTATTTTATTATTATTACGCATTGTGACCAAAATTACTTCTTAGTTATTAAGTTAGAGTGTGTCGTAAAAGAGCGCAGAAATGAAATGTCATTATTATTTTCATGAAGCAATCTGTTCAGTTCAAAAATTTTCATTTAATTTTATGTTTCTCGCTAAACTTAATTTTCGGATCTATATTGAATTGCTTGTTTATCTACTTCTCATATTATTAGGTATGTATCAAATCTTAAATTACCTTCCATAATAAATAATAATGATTTTGCTATAAAAATCATATTCAGTAAATACATGTATGTATATCTACAGATAAACAGATTACGCATGTAGGTATCTTATTACGGCTATTTATTTGTTCTATACCTACAGGTAATGTAACATACTAATATACCTACAGCATTCGGGAAAACGGGCGTCATTCCTGTGGACATTGCGAAAGTTAACGGTTCTGGGATATAACAAGTAGGTTTTGACCACATACCTAATAAAAAATTGTTGGACGAATACAAGCCGAGGTGGTTTTTGGGTCTTAAGAACTATGTGGTCAAAACCTAATTTGTATGTCCCAGAACCATTACATTTCGCAATATTCACAGGAAAGACCCTTGTATGACTAACTAAATTTTAGTGTCATTTAACTTTTTGAATCCCATGAAAACTACTATTATATTTGGTTACCGCGATAGTTACTCATTAAATAAAACTATTTTAATATAAAGTGTTCGAAACGTCGGGATGTAGTTAAATTTAATTAATATACGCTATTATAATCAGTTAAAATAGTTTTCTTTCACATGATTAAAAAAAATATATATCTATCGTTCGATAAGTACCTACGTCTCTCAGATAATCAGGACATTTTTTGACATTGTCGAGGAAGTTATTATAAGTGGGTAAGTAATAACTTCTACATTCTATCATAGGTACCTGCTAGCGAAATAATACGAAACTTAAAATTCAGATCACAGCTCGCGACATGGGATAACAATAAAACTCCTCTCGACTTTGGATTTCTTTTTCAATTGGAAATCTCCGCTTACTGTGCACGATAAGGCGCCCGACTTACAAATGCTTGAGGGTTGAAGGACCTCATTTAATAGATCGGGCGTTGGCTAGCAGATCTTTGGATCGCAATCTCAAGCACTTGTCCTGAGATCGGGAATATATATCTAATTGTCTACTTTGAAACAGACTAGCTTTTGTAGCTATTCACTAATGACCCTTGTTTTAACATTCCCTTAGGGCAGTGTCCATTATTATCAAGAACAAAGTCGAAATGTAATTACTCGCTGTTTGCTAGTAGCAAGTAGTAGTTTAATAAATAACATTTAGGGAGAAAGAGAACAAGCACTGCGTAGTAAGCCACATTAAAACGATTGTTTAATTGTTTATAGTCCCTAAATTCTGCAGTATACATTAGGGTGGATCGTTTTTTTTTATTTTCGGATAATCATAAAATAATCTTTACGAATCGATACTATGCGGCTAGAAAAACAAAAAATATTATGACCATTTTTGGATATTTTTTCCTTATGGACCCCATATAGAAGCCCGAAGATCAGCCTTATTTTTAAGGTTTTTTTAAGAAAACTCGGATGAGCAAGGATATTTTCTGTTTTAATTTTATGGATAAACAAAATAAGATTGTTTTTCATAAATTTAAGGTTTGTGTGATTTAATTATATGAAAATTGTTCGCAGTATCTCCAAAAAATAATTTTTAACTTTGAGGCTCTTGGGGCAGTACTTCCCGAATAATTATCGGAAAAAGATATATTGTTGAAAAAGTTACTTTTTAGACAGGTTATTCCTATACTTGGCCCGTATCAGAAAATACTGAAAAAAATTTTGCTCCATACATTGAAGTATGAAAAAAAATTTTTTTTTCGGATTTTTGGAACCGCGGGCCAATAGAATGATAGTCGTAAAAAGTAACATTCTTTAACAATATACCTTTTTCCGATATTCATTTGGCAAATACTGCCCCAAGAGCCTCAAAGTTGAAAACCAGTGTTTGCCGATACTGGTTATAATTTTCATATAATTAAATTTTGCAAATTCTAAATTTATGACAAATAATGTTATTTTGTTTCTACATAAAAATAAAACCGAAAATATTCACGAACTACTGACTTTTCTTAAAAAAAACTTAAAAATAGAGTCGATTTTTGGGCCTATAAACGAAGTACAAAATAAAAGTAAATACAAAAATGATCATAATATTTTTTGTTTCTCTAGCCACGAAGTATCGATCCATAAAGATTATTTTATGAATTTCAGAAAATAAAAAAATCGATCCACCCTAGTATACATATGTATATAGTTGTTCTCGGACCATTACAGTAAGCTTGTCTTTAATTACTAAAGTACATATTATAAATGTTAATGGAGTAGAATAATTCAATCAATACATAATCATTCGATAATTTCTGAATCATTCTTCAATATAAACTCTGAGCATAATCACCGCAATGAATAGAGCTCAAAAACTTCATAAGCATC
Organism: Thaumatotibia leucotreta; assembly: GCA_025490895.1. Lineage (NCBI taxonomy): Eukaryota > Metazoa > Arthropoda > Insecta > Lepidoptera > Tortricidae > Thaumatotibia > Thaumatotibia leucotreta. Next base: position 253,797 of record JALPQI010000350.1, read on the forward strand.
CTTCGAGCATAAGCACATAATTAGGAAATAAAAGTTGAATTGTGATTGTACATTACGTTAGAAAAATATATTCCGAAAACCATTTCGAGGTCTACATTTTCTTAACTGCTTAATTTTCGCAAAATAGTGAAGGATTCTTGCAAAAACATGAATGACGTTTGTTTGACTTTGCCTCGTGGCTGACTGGGTAGAATTAGTGAAAAAATACTTACTTTAAAATAAAACTAATATACTACCAATAAAACTATTTCGAACATAATCGGCCCAGCTGTTTTCGAAAAGCTACGGAACCCTGCACTAGGCAAGTAGGCATGGCTTTTTCCAAGTCTCTTGTGATCAGATTTGGAGTTTGAGCAAATTTGTGCAAATTATTAACGACTATCATAACGCGCTACGAGAGCTACCTACTCGTACTCGTATATAAGACAGCCGACCTAAAATCTATGTCATGTTATTAACATTTTTGTTGTTACCAACTTAATCTTGCAAACATAATATTTTTTCTCAATTATTATTAAATAAAAAAAATAAAAAGTTCAGATATTCGACCTTTTTTATTATCTTGTACGAACTTTGTAGATCACGCTACGAATATACCCTTAACAAAAAATATATAAACTTTGAGTTAATATCGTCTTGATCAAGGTGTGCGATATGTGTTGGCTATCCTTAGAAGAAGCCTACCATATGGTAATGAAGACGATGTTAAGAGCAGGTAGTTGACCTATTAATGTGCTCACCCTTCTCACTGTCTACTGCTTTGCACACCGAAGGTTTAATTAATTGTTGAAAAATGTTTTACGTTGGTATGTTTTTATGACAGCATAGACCGTATTGCTGGTTTAAAGCAATCTATATGTCTACAAAAAGTTGTAATTTTTGGAAATATGAATAATTCATCAATGATCATTGTTATTAATATTTGAAAATTCTGAAACCTAGGAATACTCTTTGATTACCAATAATATGACCTATAACAGAAAGTTACGACGGCGCTTTTCAAGGAATCTTGTGGGGTTACGGCACTGAAGCCTGTGTACCTAGGTATTAAGTTAATTACAGCAGTTAATTGAAATACAAGTACACATGATGGCAAGCGTGGGGTGGGTGCTACAAACAGGTCTGCACGTGAATGTACATGGTGGTTGTGTGGGTGAGCTCGAGTAACACAAGTGTTTGTAGATACCTAAAGTCGTGTCTTCACAATTGAAGTCGAAGCTCAGACAGGCGGACGCCGACGATCGTACCCGTGTATATACATATACTTACGGGATATGCAGTTTATAGCTATCTCATTTAAAGTTAAATATTACAAATAAATATTGTTCTGATATCCTATTTGCTACCTGGCATGCACAATAAATAATGCAAAGCGGTGGAATATTTTCGTTTCTTTTAAAATTCGGGAACCAAATTCAAAAATGAAAGCCTGAGTTTAAGCCATTCCAATAACGTCAGGTAGGTACGCTATTCGCCTTGTACTCATGAATAATATAAAGTTTACCGTGTCAACTCTAAGATACTCTCAAGTTTTAATCGAGTAAAACAACATCTTACTCCATTCGTCAGCACTGAAAGTACGCGGAAGCAATCATAACTCTTAGAAGCATTCATCGTTACTCAAAATGGAGAATATAAAGCTCCGGATTGCAATGTATCTTAAAGAACTTCGAAGCGTTTTGCTACGCGGGTGCCTTTTAAAAAATAAAGTGAATAAAATAGAAAGAAGTAGAAGGTAGGGTAGAATGCCAGCAATCGTGTCTGGAGCTAAAAGAGATAGCCAGTATAATAACCGGAAGTCCAATCTCTATCCGGGCTCATGGGTACTACATCATAAACAAATCGCTTGTCGTGTATTCACATTCTCTTTTGAAAAGTTGTTACTAATAAGAATTTATAAGAAACGCAGCAGAAGTTTATCGATTGTAACTGTCATGCCATGTGCCGTCTAAAAGATGGAGAAGAGAACCTTTGAAGCAGCTTTTCCAACAATGTAGTAGACAACACGCACGGTCCCCGCCCGCTGTGCGAGTATCTACGGAACAGGGCAACACCAGGTCATCCTCCACACCATCGCAACTACATAATGCATCAGGGTCAAGTGTCCGGTGGTAGGTGATATCGGTAAGTGCTCATACAATTGTTGGCCAAAGTGTCCGTGGAGATAGATCAAGTTCAGGTGCAGTTTTCAGATTGGGTTGGAAAGATAATTTAGACATGACAGTCAATTTGTATAGAGTAGTGAAATTCTTACTGCCGATTAGGTATTAAGAAGTGGAGTTAATCCGAGTTGTAGAAATTATGTTAATAAAGCTGACATACATTCACCAATTTTAAAATTAATTAAACTAGTGCCAACCAAATATTATTATTTGGTTGGCACTAGTTTAATTAATTTTCTGTATACTATATTTCTATTCGGAATAATTCGACGCCACGAAAATATTTAATTTAGACTGACTCTAGCAAATTGTTTATTTAGAAATAACTACTAATTTGAGTTACATACTTTACTTAAGTAAGAGCCATGATGTTGGTAGTACGATAACGTCGACATCACATTTTTTCACATTTGTATGCTCTGCTGTGATTTTTGTTTAATACGCATGTGTACCTAGGTCTTAATGAAAAGAAAGAAACCAATTAGGAACTACCTTTAAAAATAATTTAGTAAAAATAGGTTGTTCAGTGTTGAATTTCGAGTTATGTTATTAATTTATCAGCGATGGAACTAATTGTTTTTGTTTAGTAATCGTATGTATATATAAGTAATGCAGCTTCCTGGAAGTAGCATGTTAGAAAGTTAGTGTAAAACAATTGAGTGAGCTCACCGAGGTTTTCGGCACTGGCGTTGACGTCATACCGATGCGCCGGTTTGGAGTGTGGTGCGGGGGAATGCAACGAGGTGCTCTTGTGCCGGCGGATCGTCGGCAGGCGCGATACGAATGACGCGTTGTTCTTGAACGACGCGCTCATCACTCTGCTGTCAACATAAATCATTCGTCACTTTTAGCAGCCATAGGGAGCTGCTTACACAATATGGAAGAGTCGTACCTAGTCTGCGGGCTGGGAAGAGGGATCTGATGTATTTTCCAAGTAGCCACGCTCATCGAGTGCTCATCAGCTGCATAGCAGCGCCAAAGCGCTTGGATAAGCGTCGCTGCCGGTTGCCGTCTCCGTATCATATGCTTTTGCCTCTGCTGTTGTTGAACTTTCAAAGCAAATCCTGAACCCAAGATACCCTGATGAAAATGTTACAGTTCGTTAACATTTATTTTACAAATTCGGTAAGCAAATAGTCAATTTGAGTAAATGAATCTCACAGCAGGGAGCGCGAAGAAAGATATCCCGAGAAGCGCGCAGAATGAAGCAATGAACTTTCCTTGCCAGGTCTGAGGCACCATGTCGCCGTACCCCACAGTGCACAGTGTGATCTAGTAACAAAACATATTACGTAAACATTTATGAACCTTCGAAGCATAGACGAGGCTTTTAACGGTAATGACATATACATTATGCTAAGGTCTATACATCAAGTATTGCCGCTGTTGTTACAAGGGGTTTGACACGGGCGATCGATAATCGTAAGTACATATCTTGTCATAACAAATTACCCCGAGCAAAGCGGATTCATCGAAAGTTTATAATTTAGTTTACTTTGGAAACATTTATAGCCTTTGTAGCTTTCCAAGAAAACGGTACATCAAACTTTATTCGTAACAGCTTTGCAGAATAAATATCTTGGGACATCTTACACAAATCAACCTAGTCCCACGGTAAGCTCAATTAAGGCTTGTGATGTGGGTACCAAGTGACGATATATATACAGTGTGTTTCCATGACCCGGGCTTTTACGAAAATGGGTAATAATACGCATTGCTAGCAATCGTTTTCAAGTATTAACATTTGACAAATAATTAAATTGACCGTACAGTTAATTTTATTTCCTCCGAACGATCAATGTAACGCATGGCATGTACTGCTTAGTCGTCAAACGTTGTGAGTGGCTGCGATCTGTCATTGTCAAGTGCAAATTAACTATTCATTTTGAAGTACATTGCTTCACAATTAACTTTTCGTACAAAGTTAATTACTTTTAAAATTAGCATTTTGAATCGAATAATGTTCACGGTTTGGCTAGAAATTTGCATCGCATTCCTCGGTTTCGATAAAAGCCAGTATCATAGACACACACTGTATAATAGATAGATACATATAGAAATAGATACTTAAATACATAAACAGTCTCGACTATGGTACAATCATTTGCGAAAAATAAATACACAAATTAACCCCGGGAATCCATCCCGGAACCTCCAGTTTCGTAAACAGGAACACTACCAACTAGGCTACGGAGGCCGACAAATGTTTAAAATAAATATACTTAGTATCTAAATAAATTACCAATGTATTTTTACTTACTACACCCCACCATAATGCTTCAGCAAAATTTTTAAATTTTGTATGTTCGACATCCTTCTCTGCTAAATAAACCAAAAATGATGCAAAAATAAGGCCCAGAAATCCTATGTACAAAGTGGTGATAAGTTCCTGAAAAGAAAATTGAATATATTAGTGTTTTGTCTTCTTGTCGTTACAAACTATGAACAGTACCGTCTTTTCACTACATACTTAATTCCATCCGGAATGAAGTATAAACAGTAAAAAAAAAGATAGTAGGTATATGAAGTTGTGTTTAAGTTTCAAAAGTGGTACAACTTTCTTGAACTATTGTATTTGCTTATTTCAAAGAATACCTAAACGGTGTACGAAACGATGTTTAATGTAGGTATAGGTAGTTTATTAGTTTGAAGAATGATATTGTTAGCCATGTACCAATTGAATAACCTGCAAAACCTATCAATTTCAGCAACAAATATTGTTAGAATATCTGTCGAGTAATTGCGGCAATAAGACAATAGCGCTGTCATGTCATCGCCAGCCTGATACATTATGCCCCCGTCCGTCACACAATAGCCCTTCCGGCACGTAACGAAATGTTCGTTTGTAGCGGTCGAGTCGAGACCAACTTTTGTTTCTATTTTGTGCCTTGTATTTATGTTATGGCATATTTACCGTTTATTGCAGAATCTATTGTTAGTATATTTTTTGGTAATTCTTATTGCGTTCTATAATGGAAGCTTAATAAATTCAACAAAAATATAATTCGTGTAAATATTCCCAAATTATTCTTAAGTATTGAGCCCTATAAATAAATACAGTGTGTTTTTAATACGGGCGAAGTATTAAATCAAATATAATATTCATCAGTGCAATGATTAATTAGTAAGAAGTATTTTTACGTTACACTTAATTATAACACAGCGGTAAATTAAAAAAAAATCTGTGCAACAATGTATTGAAAACATGGTTTCAATGCCATCAAATCTGTTCAAAACGGTTACAACTCATTTACCTAAGCCTAAGACCTACACGGAACAATCGTCAGTATTACTAAATCACTGTAAATATTCATGAATAAATAGGTAGTTATTTGTTCAAGTTATTATTTAAATGAATTTTATAACACTTGAAAAATACACAGGTTGCATTGCAGGGTAGAAATCAGCATAATTATATTCGTGATTAGCTAATAATATTATTTCGAACTGTATACGAGTATTCACTTATCGATGAATTGAATATCGGTAGAAAGTCCCCAGTTAATTGTCGTTATTCTATGTCTGTTTATTACTTTTGGCTCACCCGTGTCTGTGTTAAATGGGTATATTTAATTTCATTCCTCCAAGTCAACGGGTGACTTTTTGAGTTGAATAACAAACTAATTTGATAATTTCGTAATGTAAGTAGAAATTTAAGGTATTTTTTTCCTTTGCTTGCTCTACAAGTCTCAGTCAATAGATTTATTTTCTTCTTTAAAGATACGGATCCCCAAATGCGACCGGTTATTTAGGTACCATGTTGGTTTTGCTATGTAAATAAGAAAATAGATCGTCTCGGCGCCATGAAAGGAATAAAAAGTAATAGCACTGGTGACTGTTAAAAGTTTGTAAAACCTACTCTACGTCTAGCATTGTTATGTTATGAAATTATTTTGTCCCTTTCTTGTTTATCTCAGAAAACATCTCCATTTCACATTTACATCACAAACGTTTCCTTCATTCGTCTGTTTTTGTGATTATTAGCTGTTTCCTCGTGGCAGAGTTGTTGTCTTTTGTCATTCAAACGATTTGTGTGCCCATCGAAATTCGCAAATATATACTGACATTTGTATTAGGTCCGCCGCCGGAGTTACCTACTCGTAGGAACTTCTATTTCTTAATCTTTAGGATATCGTAAAACGTTTGATAACAGACATATTTTTTTCTCAAACATGCAATAAAATATTGTTGTTATGTTCCTTATAATAGGCTGCCAAATATGACGTTTCAGGTGCGCCCAGGACAAGAGGTCGTTAATGGAATTTAATACAAATCTTGGAGGCCTACGCCGGCAAAGTGCTCTTTTTTAATTCCATTCCACATATGTAAATTTGTGGCAAAGGCATCATACATAACATTCTGCTACTATGCAATAAAATTGATGTTTTTGTTGTTTGTTTCATTGCATGTTTGAGAAAAGCACTATACAAACCTCGGCCAGAAATATGGGGCTGCCCACCTCAGACCTATCCCGTCTATATGTCTTGGGCCGGCGACCCCTTTGGCCCCGGGCTCTATAGTACCTAATGTACCTACCATTTTCTACGCACATATCATTAGTGTTCTAAAATGCGCTAAAAATCATAGGAAATGCCCAGCATTACTACTATCAGTTTAACTATGGGAGCTTTTTTATCTGTGGTAGGTAAAATATGTACCTACTGAAAAGTTAACACCTGCACGCTTAGCACATGATTGGTGCGACAGTATGTCGATGCGAGATAGATTTCCCGTCTTTTACTAACTAAATCAATAAAAGAGGGACGGATATTCTATCTCGCGGCGACATATTGTCGCACCAATCATGTGCTAAGCCTACTGTAGTATAGATTTCTGTAAGGAAATGAGTTTAAATTAGGAATAGCTGCAGAACATAAACCGCACGGCATTCGATCTCGAGTAACATCAGAATAGGGACTAAACTTCATTTGACTGTTTATGATTTTTTCTACTCCTGACCTTTTTTTTGCTAGTTACATAGCTAAGCACACTATTGTAAAGATATACATAATTACATCTGTCAAAAGTCTATAGTCTATTTCTCAAAAACGCACTCTCAGCCGGTAACGTAATGTCGCAGCGTTGTTCGGAAAGAGAAGGCAATCGAGATATATGGGCGTCTCTCGCTGCCAGACGTCGTAACTTTCCGAACAGACTCAAAAACGTACTGCGGTCTGCCACAGACTGCCACATCACAACCATGATGGACGCCATATTGGATTTGTTCCCATCTTCGAGTTTTTACACTGCTACCAACATTAGTACGAGATTATTTATTACAATAATTACAATTATTAACTAAATATTTAGAAAATAGAATAAAAAATAGTTTTTTCAATTATTTTAATTTGATATATTATACCTAATTTCATATTATGCAAAAGTATTTTTGTCACAGGCAAGTAAGCACGATTTTAAAAGCAAAGTTATCCATAGACAATGACAGCTGCATTAAAAAAAACCTTCCCGCTTTCCGCTAGCAGTTGAAAGTCCTGCCGCGAACTTCGACATTGAGTTTCGATCATTTGTCTCTGTCACTTGAACAAAATTATTATTAGAGTAACAGAGACGGATGCTCGACTTTTGCGAATTTCGAAGTTCGTGGACGGCCCCCAGTTCAGTATAGCGCTCGGTTTGATTTGAATCGATTTGCATTAAAGTTTGTGCAGTGCCTAAAATCTATCTAAAATATGAGTTTTTCATCATTAATTTCTAATGTTCTGCCTGCTCTTCTTGTGAATGCAGGTAGGGATGAGCTATCAATGTTATATTAGTTATACAAACTATGTGCTTATTGGTGACAACTGGAATACGTGTGTGGCGCTCAGTAATATAGGATATTTTATGAGTTCTGTGTATGCTAGGCCTCTTAGTCGTAGAAAAAGTATAGTATGCAACGTTGTATTACTAGTTCAAAAAATGCTCGCGACGTCCTTAATTGCGATACTCGCCCTTCGGGCTCGTATCGCAACTCACGCCGCTCGCACTTTTTGACCCTCCTAATACCACTATTGCATAAAATACTATAAAAAGATATCAAGTTACTTAAAGGAGGATTTACTTACCGCCATTTTATTTGTTGATATTTTGGTGTTATGAAAATATAATTGTGAAAACTTGCATGTAAAGTACATTTTAGTTGGAAATGAGATTAGTAGTCACTCGGCGTATGTGTCGACAGTAAAATCAAATATTGGCGTAGGTACAAAGATTTACTACAAGAATTAGTAAAAATGCAGGTAATTTTGCTATGGCTTCTGAACAACTTCTGAACCCATTTTAATGAACTAATAATTTTATATGTGTTTAGTTTAGATAGAGTAGTGTATGCAACCATACGTAATTAGGCATTACGGTTACTCGGGATTCACGAGCAGACTATTTTTCGACTAGTTAAGTACTAAGCTTTAATAAATTATAATAATTTATTGCTTCTATTTTGCAAAGATTATTTTAAAACCAATTTATAACTTGATGGTTGAACATTCCAACCATCTCGAAGATTGGAGCAGTTTGGTCGCAAATGGTTGTGTAATCCACTATACCTAAACATCTACCTAGTTTCTAAATCTAGCCTACAATCGTAACAAAAGGAAAGGACGATACGGATCTCCGGTCGCAAATGTGGACGCTAAGGATAGGTTTCCATACTCGTAGTCACATTTATCGCACATACATGCTGATTAAATTAAATTAATATAAAAAAGTCATAAACCAGCGTCAGAGAGCAGCAGAGGCTCAAAATATGAAATACATAGGTACGTATACAAAATATCAAAAAATAAAATGTCAGTCAGTCAAAAATAAAATGAAGTGACAGTCGAGTTCATAAATATAATAATATGAGCAATTCCAAGACTTCAAAAATAAATGAGCATAGAAAGGTACATAATATATGCATCAGAACGGATTTACCAATCAAAAATATGTGTACATATTACCTGTCATATTAATCTGAGCATGTGTAAAGGTGCATTTAGACCAAACGAGCATTCGCTCATTCTATCCCCTACTCTACGAAATCAACGAATTTCGCACCTTCACGTTAAAATGTAAGCAACTGTAAGAAAAATATAAGTAGTAAAAGAGCCTATTATATCAGAAAACATGTAAGTAGTTATTAGCCTGCAGACGGAATGTAGGAAATAACAGCCAGTTGTGTTTTGTAATTTTATTATCCTCAATTACACAGATTCGGACTCATTATCCCATTGGCGCATGAAAGCAGCCAGCCTGGTTTCTGACACTGCCTATAAGTATTATATCTAACTGTGGTGTGGCCGAAGATAGATGGCAGAAACTTCAACATGTTCTGATTGTATTGCTACAGAATTTCTGCTAAAACTCCACGGGGCGACTTCCCTAAGAGCAGGAAGTCGCAACAGAGCAAAAGTTTTGGACAATGTTTTTCATTCACAGATAATTTCAAAGAGGTGAAAATGTTGCAAATAAAAACGATTATGTATTCACAACACCGAGTTTGAAATAACTTCAGCGTCCCGATGCCGAATTAGAAACCACTGCATAGATTTAATTTGACATAAATATAATTTCCCATCAAGGATTATAAAATGAACTTGTGTACGTTTCTAGTGCCTGCCTACCTCTAAGTATTCTACTTACGAGTAGAATATCGAAAGTCGAATTGGATTGACGCTGCATTTAATGCTATTAGTTACTGCAAAAGCTGATATTACCTATGCAATAAAATTAAATACCTATAAAAATGTAGTAAAAATCTATTTTCAGTCGTGATTTAGTGGGTTATATATCCAAGGGAATTGATGTCGCAAAAGTTATTACCTCTAAACCACTGCATCCACGTCATTATGGACTGACATAAATCAGTCCATGCAAATTAGAAACCGCAGGAAACCGACCGCATGCAGGATAGAATGGTGGCGGTGTGATTATCGCTGCCGTTAAAGTAAAGCGGCCGTTCTGCGGCAGTTATTGAGTAGGTACCATGCTTAAAAACTGCGATGAACTTCTTGCGATAACAGTGAAATGTTTACCTCGTGTAACAAAATTTGTCATAAATGGCCCCAAGAACATGACCGGACTTAGCAAAAATATGACAAAACTTTTCCATGGCAACATTGCGGGTCGGCCGCTTATGGCGTGGAACGTATTTTCAGTCCTTTCCTTGTTAACGTTATGCAGTTTATTATTCGGAAGCGATGACAACGATGAAGGGACGGGCTCCTTTTACGCCCCCTCTCTGTGTGCGAATTTGCTTGCTTCTTCAGTAAACGTAACATTGATGTGTGTAGTTTAGCTAACATTTTATATGAGACCGCTAAATCAGAAATGAAAGAACAAATGTAAACCCCGTTCCTTCAGCTAGGAGGTTACACGACTTCAATAGAGTTATGGCTGGCATTAAGATCGCCGTTTGTACTATAAGTTTTTTCCTTTGTGCAATAATATATTACTTCGTGTGAAAATTTCTTCAGAAAACATTTATTATTAAAACTTTTAAAAACCTCTTAATTAGTTAATGATGACACTGCTTGATTTAAAGTATCGCCCGTTATAGATTTACACGCTGTACAGCGGCACTTTAGCCTCTGTTACTTATGATTCCTATGTCCGATAAAGTGATTTATGGTTTATAAATAATAATGGCTAGCAGATTAGATTTCAATATTTGTTTTAAAGCTGCTGATTTCGAAGCAATTTTATTAAGTACTACAGGTATCGTATCGTTTTATTTAGCTTTCAGATTTAAGGTATTGTAGAACATAAACTAGTCATGTATCATGGCCTTACCAAACATTAACATGTTTCATTTTTTTACATTCATTTCATTATACAATGAAAATGTCATGGCTCATGGCTGAAGAAAATGTTGAACAATTTAGATCACGATATGAGCTGTAGCGGACAAGTTCATAACTAGGTTGTAACATTAGTTCAACTGTTTCGGAGTGTCCATTCAAAAGAGCAAGAAATGCGGACTGTCCGCTGTATTCTCGGCAATGTGATCATGCAACTTTAACATGAACCAATTGTGTAGACATCGAGTCCGCCTTATGTTCGGCCTCTGCCTCGACGCGGAGGAAATTGCGGCTAGTCCCGCAACGCTTACTCAGCATGGTTATGCAAGAAAACGATTAAGCCTCGCTCGCTAATGGGACCTACTTAGGTTAGATCGAAAACCGTGTCATTCATGTAAACATATTTTTTTGAATTCTACAGTGCTTTAGAGGACTATGAATGCATAATTAAGGTACTGCGTTACCTAACTCACAATAATCACTCGATCGATATCTCCAAGAACCCTAAACCGATTTTTAATTATTTTAAATCACTTTGGGGTCAGATGGCATGATGGCACCAACATATTAATCAATAAACTTCGCCATCGAAATCTGAAATGAGTAGGTAAACTAGGTAGGTACTTTGTGTACCCTACCTACTCGTATTAAAAACGGCGCTCTTGCGGTCAAGTTGTCATAAAAACGAGCGCCAAGGGACCGTTAATTATGTGTCACATAATTCTTTCCTTTCTTGTTTGTTCTCAGAAATTCTGCAAATCTGCACTCGGTAAAGTCCGGAGAGCGAGTGTTTTCAACGTCTGGGCTCGTTAAGCCGCAGCGCAATGTGCTCATTCGGTAGCGTGATATAGCGAGAAACACTTGTTCCAACTAACTGACTTATAGATATATATCTGGAGTATATCTATAAACTTCATACGTACCTAGTATTCAGGTTGCGTGTCGCGCAGCGCTCGTCGCATCAGATTCATACTAAGCCACTTCCATTTAAACGGTTATTAGCTAATGTACTTAGTATTCTATGCAACTTTCAGTGTATGTGGGCTATAGTGGAGGACTTAAAAGTAGACGTTATGCTAATGCTTTCGTCGAGTCTAGTCTGATACGACTAGTTTTTATTAGCACAAACACAATTAAATCTACAGTAGATGGTAATGTACACAGACAAGTATAGGTAAAAAACTTAAGTAAGTCACCTGTTGTATGTAGTAGTGATCTATTCAAATAGACAATACATGTTTAAAAAGCGAACACAAACAAAACAAATGCCTATATGGATAGATTACAACCACATACAACAGGAGCTTTTCTTAACTTTTTCACCTATACCTAATATTTACTTTATATACCGTGTTTTTTTATTCCGTTAAATTTAACCGGCTGCTTGGTACGTTAATTGTAGCTACCTGGTACCTACATTATGGCATTTTGTGAAATTCGAAAAATCATTTTTTTTTCATTTTCAACTCCTAAACATTTTTTTTCTACTCCCATACTTTTATTTGTCATTTACATGGTCGTAAACACACCTTTAAGCCCCTACCTTACAGATGTCAAGATAAGTCTATATTGTCTATTCCCTATAAACGCATTCGGGTATACACGCAGTGCGTTTTTTGCATTTTAAGACACCTCGTGTATACAAGACTTAATGAAATACATGGCTGCCAACCTAATTTTAAATATCATTTCTGATGAACAGTAAACCATAGAGGAGCTTACCTTTTTAATTTTGACGTCTCCCACCCGACCTTGATGATTAATAAAATTGTGTTTGACTAAGAATATTTCTCAAGTTTACAATTTTATTTGAAAATAAGTGTGTGGTCGTAGAAAAAGTATTGTATGCAACATTGTTTAACAGAGTCAAAAAATGCTCGCGGAGTCTGAATTATATTTGACCTAAATAAGTTTCACTTCAATTTAACGGTTGCTCCATTAGATGACTGCTACCCAGAAGTTGGCTGATAGGTCTAAACATAAATAAAAAATAAATAAATATTTTTCGACATCTTTACACAAATCGACCTAGTACCACGGTAAGCTCAATTAAGGCTTGTGATGTGGTTACCAGGCGACGATATACAGGGTGGTCCAAACCTAGACGTCAAAAAATTTTTTTTAGGTTCCCTACGTCATGGGCTATCAGAATATACCCCATGTATGTTAGCCGATTTTTTGTAGTTTTCGAGTAATGAATTTTTAAAAAAATTTTTTTTTGAGAAATTCTGTAATGAAGAAATTTATTGATAAAAAAAACTATTGAGTTTTTTTAATATTTTCTTTTTGTAAAAGTATTACTACATATAAAGCATTTATTGACAAAAAAATTAGCGTCCTCACTTTGATACAAGTAGGATAAAAAATACCAAATTCAAAATTTTACGTTAAAAATGCATCAAAATAGCATTAATGTACGTAAATAAAAAAAATAAAACATATCCCAAGGATTTTTGGTAATGTAAAGACTACCCTAGACCTTAAAGCTTCGTAAAAGCAAAAAAAAAGTGATACTTAATAATGAGGATTTTTCGGAGTAGTCGGTCAAATAAACTTGTCAGTAAATGCTTTATTTGTAGTAATACTTTTACAAAAAGAAACTAGTTAAAAAACCCAACAGTTTTTTTTTATTAATAAATTTCTTCATTCCAGAAATTCTCAAAAAATTTTTTTCAAAAATTCATAACTCGAAAACTACAAAAAATCGGCTAACATACATGGGGTATATTCTGATAGCTCATGACGTGAGGAATCTAAAAAAAAATTTTTGACGTCAAGGTTTGGACCACCCTGTATATAATAGATACATACATATAGATACTTAAATACATAGACAGCCATGACCAAGGAACAAATATTTGTGATAAATTTTTCGTGGGATTCGAACCCAGAACCTCCAGCTTCGTAGGCAGAGTCACTGCCAACTAGGCTACGAAGGCTGACAAAATGACTGACAAAATTTAAATAACGTCTCTATTGTATTTTATAAAATAAATAAACTCACAATGTAATATTTGCTGGTCAAGTTATGGTTTCAGTATTGTGTATAGGGCTAAAAGATGAACGACGGTCAAGTTTTGGGCTACAAATTGTAATAAAATAGCTAGATATAATATTTATACATAAAATTACAATCAGTTTTGTCGTCGATTTTTTGACCAAAAGATGAACGGGCCTTTTTTCTATTTAACACGTTTTAATTTATTTTTGTATGAAAACGGGATTGTTCAATTAAAGAATCGCCCAAAACGTAGCAGCGATTCTTTAATTGAACTACCTACTTGACTAGAAACATTTGCTTGATCACCTCTTAGGTTGGATACCAATAAATGAATTTTGGATCAATTTAGTTCATTAATTTCGTTAATACGGTGTAGAAAAAGTTAGCGGTTCCTAAAATGAACAGTTGAATTTGGGCAAAGTTATACTTTAGTTCTTAGTGATCAGATTGTTACACCGTTTTTTACTGAATTCCGTTAAATTAAAGGAAGGTTCTTTAAGTCAAATTCAATATTTTTTTCTAAGAAGCTAAGGTTTTTAGTTTGTCCAATCCAACCATTGGGGTCTCGCCGTTCATATATTAGTCTCACTATACTGCAATTATGCCGGTTCCTTTTACTGGAGTCAAATCGTTCTAAGATAGGGCTTTTTGTTTAGCCACTGGGAGATTAGTCCCCTTTTTGGATATAATATTTTTTATAAAATTATTTAAGTTGAATACGGATTCCAAGATTACCTTATTCTAAACTTAATTAAATGCGGAAATAAAAATGGTTGAATACGAGTTAAATCATGTAAAAAAAAAATATTCTAATTTGAGAAAGTTGCTTAAGTGTTCCAATATTGGTGGTTTTACCCTATATACCTAGACAATATAGAAAAAGACACGGTCACAAATATTAATTGTAGAAAGCATGCGTTGAATCAAATTCTTTGTTTAGCTTAATGGAGAATATAAACAGAAAAATCTAAATATGTACGCCTACAATGAACTCCTGATTAATATTTTAAATAACTCGAGTATAAATCAGTTTGCGCCAAGCATTTGTTTTTAATCAATTTGTTTTATTAAGTTTGAAACGCGCGCGTTTAATATTTCGTCCCGTAATTAACTCCTGATAACTTATGGAAGTATTAGGCAGATGTAATTAATCAACAGCAGGTTATTTCATATGAGTATATTGTGATTCAAGGCGATTATGGTATCTTTAAAACATTAAAGGTATCTTGAAGTTCAATCTGAAGCCATGATAACTTTTTTGATAGGAAACTTTGTTACTTTTAAATAATTAAAGCTCGGGGGGCTACCATGATCTCTTAAATGAGATTCAGTTTAGGTTCGGCCTGTCAGTTTATGGAACTGACACATCGCGATTAGGTCCTAAACTGAATCGCATTAGTAGATCGTAGTAGGCCCCAGATCTTTACAAATCAACTTCGACATCATACAATTAAAAGCGAACCTGGTATGACGACGAAATTATTTTTGTGTTAGGACTGCGTCAACTTCATTGTAGGTAACGCATAAATTACACCTGTAATTCGTGGCGCAGAAACAGAAATAACAAGCAAACTCATAAGTATTAATCCGTATAGCTCCGTTAATGAAGCCCTTAAAGTAATCAGGTTAACCAATCAATGTTGAAGGTTAGCATGATTACTGGCAGAGTGGTTACATACTCATATGGCGTGAACGTTTACGTTGAGGGTACCTCAACGCACAAACTTTTCTAAATGACCCTTGACGTTAATTGAGTCGTGTGCAAATTTAGTCGTAACGGTTCTTTGATGTGCAAACGATTGTTTTGAGAGGCGCGGGTTGCCTGCGTTCCTCCCGCATTGCTTTTGGCTCGCAAGGGTAATTTCTTCCCATCTCTTGTTAGAATAGGGACGACGCTACAAAGTGTTTCTCATAAACGTAGCTACGCTATAGTTAGGTACTTATATACAATATAATAACCTAGCTTGAGCTAGTTTCACAGTGATCTAATAATTCTCCGACCCGAACGTGTTAAACAAGGGATAATGGAAGCCATCTATTTCTTATACTTTAGGTACAAAATTCGTTCAGAGTATATGGATTATCCAAATTCCCTAGAAAATATTTATAGTTCACGCAAAATTATTAAACGTAATAAATATAATATTTGTCTATTCGAATGATTGCAGGGAAAATAGCAGCTTTAGTAGGTATCATTAACAATTTACATAACAAACCGAGGTCAAAACAGTTTCAGTTCCGTGAAAAACATTCGCGTAATACATTCTATGTAAAGCTGCACTACTTGTAAACAGATGGAAAAAATGAGTACGTACTCATACTCGAAGTTGGAGTACCACAGACTTACGGATTTAAGGATTTTTCTTTTTCACAATTTTTCATGCCATACTAACTAATTAACCGATTCGATTGACAGTTACTACGTGTACAGCAAGTTATATAAAATTGCACAACGTGAAAAAGCGTCTAAACCATAAGCATAACATTATAATGAGTTTTCAAATGTGACTCAGGAATGTATTTGCCTACTGGATAAAAGGTCAGTTAGGAGTCGTTGAATTAGGTTCGACTAATTTCGTTTTATCGAACGATAAGGTAATGAATTGTTGACACTGATACGCTGCGCCCCCCGAAGCTCAGATATCGGGGAAATTGATAGCCTAATCCTGCCCAATCCGGATCTTCATACCTACAAAATTACTTTGATTTCCACGTCACTGGCGATTCTAGACATTTCTTGTGATCGAGCAATGACAGCTGATTAAATCAAATGAATTGCGCCCAGTATTCAATGGAAATATTAAATTAAGATTTTTTTGACAAAAAGAATATTGCTGGAATTTACTTGTTAGCATCATTTATTAACTCTCTTTGAATGTAATTTTATTGCGAGACTATGTCTCTCCTTCTTAAATATAAACAGGAACAATAAATTCAGTGGCGCTACTTTTTAACCGACTTCAAAAAGGAGGAGGTTTACAATTCGTCGAAATCTTTTTTTTTTTATCCTTCATAATATACATTACAGCTAGAGCGAGCGCATGGTAGAACATCGTAGTATTTAAGTAAACAGAGGAGTTCGCGTCTCCTCTTTTAAGGACCCTGGTCCAAAATGTCTAAAACAGAACCTTTATAGTTTCTAATAGTTTCGACATGTCCGTCTGTCACAGTCGCTTTACTATAAGTAGGTACCCGGGGCGTAAAATCTACGAGGTACAAAATCCAAAAAAATGGAGGTGATGCATATTAATAAACTAATTCAACGATCTTTGGTTTGCTCAAAGTATCTTTTATAGTTTTTGAGATTGATTAAAACGTATTTTTTATATGTGCACTAGTCCGACTCTCACTTGTTGGGATCTAATTCAATTAAATAAGTCTGGTTCTTGTGCTTGTCAATATATGAATGGGTGTAATATTGTCACACCCATCCATATATTGACAAGCACAAGAACCAGTTATTGAGCTAACATACAGCCGCGTTTGCCTTTCGTCTCCACATTAGTCTCGCCATATGCGCGCACGTGCCCGAGAACAGTTTTTCGAACGCTAGTAAAAGGGGCAGCGATCACATACATCTCCATTTCAGATAATTGACTTCGTTTCGTAGTACCTATGTTATCCTGTTGTATGGAGATTAAGGAGACTTGAAAGTTTCAGCGCAAATATATTTGGACGTTTCTTAATTTTTTTTACAGGTAAGTATGTCACAACCATATCAGTTAAGGGTTTCCAGGAGCTCCAGGAAGTCCAATATCTTGATACTTATTTGTAAAGTAGTCACTACGTTGAGCTATTTCTTCGGTTATAAAAGCCCGCCCCGGCTTCGCACGGGTACAATACTAAATATGTGATATGGAAAATTAAGTTTTGCATAACGTTAAGTTGTACATGGCTGTGACAACTCACAAAACTATTACAAATTACAGATCTATTCATCCATTAGAAATACCATTTACAGATCTATGTTATCACAAGCAATCTCGTACAATAAAGAAGAGTTTAGGTATTTTCTTTTTAATCAATCAGTGTCCGAGATTATACTGTGATTGCCAAATTCATGAATTTTGCGATTGCACCTACACAAATTATTCGGCGAAGTGTCGACAAGTGACGAGACAAATAGCAAAGGCACATATCTAATCGGGCCAATTGATAACTATCTCCCCACACGATTACCACATACCTTCTAACGGATATTAGCACGAACATTACTTAAGCATTTATAATAAAAGTTCCCTTGATGTTTTCCATAAGTACGCTTATTTAGTAAGATACCTAATTTGTATAAAGATTCAAGCAAATTTTGTCATTAAGATACCTAAGTGACAAAGACGAAAGGTCACAAGGACAAAGACCTGTTACAATAAAGCTCATATAATTTCTTATATAATAGCAATATCATATATAAATGTATTTTTCGATTTAATACCGCATTTTAAAGCCGCGTTTCCACTTAAGTGTTCTGAGCAAGAATTAAATTCACTAGTTCGTGGGCTGACGAACGAACATCTTGCTATGCGAAATCCTGTTTTCATCTGCTCAAGAACGAACGAATGCTCGCTCAACACTAAATGAAAACCCGACTTAATTGGATACTTATTTCTGACCTACATTATAACTTCATACCACGCTATGTTAATAATATAGCACAATTGCAAATTGCCAAATTCACCTAATCTGATTGAGCCAATCTCTTGTGATAATTTTTAAAATGATCATAAATTGATATGCAATATCCTAACATTATCATTGACGTGTTGTGTGAAATTCCAATTCAAGATAAAGGATTGTGCACATGTGCGTGACGACCGCAACGCATGCGAGTTGATATACTATAGTTATGTGGGTTATGGGCTTCCAACCGCAGGGGTGCGACTTGGGTGCGATCCCCCGTGCCCCACAGCCTGCGCTGGGAGGCAGGAGTAGTGACGGAAACTAAGGAAATAAGTACTTAACAAAGCGTAAGTATTTATTAATATTTCAATTTGATAGCAGTGTAGTTTTTAATATACATAATTAAAAGCGATATCATTTAATAATATCCATTTTGTTTTGTAGTGAATATATTATGATTAGTTCCTCAAATTTAATATCTCCAAAATTAACGCCGCCGCTTCAAACATGTTAATGAAATGAAACCCTAAATGAAATGCGACAGCTACTTTGCCTCTGCGTTACGTTGGTAAATTACTAATTACAGGAAGGTATTACCTACCTGTTATATAGGTAATTATGGTTCTAATTGGGTACAAATTAACAACATTTCCTAGTTACGAGCACGTTTAGGTATGGTTTTTAGGTATGTCATGTAGAGCAAAATCTAGTGAAGATACTAATTGTGACAAATTTATGAAAAACTATATTATTATCCTAAAATTACTTTATTATTTAGCATCGTGACCGTATAAAGACTAATTTCAAGGCATTAGTGTGACAGACACAGACGGTTGGGCACAACAAGCAGGGCATAGTTGAGAATTAAAAATTTATAAGATTAAAGTGAAAGCGCCATGCACTGAACGTTACTAAAATTAAATCAATGGCTTCGCCAAATAAGTTTTTTTTAATTTTTACTGTAAAATATGCGCATCCAATTAAAAAAAAAACATTTTCTATCTTTTACAAGTCGTATAATAACGTCGTTTTACGTATAATAATGAAAAATGTATATATCAATTCAATTTTTCCGTCTGAATATTTTTATGTTATAAACAAGGAGCGGAATCCTTCGTAACAAAAATCAAACTGTCAGAGGGATTGAACGAAGTGTTTTATCGACTATCGATAAACAAAATTATACTCAATTAAACAATAGTTAAAATAATGTATTTAGGCTTTTAAATATATACGCGTGCAGTGGAGACCAGATAATTAATTAGGGACATAATTAGGTACTAATGTTGGATTTTTTTTATGTCCACCAATTATGTTTTGAATAAAACGTTGTATAATATTTGTTTAACAAACTCTAAACCATATAAAAAAAATGTGTATTCCATTTTTGATTAACTTTTCATACTTTGTCCCTTATTAAAATAATTTAAATTACAATGGCATAAACAAAATAATTTTATCCTTAATAATCTGCCGTCACTGTATAATATGTATGCATAAAAGCCTTATTCCGATAAATAAAAGTTAGCGACGAACCGTCAAGTGTCAATTATTTATCGATAGTCGATAAAACACCTCGGTCAATCCCTCTGACAGTTTAGTTTTTGCTATGAAGAATTCTGCTCCTTGGTTATAAATACCAAATGTCAGACAGATAAGAAGTAAATCGTAAAAACGAGTTTCACATTATGATATGCATCGAACTGATATGTGTCAGGATTCTCTTTTCTGCGAGGACCATTATAAGTTCCACAATCTTTAAGTACATATAAAAAAAGAAAAATATAATGAAACCTGTCGATGCGCGTAAACGACGGAGCCGAGCAGTTTCCAAGTGCCGCCGCGCCGGTCCATGCGCACCATGCGCAGGATTTGGAAGAAGCGCAGCCCGCGCAGCGCCGACGCCGCGAACACCTGGCCGGACGAGCCCATGCCCAACACCACCAAAGACGCCAGGATTGTCGTTACATCTGCGACAATGAAATGGTTATCATTCATCAATAAAGCTAAATCGCGGTCAGTTACCTAAGTGTTTGAATAAAAAATCGGGTTCAAGTTAATTACAAATTATAATTTTCAAAAAAAATATTAGATTTACCTGCCTATAATCTGTACTTTTAGGTACCTACATAAATAAATGTAAATAAAACCTACCACACTGGCGCGCTTAGACTGCAAGTGTGATGCAAAGTGCGTTAAAGCATATGTTAAAAAAAATACCTGAAAGTACAGACTAATACTCACAAAATAGTCAGCTATTTAAGTATTCCCATATTTTTTCTTTTTCACTTCAGTGTATAGATTTAAGACTAATGTCTCTATTGTGTACACTATATATTTGTATGTATTTTATGATAGGTATATTTGCTAGTCAAGTTATTATTCCAATGGTGTGTGTTCGGGCCAAGAGCTGAACGACGGTTAACTTTTGGATAAAGGCTCGTATTTTCAAATGCTGGTGTACATAATTTATATTTTATTATAAAGAGAGCTAGAACTTATATAATTGAATGATCAAATGTAATGATGTGTCAATGATGACATGATTGTGTTTTTTACATTAAAGAGATTGAATTTAAATAGCTAGATGTAATATTATTTATATATAAAATTACAATTCGTTTGGTCGTTGACACGTTTTTTTTGTTTGAACACGAATTCTGTGTCCAAAATATGAACAAACTGATTTTATTCGTTCAAGTTTTAGGTAGCGGTCTTAAAATAAATGGTAGAATTTAAGTTAAACTTCAGAGATCAGATTGTTATATAATATACACCGTGGTTTTATTGAATTCTGTTAAATTTAAAGGAAGGTTCTTTATGCTAGATGCAATTAATTTCTTTAAGAAACTAACGTCTTTACTTTGCTCATTAATTGGGTGCGTTTATATATTGGTCTCTCTATACTGCAATTATGCTGGTTCATCTATTGGGGTCAAATTGTTCAGAGATAAGGTACCTAACTTGTTCAACTACTGGAAAATATGACCCCTTTTAGATATTTATAATCATTTTTATAAAATTAATGTATTTTAATAAGAGGTCATAGAATACCTTATTCAATTAAATGCGATATTAAAATCAAATCATAATTAACATATCTAAATATAAAATTCCAATAAGATGTAATAACAAGCTATAAAATAACTATTCTAATAATCCCCCTCGAGTCATTCCTGATGTAAAAGTACCCAATACGCTCGCAGCGATTCGCATTGAACCGCGATGGATAACCTCTGCACCAAGAACAACCCACAAAGTATCTCCCGCAACCGACTCCCAACCTCCCTCAGAAAGGTTCGTGCCTCCGAACTCCGAGCACCAACACTCAGTGGTTGCGAGAGGAACAAACAAATATCCACTCAACCATGCGTAGGTACTTCTCTATCTTTCTGAAGAAGATTAAAAGTAGGGAAGGTCGGTTAACTGTTCATCTATTGATGATTTTCCTTAAATAACATTTTGTTGAAACCGCTGATTAAAAAACTGAAAAGCATTTTTTTCGGTCCGTCTAATAGTACTTCACATATATTATTGTATATTACCTAAATTCCTTAACGAAATACGTATTTACCACACAAAAATGTAATACACGTATCCATAATTGTTTATTTTTATTTTGATATTAGACGCCACATACTCTACACTCCATCCAAATTTCTACCTACTACATCCCATCTTACGACATGCAATATGGGATGGTTTCTATTCGGAAACAGACTTCGTAGATTTATCTCTCATTCCGGAACTTCGGAATGGGTTTCAAAATTACTTTAACGTAGGTATAGTTAATTTAGCCGTAAGTAAGAGTATGGACGAATTCGTAATTGCCAAGTATTTCTATGTAAGTAGGTACTTCTAAATTGTTGACATTAGCTCAATGTTCAAAAGCAAGTGTTTATGCAGTTAAACGATAAACGTTTGATGTTTACATTTTGGCCACTTTTATTGAACGCTGTTTATACAAACTAGTCGCATAAACTTACTATTTACTAACAAGATAGTGTAATACGTGTGCCTATTTAAGTAGGTACTACACATAAAAAACCTGTATATTTTGTTAACAGTTATTGAATTGTATACTGGTAGATAATACCTACCAATAAAATACGAAACACATAAATGAACATTTAAAGTGGTGGAACTATTTCTGTGAATAAGAAAGTGACAGTCATCGTGGCTTGGTTGCGCCGAATTTACGAGCTACACAGAAGCACTAGAGAGTGAGAGTTGTCGCCGACTTCAACTGAACGAAAACGTTGTTTCAAACAGTTTTACAAATAAAAATTAAGGGCCTGTTTCACCATTCCCCAACAGAACGATTTTTATTGGCTCTATACCATATTTCAAGAATATGCGAGTTATTTTATTACATGTAATATATGGACATGTCGATGTCGATACTTATCATGAACAACGCTGTAATCCAAACTAGTACGCGCCTGCAATTTGAATTCTAGTGCTTCATTGTTAGAATTCAAATTACAACAAGGTAGTGTCTTGGGATGCAGCGTTCTTCATGATAAGGGTCGATATTGAATCCTCTATGTTGTTTTTATGTTACGACTAGCAGTTACCCGCGGCTTCGCCAGTGTACCTACTAATATCTATTCACTGCGTGTTAATGTTTTCCCGCGATTATCTCGCGTTTGCCTTAACCGATTTAAGTGTGGCGGATGGTGCTTTTACCCGCGGTTCGGTCGCGTTATGTAATTTTTTATCACGGTCGTTAAACTTAAGACCTAAATTCAAGATGGCGAACTTTTCTTGCAATTTTGACTTCAAATTCCGTATGATGAACTTTTCGTCTTCTCGGTATCGATTGTTATCAATATCAAATCAAAGTTCTAGAAATTTTAGATGTGATAGCTTCTCACTTTTTGTTCCTACCTCAAAATCTTTATGAAAAACCCCCTTGGATCCTAAGGTACCGATTTTTATTAAGGTCGGATTTAAACTAAATAAATTCAAGGTGCCAACCATTTTGTACAAATTTGACCTCAAATTCATTACTTGGAATGTTTTGACATTTCAGATATCGATTATTATCAAAATCCGCTATCATATTATGGTCATCTTTACCATCTGGTAACCGACAAATGTTTTTTATCATTAAAAGTTTACATACACTCACATAGGTGATTGTTGTGTTTTGATGATAAACTATCATTTGTCGTTTCCCAGGCCTTACAAAGATGACCATAATTAGATGAGCTGATTAACGTTTGAAGTAAGTCAATATTGTTACGCTTCTTACAAATTTGACTTCTGCTTCATTATGATGAACAGATCAGTCAGAACTTCAGATTACCACCGATTTTTATGACGGACTATATCGGAACGGAAATTTAATAGGCAGCCTTTTTTGCAGTTTGTTAATAAGAACCTCTGGGATCCATACATCGATTTACACAATTGGATCAAAAATGAGAAAATGGTGACGGCTGTTTCGGCTTTAGCTCCCATTTTTTTCATTCTGATTCGTGTGTGAGATTTAGAAAGAGCCATTCTCATTCTGGCTTCGAAAGATTCACTCTAGTCACGTTATGTGAAAATGGGAGGGAGCTTCTTCTTTTATATATATAGATAAATAATAAAATTATATTGATATTTTTCGAATTTTACCCCATTACACCATAACCGTGGACATAGTATTTCACGTCCGCCGCGTTAAAATTTAAAATCGTTATTGTATGCGTGATCTACGTCCCGATAAATCGTAGAAACGATACCCAACTTGATTTTTTAACTTCGTCACCCATTTTACCTTTTTCCGGGGGTTGAATTTTCAAAAAACCTTTAACATACCTTTACTCAATTACTTTAAAGAATACTCTTGCGAAGTTTCGGATCAAATAGTTCAACTAATCTTATTTCGCCATACAAACTTTGGACCCCCATTTCAACCCCTTAGAAGGAGAATTTTGTAAAATCCTTTCTTATTGCTCGTCTACACCATAAAAGGAACCTACGTGCCAAATTTGGAGTCTATAGGACCAGAGGTTTAGGCTGTGCGTGCATCTTTATCAGGGAGCTTCTTCTTTTATATACAGGGTGTTCGTTTCGATTTGCGATAAATTAGACAGGTTACTTGGGCCATTAAAAGAAGTTGTCTGGTATATCGGCTTTTGGAAAATTCGATAAAAAATATTTTTATTTGTTTTCATACATAATAAATGAAATGGTAAGTGTGAGAGAACCTTAAGAATAAAATAAAAGTTGATCTCAGGTGACTGACGGCACATGTCAAAATAAGTAACATTAGAATGTAATAAAGGTTGCAATACACATGTTCAGTGATTAAACTTATTTTTTTAATAACTCAGTAACGGTAAGAGTTAAAACACTAGTTTCTTAGAGAAATTAATTATATTTGACCAAAATAAGCTTCCCTTAAAATTATAGCATATGAAGAAAAACACGCTGTATATAGATAAATAATAAAATTATATTGATATTTTTCGAATTTTACCCCATTACACCATAACCGTGTACATAGTATTTCACGTCCGCCGCGTTAAAATTTAAAATCGTTATTGTATTCGTGATCTACGTCCCGATAAACCATAGAAACGATACCCAACTTGATTTTTTCACTTAGTCACCCTTTTTACCTTTTTCAGGGGTTGAATTTTCAAAAAACCTTTAACATACCTTTACTCAATTACTTTAAAGAATACTCTTGCGAAGTTTCGGATCAAATAGTTCAACTAATCTTATTTCGCCATAC
The DNA here is from genome assembly GCA_025490895.1 of Thaumatotibia leucotreta. Taxonomy (NCBI): domain Eukaryota; kingdom Metazoa; phylum Arthropoda; class Insecta; order Lepidoptera; family Tortricidae; genus Thaumatotibia; species Thaumatotibia leucotreta. Next base: position 279,087 of record JALPQI010000350.1, read on the forward strand.
AAACTTTGGACCCCCATTTCAATCCCTTAGAAGGTGAATTTTGTAAAATCCTTTCTTAGTGCTCGTCTACACCATAAAAGAAACCTACGTGCCAAATTTGGAGTCTATAGGACCAGGGGTTTAGGCTGTGCGTGCATCTTTATCAGGGAGCTTCTTCTTTTATACAGGGTGTTTTTTTTCGACCGTTCAAATTCTACGTAGTGAATGTGTAGGTCATACTGACCAACTTTTACTATGGGGACAAAGTCGAAATCGCGAAAAAAAAATCTGCTGTTTCATACAAATTGGCGGCATTACGCCGGCCGAAATGTATGAAATAGCTGATTTTTTTTTCGCGATTTCGACTTTGTCCCCATAGTAAAAGTTGGTCAGTATGACTTACACATTCACTACGTAGAATTTGAACGGTCGAAAAAAAAACACCCTGTATATATAGATTTGGAAATAGAAACGTCATACACGTTTTTATTTATGACAGAAACTCTAAGAGTTTGGTTTTAATTAATTTCAAATTGATGTATTTTAAGTGTCACTGACCATTCTACAAGACTGATGATGGGCAGCAGCGTCATCATAGTGGACACATTACTGCGATCGCCAATCCGCTTGCCCAGCGTGGCGATTATGGGCATTTACCTCCTAATGCGTCTATACGCATAGTTAATAGGAGAGGCCTACGTCCAGCAGTGGACTAACATAGGCTGATGATGATGATGATGTATTTTAAGAAATGAAATGAAACGGTATGTAAATTGAAATTATATGTAATTTTATAAGCGGTCCGCTAATGTAGGTACTCGTAAGTACCTAAAATAATCGCCTGTACCTAATAATATATTAGTTAATGTCAAAAGTTGTATATTGTCTTGTCCGATTTCATTATTTATAATCAATATGAATTTATAGATACGCCGAAATCTCATTAGCAGTTTATTGCACAGTTACTTACCAAATAACTTAAAATTATATATTTTAGTGCAGATAACTAAATTTCCTCGCAGTATTTCACTAGCTGACAGGAACAATAGAACATGCCGTAGCACCTAATCTGAAACTTAATCCCTGTAATGCCCTTGTAATGCAGCATTAAAATTCTCATAGTTCTGCGGTTTCTTTACAAATTAGATTGTACAATACCTAATGTAATTTTCATTTAATGCGCTGTACACTCTTAAAAGAATACAATAAAGGTTTTTTTGCGTTTGAAATTACAAGTTTGAAGTGACGAAACAAGAGACAATCATTTTTAAATCAATTATTGCATTAATCTGCGACTTAAGTTTAAGCTTTTTTATTACATTAGCTAATTAAATGTTTATTATACCTAAAATCAAGTAATTATTCCACGGCAAATGTATTTTAATCAATGATATAATGTGTTCTAATTCTATTCGTAAAAGCATTCATACATGGGCAATATCCATATTGCCCATGTTACTGGTTGTATTTTGTCCGTTTTATTGTCATCCAAAGAGGTCTGTAAGTATTCAATTCGCGAGTCAAAAGTGTATTTTAATTGCATTTGTTATCTCAATCAAATTGTTTAGTCGGATATATTTTATTATATTATAATTAATAAAGTAATTAATAACGACAGGGATGCAAGAACCATTTGTGTCGTATAAATGATTTAAGTATAAATTTTGTGACACAAATGACTATTCAGTGTCTACTCAACACGTATTTGCCAAAATACTACCGTGCTAATTATATTTTATGTCTTATCTTTACGTGATAAACACACATGTAATTTAATTAAGATAAAAATGATATTGCGCAAATATTTTTTCATCGAAAGGAGTGGTCGCAAAATGTTATGGAACTAAATTCAAGGCGAGGGGTCTACTGCGCTATATTTTAATCTTGTTATTGTTATTTTAATTAGCAGTCATTTGTTTAGGGCAACGCGCAAGGGCGTGTCGGCGTTAAGAAAAAGAGGCTTTAGCGGATCAATTTGTCGCCGTCCGTCCAACTGTCAAGACCCTTTTTCACGATAGTTACGAAGGACTCACTCGATTGTATCATAATGTACCTACACACTGTAGGTACAGGTACCCCCTTTGAGTTTCTTCTGCATGCTGACAAAACTTTTATGAAAAGTAAAGCGAATTTTGAATTAATTATCTCAGTATTGAATTCAATTAAATTTATCTATATCAGATATATTAGTATTTATAATGTGTTACTTTAAATTATAAGATCATTTAATACACGTTATAAAATATGAAAAAAAGTGATGTAACAAATAAAGCTATGTTTTACACTCGTCATGCCAATCAATATTCTGGCTGATTGTATGGCTGTATAGTGATAAATAAATGATAGCTACACCCAGTAGAACCCTGTTTGCAATTCGTTTATGCTGTTTCCACGCACTTTTGCAGCAAATATCTATTAACTATGCAACGATAAAAATTGTATATTTAAATATTCATAAGATATTATACTTAGTAGATATTACACCTTTTGGTATGCTGTTATCGGTAAATTTATTATTTACCATATTTACTGAATCGCAAAAATGCGGTCATGAACAAAGAAAATGGGTCACTTCACTTTATATAAAGGATTAAGCATTATACGTGCCCATTTCCACTGCTTGTGAGCGTCGTAGGGTAAGCTACATAGTCTGCTTTTGATTAAACAAATGTTTCGTGGTGAATTGCTATTCGTAAAACAAAAGGTCAAAACGTTCCCCATTTCCGTTCAGTTCAGACATGCCTTTTGTTTGTGTCGGCCAACTTCAAACGAATGCCAAGATGCTCCGTGTACTTCGGCGTCTATCTATTAGTGACGATCACATGTTTAGCGTCAATGTAAATGTTGTTTACTGTACCTATTCTACGAGTGTTCAGCTGTTCACGGTTAAGCTAACGGATTACTGTAAGATTCTGCAGATTGACGATTAAATGTTGTGACGTTGATCTAACACACGCGATAAATAAAGCGGGATAAACTTCCTTGTCTGCAAAAGCACAAGACAGGTACGCTACGAAGTCACGGATTACTAAAAAAGATAGCTATAAGTGTGAAATCGAATTGGAGATCAAAAATGTAAACAAATGGGATACCACCACAAAAAAATAATCACGAGAGGGGGGTAATCTAAAATCATTCAAGTACTTATAAAAAAATGCGTATTTACCGTCACTGACGGTACGTAGAATTTTTAAATATTTTACAAATTTTTAATACAAAACATTAAGCGAAATAAATATTTTTTTAATGATATATTTCGCTACTTTTAATAAAATGTAAGATATTTAATTTATACTACTGGCAATGAAGACTGGAATTCGTTCCCCGACTATCCTAAAGATTAAAGTAACACGACATTCGTTTCAAACCTTGTTTATGTTGATTATTTACATCATTCTAGCAAATTTTCTAGGTTTTATTTTTGTAATCAGGAACCGTCGACAGTCGACACTCAGATGTATGTTTTTATTGTCATATCCAAAAATATGTTAACGAATGTGATACTTTGTGTATCGAACATACTTTGACTTTCGCGTATCTCTACATCTACACATAAAACATTGTCTTAGGTTTAGTACCTGTAAGGATACTTTACAAGTATCCTTAGTGAAGTGAAGTGTTAAATAAAATAAAATAAAAAACCAATCTCAAAATGCGACGTTAATTTACAAAGGTGTTAAAAACTATATAAAACGTTTTATACCCCTGGAAAGTCACTTTAACATTGACTATGTAATGTCATGTCATTGTCATAGATTGTTTACATTTTTGATCTCGAATTCCATTTCAGAGCTTAGATGACCAGGGTGCTTAGCCAAGTTGCCAATCGCTAGCGCTTGCTAGCGCATCGTAGTTTTCCCTCTTTGTCGCACTTATATGAAGGAGTGACAGAGAGGGAAAACTACGATGCGCTAGCAAGCGCTAGCGATTGGCAACTTGGCTAAGCATCCTGATGTAATTGAATTATTACCTAAATTTTAGCTGTTCATACCTAGATTGCAATTCTATTTCTATTCTATTCAGCCCCACTGCTGGGTATAGGCCTCTTCTTTATTACGCCACTTTCGTCGGTCATGTGCTAATCGCATCCATTGCAATACAGAAGGAAAATCCTATCCCGAATTTAAGTATATTATACTTCAATTAGCAGCGGTTTATTTACAAGTTATTTGTTAATTAAACTCCGTATTCTTTTGCAATTTCAATCTAAAGTAATTTTAAACATTTTAGTTATGCACCTAACTGTATTCTGAATTTCGACGTTATCAGTGGCTTTTTTGCATAATAAAAGCGTTATCAAGCGGTTTTAAAAGACAAAGCATGTAGCAACATCAGAATGTTGCTACATGCTTTGTCTTTTAAAACCGCTTGGACGAGGTGATTCGTTCTGAATCGAAAAAGATTGATCAGCTGCAATATATCAACGGGTGATAACAGATCAGTGCGTGAGGGTACCGCGCCAAAAGGAAAAACGAGTGAAGTTATTTATGAGAGTGCCGTAACTTTTATAACAGCTAATTTGTCTGAAAAATGTTTTTAGAATACGTTTTGCGGATTGCCATAATTTATTGATCTAATCTTGTGTACGTCAATCGGGTACATGTACTTATATAAGGGAAATAAATCAATAATATGTTGAGGGAGCTTGAACGTTAATCTCGTTTCCATTAGTAATTTTAATGGTGGATTAACAGCTTTGTTCTGGTACTAGGAACTACAGAGAGAAATGAAGCTTTAAGTACATTGAACTTAGGTACGAAATGTGCATAATTGCTTATGCAAGCATAATATAAAGGCACGATGAATCCCAAATTAGTAGTTCTAATAGTGAAGCCAAAACAGCATTACACATTCTCTCGTGGCCGGAAATAGTCGTACGGAAGCTCATAGGAATTATTATTACCGTGGCAGATTATATTAGTGTCGACAACGATATCGGTTTCCAATACTAACCGTATTAATGTATACGAGTAATAAAGGACATATTTAGCAAGACACCAAATTATTATTTTACAGTAGGTACTCGTATGTAGCTATTAAGTATAAACGGAAATATTTATACGTCGCATTCTAAAGAAAATGTCGAGTTCATTGAAGACCAAGGCAGGAATCGCATCCACACACTTAGTTCTCGCGACTGATGCTTTTACCATGAGTTCGCCTACATAATTATATTCGGTATCGTGCACTATTTTAGTCAGTTTGACTATTGCAAAGTATTAAACGCCACTGTACTAATACAATTATATTGCAAACTCATGTCGTAATAAAGCCCTGGGCCCGTTTCTCGAAAGCTTGTAACTTGTAATTCAAGTGGAAGTCTTTTTTTAACACTATTAATTAGATAAGGGCTTCCGCTTGTATTACAAGTTGTAGTACAAGCTTTCGAGAAATAGGCGCCTGGGCTTTAACATTATTTGCTTGGTCAGCCTCCGTAGCCTAGTTGGTAGTAGTGACCCTGCCTACCAAGCTGGAGGTCCCGGTTTCTAAGCCCGGTAAGGGCATTATTTGTGTATTTATTCATAACAAAATGTATTTGTTCCTTGGTCGTAACTGTCTATGTATTTAAGTATTTATATGTATCTATGCCGGGTGTCCCAAGATTATGGGACATGAAGGGAAAGTACCTTAAATATCGTAGATAGGATTTTTCGCTGAAACTTTATTTTATTTTGAAAATAAAATAATACTGCTTTCAAAAAATTCCAAAAAAAAATCTAGCTTTTCTAGGCATCAAAACTACTATAAAACGAATATTTTTTTTCGTAATTTTACGAAAAATTCAATAAAAAGTAAAATTTTTTCTTAAGAAACATAGTATCTAAAACTAAAAAATAACCAAAAATGTTTGGTTCTAAATAAGTCACAGACAAAATGAAAGGTAAATAAAAAAAAGTCAACTTGGTCCTCGTTTTAATAATTTTACACTATTTGATTTAATTTATTCATAATTTATTATTATTATTTTTTTACGATTCGTTGACATTTAATTTATTTATTTGATTTTGGCTGTGGCATGTATTTATTTATGAAATGAATATTTCATATTACTTGTGATGTTAGACTAACACTAGGTTAAAATCTTAAAATTGTTTGTTTTGTGTTTGTAATTACTAATTAATGCAATATGGACATTGGTCTGAAATAAATTTATTCATTCATTCATACATAAATGGTAAATTGTATTTGGTTCGATTTCCGGGTGAAGCAAGTATTTTTTTGAAAAACTTTGCAGTTTCAAAAAAATAAAGATAAATGATAAAGTCTTCCTGCGAAATATACTCTCTAGAATATTTAAGCTACTTTCCCTTCATGCCCCATAGTCATGGGACGCCCTGTATATTATATATATCGTCGCTTGGTACAAGCCTTAACTGAGCTTACCGTGGGACTAAGTCGATTTTGTGTAAGATGTCCCAAAATATTTATTTATTTATTGTATTATAATATTTATAATACATATAGTATACGCTTGTCGCGTGTAATATTTCACATACCTTTCATGTACTCGTAAAACATTGTACCTACTAGAAGTATTGATAACGTACGGTGTGTGGTATCGACTGACTAAGAAATACGTAGTTATTGTGCATAAAACCGCAGTTAAGAGGAGCCATTTGCCTTGGCGTACTTCACAGGATCTGATATGAATCGAGTTATAAAACAACCCTTTGACAAGGGTCGAATCAGCGCGACAATGGGAATTGACAAGGTGCGAAGTTAGCTATTTAACATGTTAATTGAAATAAATAATTCCTGCCACTTAACTGTCGGCTTTCTGATGCTTAAATAAGTATTCTGATTACAATTACCGCTTGAGAGACTGGATTGCGATGAACATTAATTTGTTTTTTTTTTTTACCCTACTTGCCGTCTACATCTAAATTTACCTAAGGCAAAAGTTATAACCACTCACATGCTTTGATTATTGCGATAGACTCTATGTCTATGTAAAATAAGAGTGATGACATGTAACAAAAGTTACATGAAGCAAGTGAGTGGGTGTTTTTTCATAGAATGTTTTCAAGCCATGTTTATACTTAGTTTTTTAATCGTTGTCAAGATTCGGCTCCACAAACCAACATGTTTTGGGATTGTTTGTGATAATCAGCAAAATTACATCCAATGTTAAAAAGATTTTAATTAATTTATCTAAAACTGTTAAAATAAACTTAAAATGAAAAATGCCTGACTCGAAATATTTGCTCTTGATTTACTTACAATAGCCATTTGAACTAAGTTTCAAGCAAAGCTTTATATTAAGTTTTGATTGATTGATTCTTGACGCTACTAAATACGATACTTACTTATTGGAAATGCTTTTCATTGAAGTTCATTGTCATTGTGCTTCTGCTCTAAAGCGAGTAAAATTTTGCCAGATTATATCAGAAGTTACGTTAATATGCCCGCAGATGTGCCGACGTGGGATTTCCTCGTTGTCATATCATATCTCTAGAAGGAGCCCAGGAGGTTCGAAAAACTAAACAGGTAGTGTATATAATTCCCAAGGTAGCTGTAGGTTGTTTCGTAGCTTATCCTTGATAAGGTAACAGACAAGTAAATTTTGAAATGGCCAGGATGAAAACGTAACTCTGTCTGGATGTGGTTGGCATGATTGGTGGGATAGTGTCCCTGCGAAATAAAATATTAGTCCCTATTTTGTTAGTATAGTTAGTAAAAGAAGGGAACACTAACTCGCGGCGACATACCTATTGTCGCACCAATCATATGCTAAGCCTGATAATGTCACAAAATTAATAACAAACAAATACTGATACTGATTTGGTTATAACGGCTATGACAGTTTTTGTATGAGCAGTTGGTTGTAGTGAACAATCCTTGACATCGTGTTTTACTGTAGGTAATGTCCGAAATTGTATTGCTGTCACAATTGACTTCGGTATCTATGACACTGAAATCAATTTCGACAGCAACATGAATTCGGAAGTTTCCATGATAATAGAATGGGAATCGATTATGTATTACACTTGTAAACTTCGAACTAGATGTTTGCGACTATCCTGTTTAATTACTATTAAAACTTTAAAATGCTGATTGGTTGTTTTTTTATGTAATAGGAGGCAAGCTTGGTTTAGATATCATATCGACGGTGGAAAGGAGAAACCTGTTAAGCGACATTTTGGTAATTGTCCAGGAGAGCGTTTTAAAGTTTTATTTTTAGGAAAAAAATCGTATCTCTTTCTGTGGCCGCTTTAGAGACTTGTGTTCTTTGAACGTACTTTGTCAAATTGTCATATCTATGGAATAGTAATAACGTTATTTCAATAAACTTGGAACCTTCTGAAATAAATGTCGCTTAATTGATATTGACCTAAGAAATTCCACGTACCTCCCACGTGTACCAAAATGCGCAGGGGTCTCTGACAAGATGTTTTGTCGTAAAAAATTTGAAAATTAGGCCGATTCGGATTTTAAAATATTTGTTTGATTTTCTATTGATTAGATATGTATACCTTGAATTAAGTAACAGGTGCGCGCGAGATACGTATACACTGCAGTTGTGGCGTCGTCTCAATAAGGGACGTACATATAAATACCGAGCACTTATACAGAGTGCTCGCGAGGAAACCGAAAGATTTTAATGCTGAATTCCTGAGCATATTTAGAGTATTTAATGTTACATAAAATTTCCTGGATTCGGCTTGGTTCCAGAGATAATTAACCTTTATTCGAAAAAAGTTTTTCGACGTAACTCGTCATAAAACTTCTTTTTGATTACAATGCTACCACAATGTGTTCTAATATTACCACACCTTTTGCCTGACAAAAAATAAGAATAGACTTGACGAAAAAACCTGTCCCTAAAAAATTCATTTAATAAATTAATTTTAACAGATTGTTGAATGTTAAAAAGTATTCAAAAAGTCTAAAAAAAAGTTTATTTTTTTGTGGAATTTTACATTAGGTCTCATAATATTTTTTGTTTATTTTGATGTCTAACTAGAATGCATAGTTAAAATGTTTCGGTTTCCTCGCGAGCACCCTGTATATCCTATAAGACAGTGCGTATGATATGTACACATTTATATAATATAGATTATACACATACATAAATAAAATTACGAGCGATACACTCTAGTACGTATATAGTTATTAAGGTTGTCAGTTCCTCCTAAAGTCAATTTACCAACAGACCACAGTCTCCTCCTGTCAACTTACAACCTTGTTATATAAGTTATGTTATCCGCTTTGAATTAAATACCTATCTCAGCGAGGATAAGGTGGACAAACTTAATCATTATGCTTGCCAGGTCTTATTTCCCAAGCGGGCTGTAGACGCAAGCCTACTGTGCGCGAGTCAGACAACAGCAAGTAACTGCTGATAATGATAATAATAGAGAATAAGATGGATGGTCTGGTTCATCACGTCAAATAAGAAGTCTCGATGAGTTATAGTCTATTGTAAAATCAATATGGAACAAGGTCCTAGCGAGCCACAAACTGCGACTGGATTGTACACATTCTTATCAACAAAATCACATTAAACGGTTTATTTTATTCATCGATTTAACACCACTGTGTAGTTATTAATTTATTACCAACGGCATTGATGACGCAACATCATCAAGTATTCGGTATCGGCGGTCTATTGTGCTGGATAAGTTACAGCGCAGTTTTCCCGCGAATATTGATTTGTAAGAGAAATTACGTTCGTGGCGACGGAGAGGTTAACAGCACCGGGTTTCATTCTCACTACAATCTAACAGTTCAAACAAACTTTTTGATATAGGTATACATCAACCGGAATATATTTGATATGCTTTATTAGGTCAAGTATACACGCAAACACAATTACGTGCGGGCCGTTCCATATGAAATCATCAGATTCTGATTTAATTCCGCGCTGACTGATTTTTAAACAGTTTGAAAAAAATCAAGGATGATAGTCTTAAGTAAGTTGTACGTACACCGTCAATTTTTTTTTTTAATTGCTGCTCATCCTGATGGGGCCCGCTTTAAGTTTCAATTTACCTGTTTTTGAGGTTCCACGAGAAGCGATGTTAATTTGTTTCGGTAACTAATATACATTTTTTATATATTTTTTCTGATTCTCTAGTAAACGTACTTTAAAATGTTATTATCAATATGCATCAAGCTATTTTACTTATTCCATCATAAATGTTGAAAGTTTTGTGAATATTTTCAAATTCCGCCCATTTTCTATTGGATTTTGCAGCATGTCTACTGGGGTTAGGGAATTAATATTTTTTTACTGTATAGTACAAGTATTGCTCTCATAAAATAACTGAGGGTTTGATCACAAACTTTTCATTTAGCTGAAAAAAAGAATGGTAAAGTTGGCCATTTTACGAAATTGCTCAACTTTGACTTAAAATTTCATCATGTTTGGCAATATAAAAAAATCCAAAAAGTTATACAAAAGATAGTACCAACTCTATTCTATAGGAATCCGTTTCATTTGGTTTGTGTTTTCGATTTCTGTGAGAATTATGATTTTTTTTATGTCCATTTTTCGGAACTTTTTACGACTATTTTCCGGCGCTCTATGACTTCACTATTTTAAATAAAACACATTAAATTATTCACAACTATATTTTATTAGTCATTAACAACAACAAGAACCTTTATTTAAGCTGCGATGTACGTAATTAAGTATGTCAGTGTGTATGACCCTTGTGTTAATGCACGATTTACGAATTCATGTTCATATCATGCAAAAGTCAGCAAAAAAGCTTGTCACAAATATGTAATGTATATATGTGCGTGTGTGTGTGTAAAGTATTATTACCTGACTACCTTTACGACATTAACATTTTTGGAGTAGGAATATCTTCCGGCTCGTAAGGTGCCGTTTGAAACTGGCACAAAATTATGATACGACCTGGTATTTTTTATTGTTATCGCATTATTGAATCAACATCATTACTCTTATCTAAAGACAGTAGGCATGTGTAATAAAACCTATAAGAACCCTATTTCAGACGTATTATAAGATGTGCCACTAGCATTTTCATGCTTACCATCAAGAAAGTGGTGTACCACTTTTTTGGTTGACTGTACATAGTAAGCGAGGGAATCAACAATCATCATTTTGTTGTTTATTACGTTTATAAATGTTGTCCGTGATAAAAAAAAACTTTAACTTAAACAACTACTTTGAAACTTCTTGCTAACTTGTAGATTTCAAAAAATCATATCTCTTTCAAAAATCAATAACACAATATAAATAAAGATGATTTACAAAGAGCAAAGTAAGTTCTTCTCTTCTGTGTACTTTTCAGATCTTTAAACTTTGCCAAACATGGTTTTTTTTAACGTCATAAAAAGCAAATTCTACAAAAATGGTTTTGTAATTTACTGTTTTTTTAAGTTAGACGAACTAAATTCAAAAATATTGTTAAAGTTTTCATTTAAAGACTATTTGAGCTTGTTAATAAAAAAAACATTACCTGTCTAGACCAAGCGAGCAATCCAATAAAAGCTACTGAACATCACTGAACATTAGCAAAATAACATGAAGTTTTAGAAGTTTGTCATACAATAAGTAATAAAAATATACATACTGTAATACATACATGTACAAGTACACATATTAAATAGTAAATTAACATATAATAAAATTCAGTTTCACACATTAAAAAAAAGTTAAAGCAATTTTCATCGACCTCAAAAATCGCTTATTTTTAAACTTCAGACCAATGTTATCTGGCTGTTAGGCTGTTTAAAAATTAAACAACTACGGTTTTATGTAAAGCATACCTATATTATCATCCATGATTTTTTCCATACAAATCGCAAAGCATGCAGCGCACCTCATTTGATGATTTCATATGGAATGGCCCGTGCGCTATTACTATTAATAACGCTTCACATATTTCAAGCCCTTTGAACTCTGCGTTTTACCAATCAAGTGTAAAAACAATAGCGCTGTGAACATTCGTTGCCTTTGTTTTAACATTAAATTATCCACATGAGAAACTACGATTGAAAAGAATTCTGTGTTTACTAACCAGTACCTATACCCAAGGCAATATTTTAATGTAAGCTATTTGCCGCGTCGTTTGTAGCAACTTGGCTGATTAAGTACACCCAGTCTACCAGAGTCGAAGCTTTTCAATATTTCAATTAGCTGGCCTGACTAAATTAATGTTTTGAAATAATGATGCTTGCGTACGGTACCAAATTCGTAACTTAACGTTATAACTCCGAAAATACTGCATAGGTCGGTAGTTTTAAAATAATATTGACCGATAAAGGCTCAGTTTGGTAAATGGATATACTCAGAAATATGTTTCATCGCCGATACTAGAATTGGAGACGGATCGACGTATGTGTGTGCAGTCCACGATAAATAAATACCGCTATCGCTACCATGAGTGTGTCGCGGCTCAAAACCTATTCTAAAAATGTTTGTGTGCTTAGGTATTTAAACAACTTTTTGTACATTGCAAATTTTATTTGACTCATGTTTGTATTTCCGGGTATATGCTCCACGTAGCGAATAGAGCAGCAAAAGATTTAATTTAATATGTGGCTATCACTCACGACTCCCTTTGCGTGCTTCGCTTTTCTGTCGTGCGCAAAGATCTGCTTCGTGTTTGACGGAATATTTTCTGTAAAACGACTGACATGACGATATACGATGTAATTTCCAACTTTTCGTATTTATGTATATCGTAGTTAATGTAATGATTACTTTTAAGTTTAATAATATTAAAAGTGAAAATGTGATGCTTTTGCTTATTAGCCGCCTTGAAATGTATACATTGTTTATAAATAAATACAATAATTATAATACAGCCAAGACAGAATTGCTATACACCGAATAATCAACTTTTATTTTATATCATAGAAGTTGTGTATTCCGCTAAAAGTAATGTATACCAATTTTCCCCTCACTAGCTCGTAAAGCGCTCGTTTATCCTTTAATACGAGCGGGTAAAAACGCTTTTTACACACTTGTGAATAAAGTAATTTGACATTTCTCTAATTCCTATAGCCCCCTAAAGCCTAGTATAAGTGGATCTGTATGACCGTAGTAAACATGCGCAATCGGAGCTCACATGTTAAATTGGTCGTTTCTCATGTGACTTTGTAAGCCATTGGGAATATTTATGTTCCATAAGTAACTCTATTCTACGATACGTTTCGACATTGAGTTTTAAATAGTTTCTTTAAGCTAATTTACATTTGGATGAGATTTGTAATCATATTTCCTCGCGATAGTGAGGGGAAAAAAGTTGTATTACACTTGGAGGCAAAGTTTGTTCAACTCTCGTGCCTTGAGACCTTCGCAATGCTCAAGATTCCAGTTTTTGAACCACTCGCTACGCTCGTGGCTCAATTTTGGAATCTTTCGCTAGCTCAGGTCTCAATATTGGCACGACAGTTAAACAACAACTTTGCCCCCTTGTATAATAAATAACTATTTCAGAATAATCGAGCATCATTTAGAGGTCGCTCAAAGTCGACAATGCGGCAGTAGGTAAATGTATGAAATTAAAATCTCCCCTATTTTTTTTACTGGTGTGAGTTTCCATGGCTTTAACTATAGATTTTCGGTAAGGTTTACTCATTTAAGTATATGCTGCTTCAAGTTTAGAATTTTGGTGAAGTGTCAATTTTTGATTTGTATAAAATCATCGAAAGTTTAACCGTTTTGACCGACCAGTAAATAATCAGCAAATTACCTCCAATTTGGCTACTTTATATAATACAACAAGTTAGGCCATGGCGAGTTAAGATTAAAAATATATATTTTCTTCATACTGTCGTGGACCACCCTACTATACATACATATCAAAACTTAGTGCGCACAGTTGTTATAAGCTCAACCTACCTATAAATTATACGTAAGAAAAGTCTAGCAAAGTTGTTTACAGATTACACTTTCAGCCAGAATCTCAGTTTCAATTTGCTGAATAATACATAAATAGAATTCATAATGCCTCTGCGAAGATTAGAACCCAATGACCTCGGCAACGGCAGCACGGAACGGAATCCATTGGGCAACGAATTTTGCATTGCAGTTACGAATTTATAGAGGTCCGTAGAGCGTGAACCGTACGTAACTTAATAAGGCAAAGCCCCTCATCAATTGGTAACGCGCTTCCCTTTAGGCGGTTCAGAATAAACAATGTAATTTTCTTTGTAGAAATTTAAATAATCGTACAAGGCGTTTAAATAATTCGAGTGAAGTTGTTTGTACGCTGGTCTGTGTGTATAGAGTATCGTGCGGTAATGTTTGTCGGTAACAAGGCTGGTCTCGGGCGGGCCGGCTCCCCCGAGAGCGCGGCGGCCGCACGAACTAGCGCCAAGGGAGACCGCCCGAAAATGTGAAGGTCGCGGCAGATTGGTCGCACCTGAAATAGGGTCACTTCGCCACGGTTTATAGACGGGACGTGACTTTTACTTGGAAATGTTGAGGATGACTGTACCTATATACAGCCTACAATATTTTTATGTACCTACTCTGCTTTATGATATTTGTTTGCATTCCGCCCCAATTTTTCGTCGAGAATGTTATTTTCCTGTACGTAGAAAGTAGACCATGGATTATACATACATATACGAGTGATTCGGATGCTGAAATGTGTTTTCTAATACAAATATTGAACCATTCAGTTCTTTTAAATGTTGTTTCTTTTGAAGCCAGGAGCTATAGTAAAGTAAACCTATTCTAAAAAAAAGTAATACAAAACGAGGTCTAATCATAAATTTTCGATATGAGGGATTTAGATTAGGTCACGATCCAACTAGTACCATATGCAAGCATATATGCAAAGCAAGCCATATGTCATGTAAGCAATACATAAATTTGCAAGGTTGCATAACAATTAATTGATTCATTAACGTTTTCTATGCTTAGTAGTAGACCTGCGGCCACACCGTGAACTTCAAAATCAACAAATTTCGACGATTTAATCACGTCTTCGTTAGAGTGACAGAGATAAATCCTCGAAATTTATGAATTTCGAAGTTCTCGGTAGTAGGACCGCTCTATTACAAGTTGATTTTATGATTTTTATGAAATAGCCATTAAAGTAAATTTTTGATTAAATGACTTACTTGGCACTAACGCATACTAAAGTTTATGCGGCGTCAACGATGTCATGTCATAGGATAAAAACATTGTCAGCTGTACTTAGACAGAACAAAACAGTCGGACATTTACTTGTAATGTACAAATATCTTATACTTAATAGTTTTAGAATATTTGCTATCGCCTTCATCACAAGAATCACATTTTTTAGGGTACTGTAGTAAACAAGTAAACGTAATTGTTTCGCTATGTTCGTCTGTCCGTAGGTAAAATAAAATATACAAAAAACAGGTACCTCCCCAGTGCGCAAAGTGGGGATGTTTCAATCATATAGTGAGGGGTATCGTTGAATAGGTATTTTAAAACTAATTGGGTTCCCCATAGAAAGTTTTTTTCAAGTTAATAATTTCCAAGATTTTAAAAAATTGCGCCTCTCTATCCTTTGTGTTTTGTTAGAATCATGATTACTGAATAATTTAAAAATAACACTATTTTGAATATAAAATTTAAAAAAACATAGGTAATGGGCAAAGACGTTTTTTAATAACAACTGAACCCTACACTTATCATGGCCCGACGTGCTCTTGGCCTCTTTTTTTGAAATGTTTCCATAATTATAACATAAACAAAACAATCATTAAATATTGCTGATCAATCTCTTGAGTTAACAACAATGGACGGGACGGAGCCATAGCCTCGATATTTTATTGATGCGGTGATGTTGCCGATTTGAATTCCACGAAGTTATCACAAAATTTATCTATGTCGACGGTATCTGCCAATGAATTAATGCACTTTGAATAAATAAAACACCACTTCGCCTACATTATCGGAGTTCACAACAATGCAATACTGTAAAATTTACTTCATGAAATCATCATGTAAGTAAGAACAATAAATTATTTACACATTTTTGTATGGCCTGGCAGCTTTTAATATATTATTTTTATAACTAAGTTGTCAAACATTACAACAAAGTGCATTATGCTATATGAAGGGTGGTACAATCAAATACAACGCTGCTAGTGTGATGGGTACCTTCGCTCCAGGTACAACTCGTGGCGGACTTTTCGATTAATTTAAGTTAGTTTGTTTTATTTACTATATTTAATTAGTTTTTCAATACACTTGCTCGTAACGTAGGTATTATTGAACCGCTATTAGGCTCATAATCCAAGATATTAAACACGCGTGCTTTTTCATTACGTTATTGTTCTAGTGCGGTAATATCATAACCCGACCAAGTATGTTTGCAAACATTTGCAAGTATTATGTCATGTAGATGAAGCATTCGAATTAAGCCAGGTTATGTTTATTTTTTAAATTGACCAAAGAGTTGACATGTGGCAGAAATAATGGAATCCAGAATATTACTTGAAAATACTATAAATTTTCGTAAATAAATAAATAAAATACTATAAATTGTGCATCCAAATTATCAAGCTTTTTATTTTATGATAATCGTTAATGATTCGCAGTTTTTTTATATTGGCTGTTTGTCGATAGGATTGCTGCCTTACAAATTTGCGCGCGCTAAAAAATGTCTTAGATATGCGCGCGTCGTTTAAAATTTACCATTATGTTGTATTTGTTATTCGGAGTAGAATGAATTTAAAATGTTTGTTGCGTTTATTTTGTTGTGTTTACTGTTATTACTTTTATGTGAATTGTGAACTTCAAGTAATATACAAGAATAAAATAAAAAGGTTAAACGTAACTTTGGGATAGTACCTACCGAAGTGAGTAGTAATTAAATTACCTAGCAACAAAATGGCAACAAAGGTTAGTAAAAGTGTTACTAAAAGTCGGTTATTCCTCGCAAGTGTGTTGAAAAACGTCGTATGAAACTCGTGTGCATTGATCATTATACTCTCTGCTATCTTATGCGCGCTCGCTTGCTTGTATCATAATGTACTATTATATTATCGATATATTTCATAGGTTTAAGTGTTTTATATTTTAAAGACAAACGGGTCTTAATCGCGTAAACTTACGTTTAATTATATCCTGACGTCAGTCTGCCTGCGACCACGGGTGTAACGTCATGCCCGAAACGTCAGGATATAATTAAACGTAAGTTTACGCGATTAAGACCCGTTTGTCTTTAAAATATGAGTGATAATCGTTTAAGTGTTTTATTTTTATAAATGCGTCAAATTTTGTATTATTTTGGTATTTTTTAATTAACTTAATGGTTTTAACGTAATTTACTCCAATAAATAATATTATTTATGAAATACATATTTATGAATGTTATAAACAAGATACATTTTAGTATAATACATTTTAGTTATAACAGATGTAGGTAGTAATAAAATATTTTAAAAATAAAAATAAAACCGCCTTCAAAAATTCGCCCGAACTAAAAAGTTAAAAATAATTTTGGTTCCTACTACTTAGGATTTCCTACCCAAACCTTTTACCCTATTCATTGAAATAAAACATTATGGCTAGGTACCCTACAGATTTCTTAGAAGTCGGTGCCAAGCCGAATACGTTCATAGGTATATATTAGATAGAGCTTTGTAACTTACTGTCACTCCGATAACGCTTTTATCAACAGAATGGTCTGCCTCAGTCATTTTCATGAAAGCATAACCGGAGTGACAGTAAGTTACAAAGCTCTATCAAATACATATAAGTACTCGCGAAGTGAACATATTTGGCTTGGCACCGACTTCTAAGAAATCTGTAGGGTACCTAGCCATAATGTTTTATTTCAATGAATAGGGTAAAAGGTTTAAAGGTTTGGGTAGGAAATCCTAAGTAGTAGGAACCAAAATTATTTTTAACTTTTTAGTTCGGGAGAATTTTTGAAGGCGGTTTTATTTTTATTTTTAAAATATTTTATTTTTTGCTTTTTAGTAGTGTAATTATAAAATCGTTATTCAGTATGCGCTCAATACTTATAATTATAATGTACTGCACTGTAGTAGGCCATAAAATCTGAACTGGCGAACTTATATGAATACCACAACAATTTCAAAGGTAACAGACTTAGCATGCCAATATTATTTAAAGAATCACTAACCGATAACCGACATGTCATATTAACTACTAAGAAAACACTTGAATAGATCTCGAAAATGTATGACATTTGTTATATACAAAGAATGATCCTCCAACCCCTAATCGTTAAGGAGTTATTCCTTTCATCATCAGCTCACCAACATGAGACTATGACCACCTAAAGGCAAATACTCGAATAGCCTCCAAAATATATGAAATATGCTATATTTAAAGAATTATCCCCCAACTCCTAATCTCCAAGGAGTTGTACCTTACATCATCAGCTCACCAACATAAAAGGATGACCACCTAAAGGCAAATACTCAAATAGCTTCCAAAATACACGAAATATGTTATACTTAAAGAATTATCCCCCAACTCCTAATTGCTAAAGAGTTGTACCTTCCATCATCAGATCACCAACTTAAGATGTTCATGACTAGATGCAAATACTTGATTAGTCTTCGAAAATAAATGAAAAATGTCATGTGTGCCTACAACATTTGAAGAGTTCCCTCGATTTCTCCAGGATCCCATCATCAGATCTGGATTCGGTGACAATGGGACCAACTAGAAGGTATACCCTTTCAAACAAACAAAGAATATTTCAAATCGGTTCACGCGTCTTCGAGTAATCGGGGAACATACATAAAAAAAAAAAAGATTTCGACGAATTGTAAACCTCCTCCTTTTTGAAGTCGGTTAAAAATAGATCATTAGGTACAAACTCTACATTTTCGAATTAACATCCAATTTTCTGAAACAAGTGACATATTCTTTTCGTATACCCTTCATATAGAAATGAGATTAATGAGATTCACACTTACCTATTATGCAGAAAGGCCGCCTCAAGAACTTGAGGCGCCCCATCGAACCCTGGTACCGAGACCGGCATCCTGACGACCATAACCTGAACAAATGAAACATGATAACTTTTAATAAAATGAAACTGGCTGGGCATTATTCGCTAATACCAACTGCTAGCAGCACTCATATATCATTTTCCACTAGACGGAGCATATATTGACAGTTCTACGCTGAATTAATGATTAAATTAGTTTAAGTTTAGATAATATAGGTACCTACATAGAGGCCATCGAAATATGCTCCGTCTGCACTCATTCATTTTGTATACGAGTTTCAAAATTGAAATAAAGCAAATAAAAATAAATTATCTAAAATATACTTAAAAATATTTTAAGCCTATTACTTCTGTTTTTCATGAATTAAGCACATTTGTAATACCTATTACGTATTGGTATTCGTAATCAAGTTCCACGATTGGTTGTGGCGAAAAGTGACTAGTTGGTCCTAGCCACTTTTCGCATAGCACTTTGATACCTCCGTCTTAAGTCTATAGCACTTTGATAATTTTTTTAACAATGAAACCAATCGTCGAACTTGATGTACAATTGTACATGTCATGGAGGAGTGCCAGAATTACTACACCGTATAGTGTCCGTATAGTGTCAGACACTATACTGCTAGGATTTGTGAAGTTGTTTCACCATCAGAACTAACAGATGTTGGTTAATGCAATGTAATGCAGCGTCTAGAGCATGAAGTCTATGGTAGAGAGCGAACACAGAGAGAGATAAGCCGAGTGGCGAGCGCGTCGAGTAATTCGTCACTCATTGTGGATGGATCGTTCCGTGTTCATCCCAAAGCCGGCTCGCCTTACATTAAGATGAACCATTTATTTTTCACTCAGAACTAAAAAAGGAAAATCATCTCTTTTCTTTTGCTTAATATACTTATGCAATGATTCTCTTGCGTAATGCGAAGTTTAACTTTTGTAAAGGCCTAGCTAGTTAGTTATTTTAAGTAGTCATGGCGGAATTACACTCGTAGTGCATTGAGACGGCACTTCCGTAATAGTTGCGTAATTCCAGCTGTATACAGAGTGTATTGGGAGTTTTCTAATTGAAAATATGTGCCACGCTATAGTTCGTGTTTTTTAGGATTCGAAATTTGGTATACAAAGGCAGTCAGCGACAACTGTTCTTCTTAGGACAAAAAGACTTCTTAGATGTTAGGAATTTTCAAAAAAACTTAATAGGCCTATATTTGTTTTTTTTTTATCGAGACGCAAGACAAAACAAAATTGGTCACATTCTGTAGAGGTCGACTCTTTTTTATTGCTGTTGAGTGTACTTGAGTATATAGGTATAATATGTAAATAAAACTATGTATTTTAAGTTTAATATGTTTTATTTTGACTCTCCACCGACATGTATAAAACAAACTCTTCCACTTCTTTTTAAATTTTGTGATCTAAAGGCATATTTTTTTTCTTCACATTTCACGATACGTTTCATACCTACATGAAATCCAACGTTCTCCACATATTTTGGAAAATGCTGTCGGAAAATGCTTGACGTAAGATTTAGTGCAGAGTGGTTTTCGACATATTTGAGAGGGACTCGTCATTGTTGACTTTGGACAATACGTTGTCGAGTGTTGGTATTTCATTATCAAAGAAAAAAGTATGTACTATCCTTCCAATACCTGACAAAGCAATGATTGATGTCATCAATATCTTTAAATTTCAGTCAAATCAGTAAACCCCTCCTCTCCCTTATATTGTTTAAGAATGCTGGAGACGGAAGCAGGCCTACTACCGCGAACTACGAAATTCGTTTTGTAGGATTTGCCTCTGTCACTCTAATGAAGTCTTCATTGTAGTGAAATCCTCGAAATTTGCAGATTTTGAAGTTCGCGGTATGACCGCTGGCGGTATTTTGGCAGTCTCAGCCGTTTTGTTTACTAGATCGGCCTTTTTCTGAAATTCATTCGCGGGTTCACAGTTCACAAACCAATTTGTAAACATTAATCATTTTCATTGGCAATTAACGGGTTCTGTTTCTGTTTTATCTTTGGTGATGCTGAGGGACATTCTGAGAACATTACGAGACCATCTTTCCGCGATCCGCGAGACGGTTGGGCCTGCCTCTGGCTCTGGCTGGTCCCTTGTATTTAGTATACACAGTTATCAAAAACAAAGCACGGAAACGATGTAATATATTGGTTTAATTACGAATATGTTGGTTAACAACAACGGACGAAAAAATAGCTTAATTCGATTGACAACGTTGACGGCTATAAATACCGAGCCGATAGTTACGAATTTCTTCTTCTTTAGGTTTTTATTGTTCCTTATTTTTAGGGTTCCGTAGCCAAAATGGCAAAAACGGAACCCTTATAGATTCGTCATGTCCGTCTGTCCGTCTGTCACAGCCGATTTACTCGGAAACTATAAATGCTACAGTAACGAAATTTGGTAAGGATATGTGTTGTATGAACCGCTACAGGATTATGATACTAAATTGTAAAAAACCCCATTGGGGTGGGGGCCCTCCATACATGTAACTGAGGGATAGAACATCATTTTTTTTAGTTTTATATAAGCGTGTGGGGTATTAATAGAAAGGTCTTTGAAAATGATATGAAGGTTTATAAATCTAATTTTTATTTAAGCAAATCGTTTTCGAGATATCAGCTCTCAAAGTCTGAAAAATGTGCCCCCCCTCTATTTTTTAAACTACGCGATATAAAATAAAAAAAAAGTGTTATGCACTTTAATAAACTCTATCAATGATTTTTGGTTTGATTCAATTATCTCCTATAGTTTTTGAGGTAGGTTGATTTAACTGTATATTTTTAATAATAAATTGATAATGGTACGGAACCCTTCGCACGCGAGTCCGACTCGCATTTGGCCGGTTTTTTTTTTATAAACTGAATTAAGAAATTTTTCAACACACTTGTTCGTAATGTAGGTATTATTGAACCGCTCGGCTTTTAGGCTCATAATCCAAGATGTTAACACACGCGTTCTTTTTCATTACGTTATCGTTCGTATCGACCAAGTATGTTTGCAAACATTTTTTGCGAGGATTATGTCATGTGTCAAGTAGATGAAGCATTCGAATTTAGTCAGGTCATGTATATTTTTTAAACTGACCAAAGAGTTGTCAAGTGGCAGAAATAGCGGAATCCAAAATATTGTTTCATAATACTATAAATTTTCGTAAATAAATATATAAAATATTATCGTATTTTTATTTAATGACAACCGTTAATGATTCGCAGATTTTTTTTATATTGGCTGTTTGCCGAAAGGGTTGCTGCCTAGGTAGCGCGCGTTTAAAAATTCCTTAGATATGCACGATTGCACGCGCCGAATTATAGTTACCATTTTATTTGTTAGTTAGAGTGGAGTGAATTTCAAATGTTTGTTACGTTTATTTTGTTGTGTTATCTTTTATTACTTTTATGTAAATTGTGAACTTCAAGTAATGAACAAATAAAAATAAAAACGTTGAACGTAAATTTGGGGTAGTACCTAAGTAAGTAGTAGTTACCTAGCAACAAAGGTTTGTAAAAGTGTAAATAATACTAATAATCAGCAATTCCTCGCAAGTGTGTTGGACGTCGTATGAAACTAATGCGCATTGATCATTACACTCTCTGTTATCTTATGTACACTCGCTTTCAGCTCGCTTGCACAATACCACCTCGAGTGTAATGATCAACTTAGCACACTCGTATCATAATGGACTATAATATAACTGAGATTTCAATAAATCCTTTTATAATAAAAATATTACTGTAAGTATAGTTTTTTTGAAGTCGGTTAAAAATAACACTGTTTTTATTTTTAATGGCTGTTTAAGATAGTTTGACAATTGAGACATAAAATGCCTGAAATAAAAGACCTCGTGCTTCCTGTTTATACGTTATCTATACTTAATGCTAAAAAAACTATAAATAAAATGCAAGTCTGTTTTTGGTGGTTTTTGACATTTGTGGCAATTTTTCACGTGAAAAAAGTAAAAATCTTCCAGCTCGGTAAGTGTAAAACCATCCATCGCATCAACTTTCTTTTTCATCACCCTAGCTTATAAAAACAGGAATGAACAGATTATATGTAAGTCTAATTTATAAAGGCTTATTAGTTTTCTACAGCGGAAATAAACGTTAATTATTTTATAGGTCATCGACATAAACATAATTTACGAAATGTATAAAACTACGTAGCTACAGTTTTTA
The DNA here is from genome assembly GCA_025490895.1 of Thaumatotibia leucotreta. Taxonomy (NCBI): domain Eukaryota; kingdom Metazoa; phylum Arthropoda; class Insecta; order Lepidoptera; family Tortricidae; genus Thaumatotibia; species Thaumatotibia leucotreta. The sequence goes on from JALPQI010000350.1 coordinate 302,152, forward strand.
TTACAAATCAGAGTTGTTCTTATACAGGGTGGGCCAGTGATAAATTCACTTTTGTCTCGATCCTTTTTGTCAAAATTACAAAACACTGGCATATACGAATGGTGTCATTTAAAAGAAAAAAAACGAATTTTTTTATTCAAAATGGAGTCTTACACGGGAGAACAGCGAGCGTTTTGCATCCAAGCTTTTTATGAAAACGATCGTTCTTATGTGTCTGTTCGTCGGCGTTTTCGACTTGAGTTCGGATTACGCAATATTCGCGAGTGTCCCAGCACAAATTTGATCAAGCAATGGTTAGTCAGATTTAGAAGTACTGGCTCAACACTAAAATCTCGACATAAGGGACGTGCACGGTCTGTGCGTACTACAGAAAACATCGAACGGGTGAGAGCGTCTGTGCGAGCGGATGCAAGAAACTCAACGCGTAAACGAGCTACGGTTAATTCAGACCGTTACATCTCTATGTTAAGGGATTTCCTGGCACCGAAACTTCATGAATCGCATGGTTACAACAACAACACATGATTTCAGCAAGACGGGGCCACCTGCCATACAAGTAACATGACCCTGGCAGCTTTGCATGAAATGTTTCCTCAAAAATTTATATCGAGGCGGGGTGATATTGCTTGGCCTCCCAGGAGCCCTAACTTAACTCCAGCTGACTTTTTTTTGTGGGGTTACTTGAAAAGTAAAGTGTACTCAAATAACCCGGCAACCACAGCAGAATTAAAGGAGAACATTCGCCAAGAATTCCAAGCAATATCTTCGCAACTTCTGACGAAAGTCTTTCAAAATTTACAAGCAAGGCTGGAAGAGTGCCGTAACCGCCATGGACGACACCTTGGTGATTTAATTTTTAAAACGTAAAATTTATTTATTTGACATACTTTCTAAATATACTTTTTATTTCAAAACACAAAAAAACACCAATTATTTCAATTTTCAAAAATGCATTTATCATTGGCCCACCCTGTACTTCTTATTTCTTATATTTCACTACGTACCAATGAGCCTTATACTTACATTTTTAACATAGACAAATAGTTATACAGTGGCTAATGGGCGGTAAATTAAAGTCCTTTTTTGAAGTCGCTTAAAAAATGCAGAGATACTTAACATTGTTAAAATGACAGTTAAAAATAAATGCCTCTTAAATTGAACTGATAACGAGCATTTAAACTCGCGTGTCTTACATTATTACTTTAATTAATATATTGATGAATAAATTACATACGGGTTGAATTATGCTATGATGTAATCTGAGTAAATGTTATCAAAATAAAGGTAGTTTTTTATGTCAAATGCTAAGCCTCTTTAAGATATCCACCCGTATTCGATTGAAACCCTGTTGTCAAAAATAGACGAAAACAATCGTTGAAACCTGAAACTTCAATCATTAAATCATTATTGACAGTCACCGAAGTTTGGTTAACCCGAGTGATCGCCGTCACCTATCGAGGTACGTGTAATTATTTTTTTCAAGTTAAGTCATTAGGAATATTAATAGACGAGACGTAGGTACAGTCACGTCTAAAAATATGCATACATTTCGGGACATATGTCAAAGGAATAAGGATCAAAATTGTATATATAATATTATTAGAGCCGACCGTACTCGTACTAAAGTTGTCAAATATGGGGACATTTATTTGAATCTATCTATTACTTTTGTTGAAAAAATACCACAAAACGACTAAGTAATGATAAAAATATATTATGTACACAATTACTTTTAGAATACCTACCTATAAATAATTAATAATTTAATGTAAATAAAGCGTCGGAAGCCGGTAATCTGTTTAATGAAAAGGGGCCTGCTGCACCACTCCCTCATTCAACTACCTACGCGTTGTTGGGAATTAGTAAAATTTTAATTATATAAATTCTTACAAAAGTTTCTATGGCAACATGTTCTTTCACATTATTTATTTCGGGGTTTATTTATAGTGGCATAGTTATAATAGGTAATGTTTTGATGCTTGGATCCCATAAGAAAATACGAACTTTAAAACAGATATAAGTAGGCTACATTGATGAAATAACGAAGTGCCTAATTAATTGATCGCAATTGGAAATTTCTAGTATTCCAGGTTAACGTAATAAAATCGTCCCACCGGCTTCTAATGCCAATCCATTTTATTTATTTATGGTATTAAATAAGTGTCAATCAAGGTAAACATCACAACTTTTGACACGTAATTCCAATAATCGGCACCTTCATTGCCATGGATCAACATTGAAGGTGACCGTGTCATGTAATGTGACGACGTCGATTACTAGGACATTTACCTTAATATAATTTGTAGAATAAAAATGTTTTATTGTTTTTAAGGTTACTTTGTCAACTAAGCTTATAGTTTTGTCATGTCTGTACTGTCACAGGTACATTAAAGCCGCCGCCCGACAAATCGACATTTTTGTCTCATATGTCCCGTTCTAACATTTGGAAAGTCATTAAAAAAAACAACTGGTAATAAAGCGTAACAAAAAATTTTACTTAAGCTAATTAAAAGAGCATGTGATCGGAGAAGAAGTTCTTGAGTTATTGAAAAACTAGTAAAAATATCCCCCTTTGTTTATCATGACATTCATGACCATAGTTTATGCAAGTTTTAAATTTAAGTAAATAAAAAAAATGTAAATATGTTATAATGAAAAATAATAAAGGTTGAGCATGGTCTGATAAGGATGGGTTGGTTTATTTATTTATAACCTTTTTAAATATTTGACGTTTTTTTTTCTATTAATTCTTCGTATTAAAATTTGTATAAATATTATAACGTACCCAGGTTTTGAATATCAATTACAATAGTTATTCTCAATGTCTACATCATTATCGAAGTTTCATAAAATCATTAACGATTTTAAACTGAAAAATAATATTGTACTTGTATTAATTATTACCGCCACTTGTGACATTTCATGATGATATGAACTCAGCTAAAAACTGAAATCACGTTTATTTTGGCTAGACCATACTTACCCGTTCTGCTTAATCCTACGGGACAAATAGTCAGACGGATACCTATTGCAGGGTCAGTGACATGGAAGAGCAGGGAACTTTGATAATCACATTTTTGTTTGATTTTAAACGCTGTATTCTCATACCACTCATGAATAATCATAATGTGAGACACACTGTGAGTATTATCTACACCGTGGTTGTAGTAAATGTATCTAATACGGTCTATAAATATAAACCAAGCATAGAAATTTGTAGGTTTTCTTAAGTTACTCTTAATTATGACCTGCCACAGCTATTTTTTAAGTTTTCAGAACAGAAACGACCCTCTCGTTTTATTTTTTTAGTATTACATTATGGGCCAAATTCTTGTGTATAGATTTTTTTACTGTTAATTATAATTTAAACTTATTGAAATGTGAGTATTAGACTTACACCCGGTTATAAAAAGTAAAAAAAACATGCAAAGTAATTCAACCCATATTATCAATGTTATCATGAAGACGTGAATTTTAATGCTCGATATAAAAAATGCAATGAATAGTAAAATACATGCAATATTGTGGCCGTTAGTCATATCAAGCGCGATTTATCTTTATAGGTAAAATAGATTATTCGACAACGTCAAGCAAGAATTAAATTTAAATAAAGCTGTATTATTCGTCGGTGCATTATTCATAACTGATAAATAATAATTAATAATCTTGACCTAGATTTTTTAGTGCCAATAGGCGATCACTAATCGTGATTGCCTCGAGTGTTAACACAAACAGGAGGGCTACTATGATCTCTTAAATACGATTCAGTGTAGGTTCGCCAGTTTTTGACAATTATTCTATGGAACTGACACATTGCGATTCAGATTAGGTCCTAAACTGGATCGCATTAGTAGATCGTGGTAGCCCCCTTGCATAGTATTATTGGGTGGCTTACCTTAATACGAACTCGATAGCGAACCAAATGACGACGACGGTTTCCATATAGAAGAGCACTATTCCGGCGCGAGCCTCGTACTCCTCGATTGTGGAGAACACGGACAAAGACAGGCACATGAACACCATGAGGAACCTGCCAGAAAAACATGCATTTTAATATTTGTATAAATTAACGCTTTAAGAATAATGGCTGTCTTATTAGTAGTCACCCCGCCTTTGAAGTTGGGTTCTAATCCGGGTAAGAGTATTTTTCTCCTCAGTTTTATTTTTGTTTCTGTATGTATCGATTTATCTGTATAATTAATTATACAGTATATATAAATACTATGACTTCATTCCTATAGCCATAACCTATTTACAACTTCTCTCTGAATAGATCTGTATAAACGTGTAAATTTTCGTTATCGTTGTTCCTTGTGTGTTTATTTAAATGTTTATAAATTTTATTTTGTCTCGGGCAAATAGCATGTAGAATCAGATTCTATTGTTAAGGATACACCTCTTTAGAGTATTATATTCTTTGGGATACACGGATAAACGAAACAACGTATATTTTTAACAATAACTTCTGAAATTAAAAAAAAAAACGTGTCTTGGTGGCTTTTTGTAAACTACCATTAGGTAGATATAAACAGTATAACTAGATGAAAAATGTCGACGACTTCCTCGTACACCGCATCTGCGACACAGTGAGAAAATGCCGCCAGCATCCTCGGTACAATGCCACAAGGGCCAATCTTAATAGATATAAGATTTAATTTATGTATATAAATTGTAGTTTTAGTGATATAATTCACAAGTAATGTAAGCTGTTTTTGTCAATAAAAAAGGCTGCGTTATATAGAGGCAGGAGCTGCAGGGGCGATCACCCATAGAACATTAACATTACTGTGTCCCGGACATTCACATTCACCTCACGTTTTACTGTTACTATAAAAGCGGTACCTAAAACTGTAAAATCACCCACATAAAAAATAACTTCGCGATTGTTTTAGGTGACAGACAAAGTTATTTTCAAACTCAGGATGTGCTAGGTCTGCAAACCATAGTTTACAGTCAACATCAACATCACAAAACTATATCGATATACCTAGTTTTATGGTCAATATGTCTTAATGTGTGAATGTGAAGGTTTCATCAAGTCAACTCGTAACAAACTTCTGCTAAGAAAAAGTAAAAACAATATCTGGTAAGTTTAAGGACTTTGTCGTGCCTAACAAACGTGTCACACCATCCTCATCAGAACCGGTGATTAATTTACTCGCCACTAATTTGAATTCGCGAAAATTGTTACACTCCAACTTTATGTTATATCAACGCAAGCTACGTAGCCAACGTTATTGGTAGGTAGGGTAAATACACAAATGTGGCTTTTAAGCTAATTTATAAGTTAATATTATTCAAATATAATCAAACAAACCATTTGTAATAAAACATATTTTATAACCTAAAAGAGAATAGGTATGCTGTCAAACATTTACGAGTACCTTGTATTAGAAACAACAATTGTGAATGTTAATAGAATGACTGCTTTCACCTAGATCATTAGCCTCAAAATAAATTTATATGTACCTCCTACCTAATCCTTCTTCCACAAACGAACTTTACTCATCAACATTGTAAATTTATAAACAAACACTGGAACAGTTTTGAATTGTTTTTGTAAGACCAAACTAAAGTTATCCTTAATATGCACTTCAACAGGACCATCTATTAAAATGCCGTACATATACATACATTATTTATTTGTACATATAGATACCTACAGCTAACTAAAGCTTGGAACGAATCCAAGAATATTAACTTAGTATTCGGCTGAACTAGTACTGGGTAATTGTGCGAGGCAAAATAGGGTCAATATAGGTAATAATAGTTTATCGTTTTTGTTATAATTTGAACTTTTACTAACTCATGATCATGAATATAACATTTGTAAAAGATTGTAGACAATTACGGTTCGATCGTAGGTATCACTTTAACGTCTCATTTCATATGCCATAAAATAAAGTGCGGAATTCCGATACGCCACAGAAGGCTTGCCGCCAACCACGCACGAAGTGTTGCCTGTCTCTCGCACGTAAGTATGATAGGGAGGCAACACGTCAGTCGTGGTTCGCAGTAGGCCTTCAGGCTGTAAACGGAAAAGTTTACAAATGATCTGTAATCTGTAATCCTCTACCTTAGGAGCTTAGTGTAACAAAATGTGTCTCACCAATCATGTTTAGGTATACGATTACAAATCTAATAAAACGCGTGTAATCTAACATTGAATTAGTTGCAACGGCTAATACAAATAAATGTAGGTTTGGCCCCTCTGTTTACCATCTTAATCTTCATAACACAAATTCTCGGACTCAAGAATTGCTGTGAATACGAAGAGAATGTTATGTGCAAATAAAGACATTGGGAAACTGGGATAACATAAAATATACAAGGAAAGGACGAGATAAAATAAAATGTAGAGTCTTGTTTACAAGCAAAGGAAATCGGGTTAATGTTCAAAGTGGACGACTTACACAATCATATGATACAGGACGGCCTTAACACCCCTCGGCCGTTCCAGGAAATTGTAGAACTTGGATTGTAGGCGGCGGTAACGCGCGTCGCGACGCGTGGCGCGGTAGCTGAGCGGCTTGCCCAGCAGCGACATCCGCGGCGTCGCCAGCCGGTCGCCGCCGCCAGGCTTACTCTCACTGTGAACAACATCGCACATCACTGCCACTTCAATTATATCCGCACCGCTTATTCGTTCAACTATTTCTTTTATCCTTTTTCCTAACCCTCACTTTTTACGTGCTTCATGTTATTCGTATTGTGTAGGTACCTTAAAGAGTTCTTGATTTCCCGAGTAGCCTCTGAATAGGCCTTATACGGAGCCCCGCACCCTACTCTTGTGTCGAGACGCTGTCAATAACATGTAGTAACCATCGTTTTGACTATTCGTATGTGCGCCCGGCCACGTGAATAGAATTAGTAATGAAAGCGACTATCGTACGATAACACTTAGTGTTTATATCTGATAAATAATAATTATGTTATTAAAACATAATCATATCAGTAAAATTTATACAACCTATTGGTAGATTGGTGAATAAATATTACCAGATGATCCATAAAAAAAGGAGAAATTATGGAATGGGTGTTTTTGGCTTCGACGGAATGCTCCGTTCGTTTTGAAATGCGGTAACACTTTGCTCTATTCGAATAAGATTTAACTTTTGTTCATAGAGATTGTATGAAATACATATATTATATGGGCCGTGATGTGATATAGATTTCTGATTTCCGATAAATCCGTTTCCTGCTTCTACATGGCAAAAGAAGCAGTAAATAAAAGGGTGGGGTAACTAAGTAAATATATTTTTCACCACACTGCCCGTAAACACGCTGTTTGTCCTTCAATTTCAGAGCGCAAAACTGTGTTTTAATCTCTAGAGGTTAAAGTAATTTTTTTTTAATCTTCTGGGTAGACTAAAGCAATAACTTATACGGCCTGAGAGTGCAATAAGCTTTTTGACGTTTGAACTAGACAGTACGTTCGAAAACTCAATAGTTTCAAACAGATTCATACACACGAACCTTTCATAATATTATATTCAACATGCTAAAATCCAAATTAAATACCACATTTTGTTGTAAAAGGCTTTTCATTCAAAGTTCTAAAAATACGACAAATAAAAACAATAGGAAAATAAAATTGTTGACACTATGCAAATTTCAGAACGCATCCGAATATTTTTTTCTTTTAAAATCTAAACGAGTTCGGTCGTGTTTTGTTTTCTTTCACTCTTAATTTTCAAGTTTTCGGGTAATTGCGAGATGCGAAAGTGGGATAATTCTGAAAATCACAGAAAAATCGCCAATAACTAAATCAGTCTCATTTTGGAATTATCCTGACTTTTTAAGCATTGCCACACCAGGATAAATATTTAAGGTTATTGTTTTATTATTTGTTGATTTGTTTATTTTTTGGAAGTTGAGGACTTGCAAATAAATACCTTCTAATTTGTTATGTTTGAGTTTTATTTCGCATGTTTCCTCGCTTTAGTGTGGTGAAAAATGTTGTGTTTCACTCGGCAGCAAAGCTTGTTCAACTCTCGTGCCTTAAAACCCTCGCATCGCTCAAGATTCCATTTTAAGAAACACCTGCTGCGCTCGTGGTTCAAATTCTGGAATCTTTCTCTTGCTCGGGTATTTACATTTTGGCCTGTAGTCTTAAGAGTAGGAATTAATCATAAATTAATGACTTATCCGAGTATTAAATTAAAAAAAGTCTCATCATGTGCGGATGAAAAATTTCCTCATTAGCTCGTTATAAATTAATACATTGTACCTACAATTTAGGCATTTCTACATTGACTAAGTAGGATATTCTACATGGCAAATTGACAAACTAAATAACACTAATCACACTAAATAAGCAATCAGTATAACAGTTAAATAACTTTATATAGATTTATTTTATATTCAGATTCACGTGACAAAAATGGTGAGTGCCGATTTGCTGACAATATTAGGCAGATTTATCTTACTTCAAAAATACCCAGCTAATAAACCGTTCTCGCGTTTATCATCGCATAGTGACGCTTTAAATAAATTTGACCACAAATAATATTTAATTCCTTTTTTTGCTCGATAAGAGATATCAGCGAGTATGAAATTCAAACACGAGCAAGTGAAAGTATTGTTGTAAAATAGAATCCTGAGCGTAGCGAGTGGTTCTAAAATTGAATGCTGAGCGTATCGAGTGTTTAACATATAAGAAGTAAAATACCTTTGCACCCGTGTGTACACAAAACTTTTCTCCTCACGAGGCTCTTCCTCACATAGCGAGGAAACTCAAAACAGGATTAAGTAATGCTACTGCGGGCTACGCTTCAAGGTGAAATGATGTAATAATTATATAATATTAATTAAAAAATATAAGAAAACATATAGGTTTTCTAGGTATCTAAAGCAGTTTTGGTGATATTAATCAATCACTAATTATTATCTGATATGGGATTCCCAAGAATGTGAGCTTGCCTAAGATCATTCGTGTAGTCTAGAAAACCGACATAAGTATTTTTTGCGATTTGACTTCCGAATGCTCGCAAATAAATTCAAAATCAATTTCCCAATATTTCAAAAGAATTTTTCCTGAAGAGAGATTTCGAATACGAAACAGTTTTAATCACAAAGATTTTTTCACTATTAAAGATAAGGACATTTTGTGTGTTTTCAACAATGGCATTCTGTAACTAAATGCAGTGTTTGTGAATGTCTATTATCGAAATAGAAACAACGCAAAATTGAATTTTTAACAGAAATCATATTGATATAGATATACTATTGATTTACTGCTGGTATCATACAAATAAGTTACTTGTAAAATTGCAATTAATTATTGATATTATCTAGTTAACTGAGTACCTAATAATACTTGTACATGCCTTGTTAATGCATCAGCGTCCAAACCAGTCCCAGAGCGATGAGGGCTGAGGAAAGTTACGTCACGGACGTCAAGAAGCCAGAGTGAATAAAATCTATCAGGAAACGCGTTACTTAGAGAATACTGGTGTTTAATCGTTGGAATACCGAAGTGTCAAAAAAAAGTTTGTGTGAGTCTTAAGTTTTTCACGAATTTGAGCATGTACCTAGATGTGAAATCAATGTGTCCTATGAAAATTGTACATTAGTCAATCTCGGATACATTTTTAGTTCTTTTCTTAATGTATAATATAAGTATTTAACTCCTGTAGCGATTGAGTGACGTATTTCAACATTGTTGCTAAAGTTATTAAGAGCCATACTTGTGATTTCATTTTTGTTCTTTGCACTTAGATAATTAGAGACGAGTTTGACAATGCTGTAAATCATCTGAAAGACGGAAAAGACTGCAGGCAAAGATGGAATTTTTATAGAGTTTATAAAGTACGCCAGTTGTGATATCCTTAATTTTAACATTTTCGTAAAATGTGCAATTGGATAGTGGTTGAGTGTAGCAGGGGAGGACTTAAACTATCCATAAATATTATAAATACAATTCATCCGTTTTGCTGACTCTGTTGGCTGAAGGCTCAAAAATAACAAGACTTACAAAAAAAAATTGTCAGACATGATTAGCGCCTATCAACGAATTTGGCCTTATAATCAATATTAATAAAACCAAAACTCAAACCAGTATCACGTCATAGACCAATCACTTTGTACAATAGTACAACAGACCCGGTGACAAAATTTAAATACTTGGGTAGCATTATTACAAACGACTCCAGGTCCAGATATACATAAGCACCTAATCATTACTAGCCATGGGTAAAAAAATATTGAACGCCAAAAATATCTACTCAAAGCCAGGATATCAGGTCATATCAAAAAAAATCTCATAAAAGTGTACATCTGGAGTATAGCTCTATAAGGTTGTGAAACTTGGACATGAAACAGCGTGATAGAGATTGTTTGGAAGCATTTGAGATGTGGTGTGGGCGGCGGATGGAGAGAATCAGCTGAACTCAAAAGTAACCAACGAACAAGTGCTCAATTCGGTTAAAGAGAAGAGGTGCCTATTATTTTCAACGATAGTTGATAGAAGAGGAAAGATTTTAGGGCACCTTCTACGATACGATGAATACATTAAAACCATCATAGAAGGGAAAGTTAAGAAGGGCCGAGAAGGACATAGATGGACTAGGTGAAAGAGAAAGTAGATGTCGTGTCGTATCAGGCAATTAAGGAGAAGGCCGTAGAAAGAACCACGTGGAAGTTGCTCCACTGACAAGAGTCCTGCTCTTAAGCTTAAGAAGAAGTACATAGGCACTAGGTACGTATACGTACTACGTAAGCTGAAATACTGCTGGAATTGGTGCCATGATTGCTGAAATAAAGAAAACATTTTTATGATTTATGTCGATGTGTTTAATTCAAACGGTTGTTTGATTACTTTTTTTTTATTTAACCTGTGATCTATTGACAATACTTGAAATAAAAGTTGTACCTTAGCACCCGTTTCGTTAATGAGTGTATTCTTTCATTTATTAAAATAAATGTATACCTATATTTGGACTTAACTTTGAATTAATTGGAATGAACATTTTATTTTCTGTATCTACCTAAATGTATTTTGATCTCTTAAACTCGGACATTAAAACATGCGAATTTGTGGCACCTATGAGCACAGGCAGGCTGGTACAATTTTAAGAACTGACCTACAAGTTACAGCCGACGATGGAAAGTGTATCAGAAATCTAGTTCCCCATAGAAATTTCTTTAGGTACTTAAGTAACTCATTTGTTTGTAGAACAAAACTTGACAGCTTGCAGTACGTGATCTTTACCCCCAACACAAACCGAAGTTATGTGTTTGATCTATCTCTGTTTGTTCAACCTATTACGATGTGTCTAGTTAAGTCAACATTATTTGCGCGAAAAAATATATTTTATGTGTGAGATGATTGTGGCTCATATTAGGCGTAAGATACAGCTAATGTTTTATCTACGTCTCTACTCGATCAGCTTTTTTTAAATTATCATTTTAGCCTACTACTTACTAGCACTGAAGCTCAAACAGGTTTTTTTATTGTTATAAAGAATATTTATCTTCCCTCGATTTTTTTTTGCAATATCGAGAGATTGGCAAAATTAAACAGACTTAACTGTTAGTGATAAGATTAAATAAATATAATTACAAACTAAATCATGTGCCGAAACTGACAGAAAAGTTACAAGAATGCAAATCATATACTAATACCAAATTTTCTTATATCATACAGGTATTATTCATCAAAAGAACAAAAACTAATAATTATAAATATTCGGACGCCAAAGAAAATGCATTAATTAAGATAAAGTATTAGGTATTAATAATAGCTTTATAATTTCTTGATTATGCGACTGATTTTAAGAAGTTAACATCTTAGTGAGAATACTTGTCGATAACCATTACGTATTGATGTTTCATTTTGTTATGGTCATACAGTCATCACATCACAATGGATAGGTAGGTACTTACTACAAAAATTCATCATATCATGACTTCAATGATACAATAATCCAATGATTGGAAAAAGTTTTAGTCAGGGTATAATAAATCTTCTTACTTTAATCTAAATACAAACTTACCATGAAATTTAGAGATACCTAATTGAATTCTTGTTCGCACTGTGAAGTGTCTATAGGCACCATATTGCTATTACCTTTTTATGGAGTCTTCGAGTTCATTTATATTTTCTACGCTTTTACTCAGTAGCATACAAACATACGGGCCGTTAGATAATACGAGTAATTAAATAATTCATTGCCGCTTTCAACATTCTACCACCGCACCGCTCGTCATCGACAGCATCAAGATTCATCCTTACACCCTGGTAGGTGAAGAGTAACGTAATGTGCGCTTTAAGAGGAATTTCCTCCCGCATACGCTCCGGCTGCGGAATGCACTCACTGCCCAGGTTTTCTCAAGGGACTACAGTATAAGATCTTCAAAAAAGGAGTTTACAAGTTTTTATAGGGTCGTCAACTCGCGTGTCAATCCTCGGGAGTTTCAGGCGTCTATAGGCTACGGCAGCTACTTACTTTCAGGCAGGCTTTTTGCTTTTCTGCCACCGTTGTGGTATAAAAACAGTCCTATAAACGCCTGTTATTCCATGGATGTTACTGCACGTTGTCAACCCGTCTAAAAACAGCAGAATGGGTCCCCCATTATCCACATTTCCCCAACACACCACATCCATAGATAACACAACTGCAGGGACACAACACACACATTGTAGTTATACAATCACTATCTATTAGAATGCGATCATTCAGTTTACAGCTACAACGCTCTGACAGCCAAACAGATCATCAGCGAAGGCCTAGTACCAATTTTGTTCTACCTAGTTACCCACCTACTCTATTGGAGTGAATTAGGAGTAGCTAGGTATGTAGTAAATATGTAGTTGATTTTAACAAGTGAGGTTGTGATAGCAATGACCTTTAAACCTTCCTCGGGACATTGTTCGGGTCGACTTTTTAAGACGGGAGGTACTTATACTAGTCACCGGATATAAGTTTTGTCATCCGGGATGAAAATGACAAATATCAATATTGAAATTTATTTGAAATCTAGGATTTTTTAAATTATTACGGCACTTATCATTAAAGGTTGTTGGCAGAAACTGGATGCGACAAGCGACAGGGTAAATGGCGAATTGTGAGAAGCCTATTTCCAGAAGTGGAATACGGTAGACTGATGATGATCATCAGTGGCTCCGGGCACTGTGTTATTTGTTTTAATTTCCACATACTGAATCTAACTTAGAAAATATGATCACATTTTTTACAAAATTGGTGTTACTCTTCAAATGCAACTGCTAACATAGTCTATATTATGTATAATTATAGGGGATGTCTCGTTTTTATTATTGTATCATGTACCTATAACTTAATTGTATTTATCTTTAAATGATGAAGCCTTTTAAATGTCGAAACTGAATAAACAATACAGGTATACAGGATGGCCCATTCAAATAGGTCAGTATGGGAAAGTCTGAAACTATAAGACATACGAAGATTTGATCTTAGGAATCATGTCACCGATTTTGATAAAAATAAAAACTGCATTCATACATTTGAAAAAAAACTGTACCCAGCTAGGGAATCGAACCCGGTTGTTTTGAAAAAATTAACTTACACAATTTCTATTCAGATATCGTTTGTGTAGGTCTTAAGCAGTAAATGTCTCTCTAAGAAACATTATGTCTAAAATGAATGAAATTCATTGTTTTCACGTACTTACATTTATTTTACTAGGTGTTTATTGTGTAAATCTTAAGAAAAAAAGATTGTTTTTTCATATTCATCAACGCAGTTTTCCTTATTATTAAAATCGATGACATGGTTCCTGAGAACAGATCGTCGTATGTCTTATAGTTTCAGACTTTCCCATACTGACCGATTTGAATGGGCCACCCTGTATAACTAGATGGATCTAATCTCAATTATTATCGTGCTTAGTGAGCTAAGTATGTGTGCTATCTGGGGGGCTCCCACGATCTACTAATATTATTCAGTTTAAGACCTAATCTGAATCGCGATGTGTCAGTTCCATAGAATAACTGTCAAAAACTGACAAGTCGAACCTAAAATGAATCTCATTTAAGAGATCGGGGTAGTCTCCCGGTAGTGCTGTGACCAACATTCACTCTACAGTCGCCTCTCGTTAATTCGAAACTCGAAGGACCTATCCAAATATTACGATTTATCGAGAGTTTGAAATATCAAATGGTCGGAAATATTCGGGAAAAAAAATAACAATATTAAAAGATTAGAAGTACATACATGTACCTACAAACATAATGTTAATTAATTATTAGTTTTCGATTAAGTCCTTCTTTTCAGCAATCGTCAAGCATCTATACTTTCTAGGACTCATAACTAACGTAAACTTTTAATCTGTACACATAACCAACGAAAAATAATTTAACTGAGTGGCAAACAAATATGTAATTAACAACAAATGCTTGTGCAACTTTTCTAAAATGTAGGATACTTGCCTCTTTAATCTCATAACTTTGAATTGGCGAATGTTTGACGCCCATGAGTTCGAATTAACGCGTGGTTTTGTTGTGTAGCTATTACTTTTTTGTTTTAATTACCAAGTGTTTAAAAATGTATTGATTTTTTTCGAAATAGCAAGAGATCTTCTAGGGAACTCGTGATAACTTCGAATTATAGAGAGGTTCGAATTATCGCAGGTTTGAAATAACGAGAGTCGACTGTATTTCATTTTTGGCAGTGCCGCAGTGAATTTATAGGTAATGTAAGGTGTTATAAGTAGAACCAGTATGAGTACCAATATTAAACTGACTATATAATTTTGTCTAGAAGCCAGCCTTCAATAGTCGTTGGGAAAAATGTAAACAAACCTAACCTAACTTGTATTGAAAATGACATTGTGTTTAATTTTCAATGTACCTACGTCATTGCACACTGTTCAATCCATGTGTAATTTAACCAATTCTTACCTTTACATGATCGCAAACTATGAAAACAATAAAATAGTGTTAGATTAGATATTACTTCGAACGGGTTGTTTACATGGTTCGCAACTTCTATTGGCGGCGACTTGAGGTACCGAGTTTTAAACTGAGTTTACACTTGCCAGTTATTGCCGCAAGTTTTGAGACGCAATTATTGGTAGGAGTGAGTGGAAATTATCTGCAACTCTTTCTTACATACCTTTAACTATGTTTCGAAACTTGCAGCAATAAATTGCAGGTGTAAACTCAGCTTTACAAATCAAACTTGAAATTTACTAAGTATCAGTGTATACTTTTACTGACTAACATTAATGACAGAATAAAACATTCTCATACGAAGAAGATAAATATAATTATTTCAAATTAGATGTTATACCGGAACTATGATCGGGGTGAGCAATCCAAATGTGTCAGTCGGGAGAAACCTAAAACTATAACAAATAGGTACTATTTTTTGAAGAACCATAGCGTCGATTTTAGTGACAAGTAAAAATGTAGGTACGCATAGTGAGAAGGGACTATTTATTAATGTAATGACATTGGAATATCATATAACATTATATTTTGATACCAAAAATATCTTGAAAAAAACAATAACAAAAGGTTTTTCATAAGAAAATTACTATATTATGAATTTGAGAATGAAGTTAAGTATTTCTTGTCACAAAAATCCATGGTTTGTAAGAACAAAATTATCTATATCTTACAGGTTTTAATTTCTTTACACTAACCCATTTGATTGATCACCCTGTATAGGTCAAGGGACTAATTCCTTCAATAAGTATAGAAATTATTGATACGTATTAAGCACCTATGCATAGTTACTTGAAACAGGTCTAAAGAATATTTTTCGGGTTAAGGATTTTTTTTAATGGTACATTTAAACCCTAATTAATAACTGAAAAGCCGAAAAAATATAAAACCGTTAGAATCGACCCCATTAAAAAATGTGGCAGTGGCAGAGATTATTAAGGTTTTAAAATAATAAGAAATAGGTACAACTTCATACCCCGGATGTTACGGTTCTTAAATAGTCAAATCAAGGGATTGAGATATATAGTTTAGCCTCTTAAGGCCCATTCTATTTTTAGAACCAGTGAATAATAACCCATTGTCCTAAAAAAGGACATTTTATTTTTAATTTTAGGCCCTACAAAATAAAATTCATATTTCTTTGAAAAATATGACGTCATGGGCCGTTATGAGTAAATTTTGTTGTCCTAAAAATAGGACGTTGGGCCTTACGAGGTTAGGAGAAGATTTAGATACATACCTACTCGTTAATAAGTACTTAGCTGTGCTCACACTGCAAACGTGTTTACACCCACGGGATTAGTTCTGTGTCAAATCATATACCCTTCACAAAAGGAACGTCTTCTTCAGGTCGAGTTTATAAAATACGACACACAATTTTTTACCTTAATTCAATGGTACCTATAAACTGAAGAGATGTGCATAAACTTATGGACAAGCCAACAGCCAACTAAGCTAATATCCGAATTTGTTCAGAAGGGTAGACAGTTAAATATTCTATAGACGAATAAACGAAGTTACTTACATTCGCAGTTGTATTAGAACGTAATGAAAAACCATTAAAAACAGATTTTCCGAAGAAAGAAATAAACGTATTCTAGACAACTCTCATGAATCTATTTTACAAAGTAGCATTCATAATAACTAATAGTGTTCTCAATAATTTGTTTTAGAAAAGGGAAATTTCTATGTTATATACCTATATAAGCCGACAAAGTATTTAGCTTTAAATATACATTTTAACTAAGAAACCTATTCATATCAGACATTAATTTGCACCCAGCCGGCAAGTAGTTAATATTTGATTAACATAGGTGTTGGTTACTCGGGCTCCGAGAGTGCGTCGTAAAATGAGGGTATTAAGGTAACTTAAGTTACGAAGCTACTTGTTGTGTGCTCATGAATACATCATTCAAGTTAATTTTCTTTGGCACGCTAATTAACCTGACTCGACAACAAAGCACATTTTGCATAACTGACATAGGCATAGGTACCTACAAACATTTGTTATTCTTATACAAATTCAAAGTTCACCTACGATGTTTTAAATAAAAAAAACGATGCTTATCATTAAGGCGCAAATACCTAATATCTAATAAAAAAATCTATTACTGTTTCAAAAGCTATCTACGTGTAGCAAATAATAAGAAAGTTAATTAATTGGATTGATATTTTATTTCAAACGAAAAGAACAGAAAACTGAAAAATAATTTAGTTTTCTACGCAAGAACTACGAATATTGCGAATGAAATTAAAAAGTAGGAGTATATATTACCTATGTCGTATAGCATCTTCATGTACACGAACACGCCTTGCCGATTTCATTTTCACCTAAACATTTTATGCCAATCAATACAATTTTATATAAATATGCGCATGTTATAACATAACTATTTGTTTGAAACCAAATTAATTTGTTTATCTATTTTTGTGACCGCATAATCTTATTTATTTTGTCAATTTATTAAGTTCGCGGCAATATTGAGAGTTCCCGCGCCGGATAAAATTCTCCGCTACGGCCCGTTGTCTCCGGACAAAAACAAAGACTGGCTCTCAATACGAGCTCGTGAATCATGTGCTATACGTCCTATAGACGCAACGGCTATGAGGTTGCAGGGCCTATTGCTGGGATAACTTACATACATAATGAAATTAAGGCAATCAAATATTTATAGTTCTTATATTATTAATATAGCGCCTCGTATGCCAAAATATAATTATAAATAGCTCGCAAGCCGCAAGCGTGGAAGGTTAAGAGCCAAAGCGATAATAAGTACCAAAGTTAATCGTAGATATGATATGCTATTACTTTTGTCAGTTAATTTAAATGACATTGAAATTTTAACCCCAGACCAAGCTTGTGTGGCACTGGAATCGTTTAAAATGTAATGTTCGGTTCTAATTTCTACTCTCCTTGTTTAGTAAGAATTTGTTAACAGAAACAATCTACTTGGCTACCTACCCACTACATTTCTGTATTCAAAACATCTGAAGCTGTTATTATGAACACAAGAATTGCATGTCGCGGCGCGGCGGCGCACTGTCGCCCGCTCGCTATCGTTGTTTTAATCGCATTTTAAATTACTTAATGCTAAAAATCTGTTACGGAACTCTACATATCTAAGTAATGGTAAACTATCGATCGAAATATCATAAAAGGTTCGTGCGGCACGAACTGAAATCATTGTTATTAACAATAATTTCGAAGGCACAAAGCACTATGCGTTTCGTAAGTGCATGCTATTTTGTTTGTTTAATGAAAAACGTTCATTAGTTTCATTGACGCGTGATAAACATTCAACAACAGTGTCGTGCAAAAATCGAAACACCAGACATTACTTACGTACCTTAAAATTCACAGCCAATCTAAACAACTGGAAACTGACATCCATAAATATTTACATTCCGGTAGACGTGAGACGCGTAATCGCGCGTGATATAGGTGGTGATGTATTATAGTGTGGTGCGGGGCGCGGCGGGCACGCGGCACGTGGGATGCGGGCCCGGTGCGCCGGCATAATAGCCGCGCTGCAGGCTGGCGGGCGCAGCGTGGGGACGCGGAGAGCGGCCGCCGACTGACGGCACGCCGCCGCCGCCGCCGCCGCCGCCGCCGCCGCCGCGCCGCGCGCCACCGCCGCCCTCGCCCGCTGAAGCTCGGCCGCCCGCCCGCCCGCGCACCTCTAATTCTAATTGTTGGCCTCCTCCAGCGATTCAGGTCATCGTACCTGCACTCGAATTCGGCCCTAAACGAAAAACTCGGTTATTATTTGCATATTTAATATCCCTTCTTCTGATTAAATTTTTATTGTAATGAAAGTCGAACTTTCATCCACCAATATTACACGTAGCCATTTACACCCAACTACTCAGATTCGAGACTATTACGAGTAAGTCAAAAGTTCAAACCTATTAACGCGAATCGTGAAATAAGACGTTAAGTCATAATTTCCGAAAGTGTACTGTTACTGTGACTGGAGCCGCCGAATACTTTCTTATATCACGCAATGCCGGTGAATAGGCTACGAAAACAAAATGTAGGTAGGTGATTAATACAGGTATGACTGAGCCTTGTACGTGATACCAACATAATAAAAAAAACAAATGCAAGTTTTTAGAAGCAAATACTGTAAATAAAAGTTGTGTAAATCTTGGTGTCGTTTTCAGATAAGAATTTAATTATGTTTATACATGAAATAAATAAATTATTTTTGATTATATTAGATTATACTATTTTATCCGCAGGTCAGAAAACTTATTGCAATTTGTATCTGTTGTAAAGATGAAGGAAGAAACTGGATATTAAGGAATAGGTATTAAATATATTACACTAAATTGGCTTAATACAATATGTTTATACCTTTTGTATAATGTACGTATCTTATCGGCAACATTAAATTTTAGCAAACTCATATACCTACGTAAGGTAATCTGTTGGCTCTACACAACGGAAAATCTAAGTGCCTACTTAATGGGGTCGTGCCCTATTGCCCTTTTCGTAAGAATACTTATTATAAAAATAACGTTCTTAATTTATTAGCTGGTTGACAACAGCAGTGCTGCGGACGAAAAGTATTTTCTTTTTTGCTATAAATGGAGATATCTGCGGCCCCTACGCCTAGGCGTAAATCACTGCGAGCCAGCTCAGCGGACTCACGAGGATTCTTATAAAGTTTATTACGTCTTCTGGCTAGAGCCCTCTTTCTCTGCCGACCATATTTCCTATTATATTTTAATATGTACTTTTATCGAAGGAAATATGCTTGGGCCGGAATAACCGTTCGTAATTATAAACCAAGAATAATAAGTGAATTAAAAAAAATAATAGGAAATATTTTGGGACATATTACATAAATCAACTAAGTCCCACGGTAAGCACAATTAAGTCTTGTAATGTGAGTACCAAACCAAGCGACAATATACTGTATAATAGATAGATACAAAATATACACTTAAATAAATACATAGACAGACACGGCCAAAAATATTTGTGATAAATAAAAATACAAATAATGCCCTTGCCGTCCTCGCCGGGTTTCCAAGCCGGAACCTCCAGCTTGGTATGTAGGGTGACTACTCGTACCAACTAGGCCACGGAGACTGACAAAATTGTAAAAGCTGAATTGTAAGATTAGTTGGGATATATACGGACTAATAAAAAACTGAGAATGGTAGAGGTAGAGCGTTTTTAAGGACAGCTTTACACATCAACTAGCAGGACCCGAAGTTAAGCGGAAGACCTTACAGCTTGACTGACCCGACACAATAAAGAAGATATCCCCCTTCAGACTGCAGTCTATTCCAGATTAGAAAGACCCTTATTCAACTGAAAAATAACAGGCGCCTGGGGAAGATGGCTTAACAGCTGAGCTTCTGAAAGCGGGTGGTAAACCGATCCACAGTCCTTCAGAACTTATTTAACTCCATTTAACTGGAACGGAGAACACCAAAGGCATGTAACAGAGGTGTACTGTTCTTCAAAAAAGGTGACAACGCCTTATTGAAGAACTACCAACCCATATCACTTCTGAGCCATAGACATAAGCTGTTATTCAATAGTAGGGGAGAGTGGGTAGGATTCGTACAGCGGGAGCATTCGTACAGTGGTCATATTTCCGCTATCCGACACGCGAACATGTTCATATTTTTATGTATAACGGCCACTAATATGCATAACTCACCACCGAGAAGGGTTAGAAATATGGCAGCTAGTTTATTAAAAAAAATTAAAACGTGTTTTTGACACCTCAAAGTAATTATAAGTCATTTTTAAATGCATTTATTTCAGAAATCTTCGCTCAGTTACCCACGTAATTAAATATACTTCGTAAGCTAATCTTTGAACTATGTATGAAATGGTTTATTTTATGATTAGCATACCGGTTATTCTTATTCTTTGTTTTAACTTTTTCATTTTTGGTTGGGGTACTTTCGTACAGCCAAGAATGTATGAGAATCCTTACTGTACGAATGTACCCCAATATTTTTGTTAAGTGAGAATATTGTTATTTCCAAATGAAGACGTCGATATATGAATAAAATATATGTAAATAAATACAGGCAGTTGAGAACAAAACTAATACTGTGGTAAAAAATACTATGTATGAAGGTACCCCACGCTTTCGTACAATTTTCATTTTTTGGGAAAAACTATCTGACGTTCTTCCCTTACTTTGTATTAGCTCTAAGCCTAACTATTATTAAAGCCAGATAATATAGCCACCAAGCAGCATTGATTTCATTAAAAAATTGGTAGTACTTTTTTTCTACGAGGCACAGAGTAAAAAGTGTACGGATCCTCCCCACCTTCCCCTACATTACATCAGAGGCCGGGAAAATGAGGATTCTCGGCCAAGTTGGTATATACATGTATGGTAGTACATATATGTAGTTGGATAGGTAACGAGGCCGGAAATCCGTTTACACGCCGAGGCATGTATGTATAGTGCTTTTCTCAAACATAAAAAGAAATACAAAAAAAAATGTAAGAGTCTGAACTGGAGAACAGATCCGAAAAAACTCCGGATAAATATAACTGTTTCACAATCTCCGGATGAATATATTCATCGGATAAAATTATTAAAATCCTTTTCCCCTTGCATAGGTATATTTTATATGGTTCAATAATTTCTTTCTCCAAAAGAATATTATAATTCACTTAACTAGAGTAATACATAATTATTAATTAACTAGAGTAATACATGATAACAATTAATTTATCCTTTGTTACTATATTTTTGTTAATAAATGATTTTCCCTTCCCGTTAGGTTAAAAAAAAAAAAAAAAAAAAAAAAAAAAAAAAAAAAAAAAAAAAAAAAAAAAAAATACATAATTATCTTAACTTAACAATATCTTGATACCTACGAAGTGTACGAAAGTTTAGAAGCAAAGTACATAATTATATTGTTTATGCAAAAATAGTGGGTACATTGTTCATCAATGGAATAACTCGAAAATAACCTTATTGTCGTTGCGCGGGTGCGGGCGGAGAAGCTAAAGTGCAGTCCAGCGCAGTGTGACCCGGGGATAAACTGCCAGAGCGCATCAAATACTGGCCATATGCGCGCCTATACTGGCCATTATTTTATTCAGGAATGGTGAAACAGGTCTTAATAAGCCAATGATAATAGCAAAGCAACCAACATGCAGCGGCTACGAATCGTTTTATAAATAAGGGGTATGACGCTAAATTTATGACTGACTTACGCGAATTGATTGTATGTATTACATCAAACACGAGACGTAAGTAGAAGCTACGTAACAAACAGACGTCTGATTATCGTAAACTTCCGTTTGAAATGTAACCAGAGCTCTTGGCTACGTGTACACTTTTTATTTTTATCAACCTTCCATTTTGTGCGACCATTACTGTTCATAAATCATGAATCGGGAAGTTGTCGCTGACCTTTTCGGGATTTGGGGACGAAAATTTTGGGGATTATGGTAATTTTAGAGATAAAAGATCGTTGCAGATGAACAGATGCGGTGCTGGCGGAACGATGTCGCTGAAGTTTTTTGTCCAGTCAATAAATTTTCAACTGAGGAAATATTTATGTTATTAAAAGTGGACTGCTTTGGTTCATCAATGTGCCTACCTATAGTAACAGATAAAGGATAAATACATTAAATTGAAAACAAATAAGTATTGTCTCTTCATTCCTCCTCATACGCTAGATCACATTTCATATAAATAATGTTCGTACCTACATCAGCATCAAATACGTTGTAGCAGTCAAAGTGGCCAAATTGTTAGCTACTTTTGCTGATCTAAAATATTAGATGCTGACTGTATACATGCATTAAGTATACCACCTTCATAATATGACCTACTTTAAGCCTTGTAATGCAGAGCTTTGCTACGAAGTGCTACGTCGTAGCTCGTAGCCAATTTTATAATATTCAGAATGTCATTTGAAATACATTGCCAGCCTAGTGCACACGCAAATGTGTATCTACAGGATGGCAGATATCTATCATTAACTTGAAATAAAAACAACATTTTTTGGACCCATGGATGAAAAGTTAGAGGGAGAGAGACACATTTTTTTTATTCTGGTGATCTTCTTTGATGATTTATGAAAATATTGACTTTAGAAAAAAAATTATTCTTTTTAAGAGACCTATTCCATGAGACTCCTATACACACACACACTGAGACACTATAGGATTACAGCAAATAAAAAAATATTGTTAAAAATACTTCACCAGTTGGCGAGGTACCTACACGAAAAAAAAAATCTAGTGTTTATACCACTTTGTCGGCGTGATTACTATACTTGTACTAAATTGCAGATTTCTAGCACTAATGGCCACTGAGCTAAGCCACTGTCCCTAAAAAATGTGACACAATTTTGATTTTTGTATGGGTCGATGTTTTGTTTTCAATTTCTCATGTATGTATGGATTAAAATCTAACGTGAAAAAGAAATACAACTGCAGCAGATTTTTTTAATATACTGAGTCCAAATAGCAACTACAAGCGTGACAGGGTCGTATGAAACAAGACACTGAAAAGAATTTTGACCCAGTTGTCAATAAGCAAGTCCTAAAGCGGCTGTTCTCTTTCGCACTGAAAGTCTCTTCCGCACTGATTTCTGGCGTGGCATCCTTGTGTGCCGATTTGGATCCTAGGGATGTTTTGGGCTGAAGAAGGTTTTTGAAACTTTTACACCCATTATCGAAGAACAAAATAGTCGACGTGCAATAACTAATGAATCGTTAGCTAACAAACGCTTCAATTGCGTAAAAACGGCGGTGTTCTGACCAGGGATCGGAACCGGTTTTTTAGAAAAACCTCGAAATAGCTCAATATTTTAAAATGTTTTACGCTTTTTATGTAGTATTCAACATTTTATGTAATTATCAAAATCATATTTTTCAATTACTCCATTAACAAAAAAAATATAAACCGAAGAACGAAAAAGAACGGAATTCGAACCGTTCTTTTGTATGGAGCAAAAACCGTTATCCGATCCCTGGTTCTGACCAGTGAGAAATGTTAAAAACAAAATCCTCAATATTCAGCAATGTACTCGTGTTCCCGCCTAATGTCAAAATAGTATTTTTAATAATTTTATAATTGTCTTTGAAAATAGACCTTGACCACCGCTATCTTTTACCATTAAACAAACATTTTTTGTATCTTTTTTTATTTTGGAGATCTTGGAAACGGCATTAACGATTTAGATGAAATTAGCTTGTTGTGGTGACGTCAGTGCGATCACCAACCCGCTTGCCCAGCGTATTTACTATTATGGGTAAAAAAAATCTATCCCTCAGTTACATGTATGGAGAGCCCTAACCCCATTTTTTTTACAATACAGGGTGGAAAGGGACGAACGTTCCTTCCCGCTACCGACCGAGTCTACCAACAATTACGATGAACTTTCAGTATGGGATCAACATCGAAAGCGTACATGGAAAATTGACTTTTCCATACTATTGAACTCGAACTAATCACTCACTTTGTATGAGGGGTTACATTTTTAAAAACATATTTAACTACATCCCGACGTTTCGAACACTTTACAGAGGGTTCGTGGTCTGCAGTGGACAAAAAGTGATGAGTTAAATTTAATTAATATACCGTTTAAACAGTTTTACAAATAAAATGCTAATTGTAGAAATGTAGATAAGTAGTTTACAATTCAGAATTTACCGGTACGAGGGGCGTAATGATAGTCGGTATTACTAAATACGAAGATGAGTGCTCTACTACTTTCATTATTAAAATATTGATAAACTTTTTTTTTTTATACCACGTCGGTGGCAAACAAGCATACGGCCCGCCTGATGGAAGGCAGTTACCGTAGCCTATGGGCGCCTGCAACCCCAGGGGTGTCACATGCGCATTGCCGACCCAATAAAAACTTGTACACTCCTCTTTTGAAGAATCCCATACTAAGTCCAACGGGAAAACCTCGGCAGGGAGCTCATTCCACAGACGGACCGTCCGCGGGAGGAAGTTCCTCTGAAACCGCACGGTGCGGTTTGGTCTTTAATTTGCAGAAAATAATTGTCGGCTGTGATTTCTCAAGTTTTTACAGCAGTCTCTGAAATTTAAAGTTCCGAGCCAGCCCAAAGTCGTCTAGAAGCTCTAGATATCAGAATTTTATTTTCTGACAACTAATCCGAACTACTCAAAAACCATGTTTGTATGCTCATCTAAAATAGCTATGCATATTTATTAAAAATCTACGATAGTAGATTTTTTTGTAAATCTCCGGAGACGCGAACATTACCCAAAATCTACCCATTTTTTTAAGTAGGTGTACCATTTTTTTTAATTATATGGACAAAATGTGTATTATACATATACACGGTGCTCGTGAGCATTCCGAAAGATTTTATGCTGAATTCCTGAGCATATTTAGAGTATTTAATGTTATATAAAATTTCCTGCATTCGGCTTGGTTCCAGAGATAATTAACCCTTTTTCGAAATAAGTTTTTCGACGTAACTTGTCATAAAACTTCTTTTTGATTACAATGCTACCACAATGTGTTCTAATATTACCACACCTTTTGCCTGACAATCTAAAAATAAGAATAGACTTGACGAAAAAACATCTCCCTAGAGGAATCATTTAAAAAATTAATTTAAAAAAAATATAAAAAATCAAATGACTAAAGCTAAAATTTTATTATTTAATTTTAATTATAAAGAGTGGTTCAAAACATATTATTCTGTTATTCTGACATTCATTCTCATTACTTTTTGAACGCCCCTCGTAGATGAGGTCCTTAATATCACTATTAGCCCTACTGAATTCACTAAGCTTATCTTCTTTAGTGTCAGTAGGTACTTGATTTTTATTTTCAGATTCCACGTACTATTTAGCTGCAACCCAGCCACATAATTTCACTCCGTTAATGAAAAAACCCTCATAAAGGAGTAAGTTCGCGAGTCGGAATAAAACGAAATAAAACTTTTGCTCCGCAGCTTAGCATTTCCTCTTAAATTAAAGAATTGGACGTAAAAGCTCTGTTTGTGAAACATTCACGCCTAAACAGTGGAAACTGATCCAATAAGGAAATATTTGTTGAAATACGGGTCAGTACAATATAGTCAGTTTCGGTCTACTGTTTCCGAAATAGCGTTTGATCGTGTCCCATGCGCCTTAAAGTATGTGACCTTACCCTTATTGTACAAAACATTAAAACAATTCTACTTATTCCAGGAAATTCAATTTACATATGATTTGACTTCACATAATACAGATAGCAAAACTTTTTTTTATTTTCTTTCTCACCCCCAATAAATAGCTCTCATATTTAAAATTAATTTATTTACGTTCCACAACCATCGTTGGGTCACACTTTCGCTGACAGTGAAAGAGTTAAGCTGCGTTAACCATACAAGCACCCCGCCTGTCGACGTAGTGTCACCGAAAGCGTTAACTTACATGTGTGCTAAATTTCAACTCAATCGGTCCAGCAGTTTCAGGGCAAATTGGCTGTAACTAAGGGACAGACAGACAGACATGCGAGTGATCCTATAAATAAAAGTTCAGTTTTTTGGACGGCGCATTCAAATGGGTCAGTATGGGAAAGTCTGAAACTATAAGACATACGAAGATTTGTTCTTAGGAACCATGTCACCGATTTTGATAAAAAGAAAAACTGCATTCATACATTGAAAAAAACTGCACCCAGCTAGGGAATCGAACCCGGTTGTTTTGAAAAAATAAACTTACACTATTTCTACTTATTCAGGTATCGTTTGTGTAGGTCTTAAGCAGTAGGTAAATGTTTCTAAGAAACATGATGTCTAAAATGAATGAAATTCATTGTTTTCATGTACTTAAATTTATTTTACTAGGTGTTTATTGTATAAATCTTACGAAAAAAAGTTTTTTTTTTAATTTTATCAACGCAGCTTTCCTTATTATTAAAATCAATGATCATGGTTCCTAAGAACGATCTTCGTATGTCTTATAGTTTCAGATTTTCTCATACTGACCGATTTCAATGGGCCACCCTGTATAGGTAGGTATATATAAATATGAAGGGACAATCTTACAAAAATCAACCCCGTCACACACTAAGTTCAGTTGTGAGCAGGTACTAAGGGACGATATACAGTGTGTGGCCTTGAACACGGGAGAAAAATGAAATGGGCGACTCCTTAGGCTATCCGCAATTCCGCAATAATCCTGTAAAGGTCCCGATGTTTAAAAATTGATAAGTTTGGAGATATTGTTATTCAAAGTTATGGACCCGAAGTACTGGATCTCGGCATCACGATATCGTAGCTTGTCAGTCGCAAGACATCAAGATAGTATACTAGGTACTGAGTCATAATAGTTATTTTGGTTTTATTTTTACACTAATTTAGTACGTTTTTTTAAAGTTTTTGTACATTTTTCAATGTTACAAAAATGATAAGTTATTAATAACTTTTAAGTCAAGTAAAAGAACCCATAATAACAAAATTTCCAAGGAAAAAAAAGATGCAAAAAAAAAATAATGGCTTTACTAAGAGTTGGGCATTATCTAGATAATTAGTTATCTAGATATTATTTTAAATAAAATCATCTCAAATAAATTTATTTGAAGATAATTCAATTGCAAATATTTTAGTTGTCAACTTTTTTATTTAGATAAATTATCTAGATGAAGATAACGGGCCTCGTTTATTCTTGAAGTAAGCTCAAATAAAACATCAGGTCAAACCGTCACTATGACATTGCTCATTAAAGTAAACTTAAGTAAAGATAATTCATCTTTTATTTCAAACGTCAAATAAATTATTTAGATAAACGTTGATTCATCTAGATAAATTCAAAATAACAAATGAAGGATTATTTAATTATTTAAATGAAAGATGATTTAGTTATCGATCTGGTTATTTGTAAAAAGATAATTTTTGCCCAACTCTGGCTATACTTATGTGGAAATGATTGTTGCTTAGCTTATTGCACCATTTTAATTTTCGCCCGGTTGTAGGCCACACACTGTATATGTACCTATATTAGGCTGGCCCGTCAATGTATGGATTTTTTTTGAGCGACAGTTTCACGAGAGGTATCAATTTTTTCCGAAATTTACACACATTCCGAAACGAGTAAAAAAATTTCATGTTTAGGGTTCTACCGCAGTGTAAAGATTCGTTTTTTTTCTATTTTTCCGAAATAAATCAAATGCCTAAATATGTTTACATAGCAATGTAGTGTTCTTTATGAAAATAAATTAAATAAAAAAATATAGGAAAAATATAATAAGAAAAAATCATATTACATTAAATATTTTTTCTTCTCATTTTTAATTTTATAGCTTGTTTTACATTTATATTGCATGAAAATTTTCATTTTTTAATTTTCAGCTTAGGGAGCCGAATTAAAAAGTTTTTATTTGAAAACTTCAAACGATGGTAGAACCCTAAATATTATTTTAATATTTTTCCCGTAATCTACAATTTATTTAGAGAGGTTTTAGTAGGTCTCGCGTAAAAAAGTCAAATTCGGGATACCCTAATGTACCTATATTAATATTAATTGAACATACAAATAAATGCCCGGGGACTCGAACCCGGAATCTCCAGCTTCGTCGGTTCACTAGGTACCAACTGAGTTACAGATGCCGTCAAAAACTGTGGGGACAGACCGTGCTAGACTCCTGGCAGTATCGCGCCCAGTGTTTGGCACATGGTTAGGGGTTAGGTACGCTACCGTCACCTCAATAATTACTCGACGGCGACTCATTCATTGCGCGTGTCCGTCGCTCTTTGCCTGGGCTGCGATGTATGTGAACCATGTGTGTCATGTATGCATTTGCGGTTCCATGGTGGGAGCTGATAGTTACCACGCACCTTCGCCGCTTCCCATATTAATCGTACTACACGTACAGTTGGAGGAGCAGCCGAATGGCAGGCAAATTTGAAGCGGCACAATAGTATTATGGGGCCCAGCTATATTTTTGTTGCCGTGGCGGTGAAGATAGCGGGCTGCTAGGGAGTTAACGTTAAGCATTTTGTTGAAGACTCTAACAAAACGGAGAACATTTCCGCGCAGTAATTTAACCTTTTGACCACCAGACGGCGTACGATTATGCCGAGTTCCAGATGCCATGCGTTCACGATTATTTAAGTGAAATTGAACTTTACGAATTACCGCGTAGGTCGCTATTGTTTCGGCGACGTTGACGGCTGTGCCGACTGTGGCGGTCAAAGGGTTAATGCGGGCGCCACACATCACAAATGTTTTTAGGGTTGTACGTTGTTTCATAGACAACATTTTCGCAGAATATTGGTTCATAGAAAATGTTTCTCGTATTTTCATTTCATAGAATGATCATTTTTCAGAGCTCTTACATTGTATAATCTGGTTTTGTATATTTTTTATTGTTCAGATATGTAGTTCTTAGAATTTCATTTCATAGCGTAATCAAATATTATTAATTCGTATAGTATTTTTTGTCTAGAACAGTTGTTTCAAAAACTGAATATTCATAGAATGTTGTTTGTCATTGTATCAAACTTAATATTTTTTATTCAGTCATAATTAAACTATAGAATTATCATTACATACCATTATACAAATACAAAAGAAATGCCTTTGTCCAAAGAATTTTATTACGCGATTTAGACCTGGGAACCGGTCGACGAAGCCCCGCGCACTGCTCTAAGGGATAAAAGGTGACTAACGAACCTATCCAGGTTAAAGCAGGGGAGGTACAAATTTGTAATTTTTTTATGCGGGGTGCTCCGCCCCCCGAGCCCCCCTTGTGGGGGGCTTCGCCCCCCCGTCCCCCTTCTTTGGTTTCGCAAGGATGACGATACGTAAACAATTAATTAAAAGTAAGTAGGTATTTTATGTATCCGGGAAACTACGCTCGAAACCTAACCAATCCAAGTCGGTTTTACCCTGATTTATTACTTGGATTGGTTAGGTTTCGAGGCTAGAACAGATTGAAAAGCTAACTAACCTAACCCAACCTACCCTACCTAACCTACTTTGCCTACAATCTAACTACTTTTTCTGGTAGCAGTTTGGTTTTTTTAGAGGGAGGGCGAATCACTGTATAAGAAACAAAATACTTACATGAAATATGACTCATTAGGTAAGAATATCACTATGCAATAAAGTAAATAGTGGAACTAAATATTATGTAAACTAGTAACTATAAAACAACAATCTATGAAATAAGTGCCTACAAAACAAAAATACATGAAATGTAATTCTAGTGTTTGGTTACTTTGTAAAGTAAAAAAGTTAGATAGCAATATACATGGAACTGAATGTCTGTGAAATATGTTTTAAGCAATTGAATATTCTATGAAACAATAATATTGGAACAGAAAGTATATGATCCAAATAATATATGAACAAATTTCTGTGAAACGAAATTCTATGAAACTTCTGTCTATGAAACAGTGTGCCACCTGTTTTTAGATATATTTGACTACATGTTATTGTCGGTTTTTCCGAGATCACATCAAAGCTTTAATAATAGGTACATTGTGTATTAACGGTGGTAAATAAAAAAAAATTGAACAATTTGAAAGTAAACCCCAAGCCGAAGGCGCGGGCTTTACTTGACACGAGTTCATAATTTGTTGTTCCGCCCGTGGCACACACAATATTTTTAATCCCTTCTTTTCAGAGAGTTGTGTTTTCATGGGTAAATAAGCGGGTGGAAAATTGCTGTTCCTGCCCTATACCAGTAATTGGAGTTCGAGGCCAACGAAACTACGACAGATGCGTTATTGTCAAATCTGTCAAAGTCTCTTATGTCATTGTCAAGTAAAGTTTTCAGGTTTCCACAACCTTTATGTTATTTAATTAATTTATTTAAAATAATTCCTAATAAAAACATTATATACCACTGTAGTGTTTTTACGCGTTTCTGTTTAATATGGCTGTCACAACTAGGATTTTCTTAAAAACACGTAAATACCTAAAAACTTTTCTTTTCTCTTAACTAACATTGATATGACAACATTTTCTTGTAAAGCACTTAAAATTACCAGTGAACACAAACGACAGCGTGCCATATTGATTAAGACAGTACATACTCGTATAACATTTCACCCAGTATATTTCATTTGGAATTTAATTTTTTGATGATGGGGTGTATAGCGAAGCTAAACATGGCTGAACCAAGTGGGTCACCTTGTTAACAACCTACAGAAGAAAACAAAACGTTAGATCTCTATGATAATTTAAATGGAGAACTATAGCACTGCCAAAGAAATTTGTAGGTCAAAGGAATTTTACGAATACGAAATGTGAACATAAAGCACGCTACAATGTATTATTCTGCAATTTTCTAAACGTATGCAGAAATAGGGTTTTAATTTATGTGTAGTTAAATTGCTGTACCAAATGTTATTAACACATGAGGTGATACCAGCGTAATACCAACTTTGTTACTAATAATTGCGGATGATTCCGTTTTTATTAAAATATCTTATATTTACGTGAAAATAAGTAAATAATATTGTTTCTATAAATTAAAGAATTAAAATTACCAATAAATAAGATATCTCAACGTCTATTTTTAGAAAATAAGGATTTACTATTGTATGAACATTTCATTGTTGTGGCAATATTTTCGTAGATTCTTTGGCCTCGAACTCCAATTAGTGGTTTAGGATGGATAGAATTATGTTTTTAGGGTTCCGTAGCCAAAATGGCAAAAACGGAACCCTTATAGATTCGTCATGTCCGTCTGTCCGTCTGTCACAGCCGATTTACTCGGAAACTATAAATGCTACAGTAACGAAATTTGGTAAAGATATGTGTTGTATGAACCGCTACAGGATTATTATACTAAATTGTAAAAAAATCCATTGGGGAGGGGGCCCTCCATACATGTAACTGAGGGATAGAAAAAAATTTTTAGTTGTATATAAGCGTGTGGGGTATTAATAGAAAGGTCTTCGAAAATGATGTGAAGGTTTATACATCTAATTTTTATTTAAGCAAATCGTTTTCGAGATATCAGCTCTCAAAGTCTGAAAAATGTGTCCCCCCCCCCTCTATTTTTTGAACTACGTGATATAAAATTCTAAAAAAAAATATATGCTATGCATATTAATAAATTCTATCAACGATTTTTGGTTTGATTTAATAATCTCCTATAGTTTTTGAGGTAGATTGATTTAACTGTATTTTTTAAATAATTAATTGATAATGGTACGGAACCCTTCGCGCGCGAGTCCGACTCGCACTTGGTCGGTTTTTTTAATTATTACGAGTAACTAAAATTCTCTATAGGTAGAGTGAACGGCCAGTAGCAGGAACCTAGCAAAATCCATATAGGCTGCACACAACTAGTGAATGACACCCGTTAACGTTCCGTAACCCTATATCAGTCTCTTTCTATTGCATGAAAAAGTTTGGTCGTACGAAGAAAATGTGACAGAAACTCGCACCATGTAAATGTTATGTAAAACAGGACAGGGTATGTAACTAGAAATATAGGGTGGGCCAGTGATAAATTCACTTTTGTCTCGACCTCCTTTGTTAAAATGCATTTATCATTGGCCCACCCTATACAAGGTTTTTGGTGTTGATAAGAAAAATATCTCGTATTTTTATTGAAATTATTTATTACAAATCCATAATTAGGATAAAATTATAATCACTAACTTATTTCAAATAAAATTAAACTAAGTGAAAAACATCTATACTATCCACCTTTTTTCCATTTTTCGCCAGGTGTGTAGGTAGTCATAGGCTGGCCAGAAATTCCACAAGTGCCAATTCCCACTCTGCCAGTTAAATTATCTGGAGAAGCAAAGATACTTTTTGTCCGTACTCCAGGCTTTTTGGCTGCTTTGGTATGAAATGATAGCCATTTATTTTTTTCACTCTCCCGTTCTTCTTCAATTTGCTTAAATCTTTGTTGTTTTTTCTGCTTTTTCTTTTTTAAATATTCTCTATTGTATCCTTTGCCATGCCTGTGAAATAAAATATAATCATTTAAAAATCAAATTACAACACACTAGTCATGTTTGCAAATCGAGTCTAACCTACCTATAGGTATTTACAATTTTTTTTTTGTACATTTACATATAGGTACATATGCACCTGTATATTCATATTAAAAAAAAAATAGTAAATGTTTTACCACCAAACATTGCCTTTGAAAATACAGTCTTAAAACATAGGTATATGTAGTAGCCTACCTTTGTTTCACATTTGTGTACTACAAAACTTATTTTGTGACCCATCTATGTATGATTCTAATATTTCTAACCTACATTAAATTTGAAAAGTATTTCTTGGAAATTTCTCAGGGTCAAAATTGAAAAAAAAAAGTTCATACTTACTTGCTTTCATCTGTACTTAATCTTCTTTTCAGCCCTGAACCCAATGGCTTAACATCATAGACAGACACTGTTTCTAATGAAGTGTAACCATCAAATTTTACTTTGAAGTTATCTACTGTTATCTCTTCAATGATTGCTTCGTAAAACCTGCAATTTCAATAGCAGTTTTATAATTATGTATGTCGTAGCTGGTACATCCCTCTTATACAGGGTGGTCCAAACATAGACATCAAAATTTTTTTTTAGATTCCTCACGTCATGAGCTATCAGAATATACCCCATGTATGTTAGCCGATTTTTTGTAGTTTTCGAGTTATGAATTTTTGAAAATTTTTTTTTGAGAAATTCTGAATGAAGAAATTTATTAATAAAAAAACTATTGGGTTTTTTAACTAGTTTCTTTTTGTAAAAGTATTACTATAAATAAAGCATTTATTGACAAAAAAATTAGCGTCCTCACTTTGATACAAGTAGGATAAAAAAATACCAGATTCAAAATTTAACGCTAAAAACGCATCAAAATATCATTAATGTACGTAAATAAAAAAAAACATATCCCAAGGAATTTTCGTATTCTAAAGACCGCCCTAGACCTTGAGCTTTCGTAAAAGCAAAAAAAAAGTGATACTTAATGATAAGGATTATTCGGAGTAGTCGGTCAAATAAACTTAAAAAAGCATAAAATTTTAAAGTAATAAAAAATGACTTGAGAAACTACACAAATTGTGTTTTCGTGGTATTTTCTGTCTTTGTTTATTGATAAGAACAACAAAACAGACGAAATTTTTTTTAAGTTTATTTGACCGACTACTGCGAAAAATCCTCATCGTTAAGTATCACTTTTTTTTTGCTTTTACAAAGGTTTAAGGTCTAGGGCAGTCTTTAGATTACCAAAAATCCTTGGGATATGTTTTGATTTTTTTATTTACGTACATTAATGCTATTTTGATGCGTTTTTAGCGTTAAATTTTGAATCTGGTATTTTTTTATCCTACTTGTATCAAAGTGAGGACGCTAATTTTTTTGTCAATAAATGCTTTATTTATAGTAATACTTTTACAAAAAGAAACTAGTTAAAAAACCCAATAGTTTTTTTATTAATAAATTTCTTCATTCAGAATTTCTCAAAAAAAAATTTTCAAAAATTCATAACTCGAAAACTACAAAAAATCGGCTAACATACATGGGGTATATTCTGATAGCCCATGACGTAGGGAACCTAAAAAATTTTTTTTGACGTCAAGGTTTGGACCACCCTGTATAATTGTTTATAAACATATTAAAAATATTTGTGATTAGTCCATCCAATCATGATTGACTATATTCTATTTGACTAGTACACTCTATAATAGGGCTACCGGTATCCGTGTTACCCGCAGACACGGGTACACGAATCCTTAACACCGGCGGTACTAAGAACCCGAACGACACGAAACGCCAAGAAACGTTTCCACTTAGAAACGTTTCCAAGTTAGAAACGTTTCCAAGCTTGAGTCTTGTGGATCCATTGCAATGGAATATCCGAAAAGCCTATGTTTTTTTAGTAAAAAGTCAGAAACAAAACAATACCTACCGAAAAATTCGAAGTTTTTTACGAATTACGCAGCTAGAAATTTTCTTTGTTAGTGGTTAAATGCGGTTCAATACTTTGTTCAAATATAAAACCGATGTTTATGAACCTATGTTTTAGATTGCCAATGCCACTACACATTGAGGGCGGATCAGACACGGGTATTCGTGTCTTAATTACACGGTTCCTAATTACACGTTCCAAACGGGTAAGAAACCCGTTTCCCGGTAGCAAAGAAACGGGTACACGGAAACGGGTACACGAAACCCGGACACGACCGAGAGCCCTACTCTATAACATTATGCATGCTGTTATGTATATGTTGGTGCAGCATCTTGCTTGCGATTAATATACACAATTACACAGTGTTTTTATTGGTTTCCATTAAAAGGGAAGCTTATTTAGGTAAAAAATAATCAATTTCTCTAAGAAACTAGTGTCTTAACTGTTACTGTTATTGAGTTATTAAAAATAACGACTGAACAAGTGTATTGCAACCTTTATTACATAATAATTACATCCTAATGTTTTTGACATGTGCTGTCAGTCACCTGATTCTTAAGGTTTTCTCACACTTAGCATTTCAATTATTAAAACAATTTCTTTGTACATAATTAACAAAATCCGATATACCAGGCAACTTCTATTGCTGTCCCAAGTACCTGTCCAATTTAACAGAAATGTAAAAAAAACACCCTGTATGGTTTATAAATAAACACTTTTCAACTTTTATGCTGGACCAACCGGCAATAACTGCAGCAGCATTATTATGAAATGCTCATTAATTTTTAAAACTCAAAAACCCTCAACAGGATATTTTCACCCCTTTTGTCTTTTTATACATCAAAAGTTTACCCTTTGAAAATGTTTGAATTTGTTAGTTATACGGTATTGCACTATCCTCGACAATATATATAAAAGGTTTGGCTGTGGGAATATCACACCTCTGGAGTTGTAGTTCTCCGCACAATGGTTTACTTACCATCTGATTGTTTTCTCATTTCTCACCATATGGTAAAAAAAAATATCAGAACTTGTACAAATAATTGTAGAAATCACTCAATTAGAGCCATCCATTCTAAACATATGTAGAAGTTGAAAACAACACTTCATTCTTCTTGTACATAAATAAAATATTATTATGTAGGGGTCAGTATAACATGTTTATTTATGTATACCAAGTAAGTTGTAAATTGTTGAGATATGAAATCTAGTTACATTATAAATTATAAATATTGGATGTCATATACCAAAGAAAAACTAGTTAAATTATTAATCTCAGTGTGCTAATGTACAGATCATAAGCACTTAGGTTGAAAGATCTGGAGTAAAGTATGGCTGTTTACAAATACTTACTACCAATACAATAGCTCAATTATTGCACCAATGCTTTTAGTCTTTAATGTATTTTAAACTTTGTGTAATGTAATGTATGTATATAAGTGTACAAGACATACTGAAACCACATTATTGCACTTACATTCCATCGGATTTGTATTTGGCAAGGCATTTGTCTCCAACATGCCACTGAATGGGAGCGTGCTGCTCTGCCTCTTCCTCTGCAGCCAACAGCGACGCTGTAACATCATCATCATTACTAGAACCATGAATATTCGTGGACTTAGATTCACCTTCCTGTGTTTTTATAAGATCTCGAGTCAACTCAATTACTTCTTCCAAATCGCCTTTCA
Organism: Thaumatotibia leucotreta; assembly: GCA_025490895.1. Taxonomy (NCBI): domain Eukaryota; kingdom Metazoa; phylum Arthropoda; class Insecta; order Lepidoptera; family Tortricidae; genus Thaumatotibia; species Thaumatotibia leucotreta. The sequence continues at coordinate 338,616 of JALPQI010000350.1, forward strand.
ATTTCAGAAGCTCTTCATTATGAGGATCAGTTAATAATGCTGCTTCTACCTGAAATTTGTATCATGGAAATACTGTAAGTATTCATTCGTAAAACCTTAATACAAATACAACTGATAAATTTAATATTGTAACTGCTTTTCTTCATTTACATACCTGCTGTAACTGTAAATTATAGTTTCTCAAGTCTTCAGCCATTCTGAGTGATGTATATTTATTTTTAATATTTCTACAATACTATTAATTAACACCAAAAATTAAAATAGACACATTTCAATAACGTTACAACATTTTTTGACAATGACAAGGGTGGCCATCTTTGTTTAATAAAGGTAGGAATAGACGGTCATCGGTCAGACCAAAGCATACCACTCGGAGCGTCTATGTGGTCTATGATGAACCACGATTGACGTGTTGCCTTTCCCTCGCCTTTGTAAATTAGTACGTAAGTGTGACAAAGAGACAACATCATTCATTGTCCCGGTTGGCCCTCAGGGAGGGAACTCATGCCACGGTACCTACTCTCTTATTGTTCGATATGGCAACATCGTGAGTGAATAACTATTAAAGGCGGAAACACACTACTAAAATGCGACGCGACCCGACGAAACGCGACGCGTGTTGAGTTGTATCATTTTCTATTACCAAGAGCACACTGTGAATATCCGACGCCACGTTATGCGCATGTTCATAGGTGCTCTTGGTAATAGAAAATGATACAACTTGATACGAATCAACACGCTTCGCTTTTCGTCGGGTCGCATCGCGTTTCAGTAGTGTGTTTCCGCCTTAAAACTTGATACGATTCAACACGCGTCGCGTTTTTCGGGTCGCGTCGCGTTTTAGTAGTGTGTGTTTGTGTTTCCGCCTTAACCCTTCGAGCTCCAGCGTCAACATACCTTATACACTTCAAATGCCTGGGATTCGATGGGTTAAAAAGGATTGCTAAATGTAAAATAATTGGATTGCACGCACGGTTGTTAATACAATTGTATACGACTGTGTAGAATTGTTTGTCATAGCAATCTAAAGCATATTCAAATATACTTAGGCATCAATTTGAAACGGCAATATACCTACATCGAACCAACATCGAACAACTATACTTCACGCCCTTTAGTTTCATCATCATCATCATATCAGCCGAAAGACGTCCACTGCTGAACATAGGCCTCCCCCAAAGATTGCCACAATGACCGGTCCTGCGCCACCCGCATCCAGCGGACTCCTCCTTTAGTTTATTGTTAAAAAAATTGGTGAACTAGGCGTGAACAATATGCGAAATCGTTTCGTGTCCGCGGCTTCGCGACGCGATTCGTTTATAAGTGCAGCGGTCCTACCGCGAACCACGAACAAAGTGTTGCCTCCCTGTCACACTTACGTACGAAGTCACAAGAGAGAGAGATGCAACACTTCGTTCGTGATTCGCGGTACGGCCTCAGAATGGCCTTGTAGGTACTTACCTACTACTCACCGTGTTACCAGCAGAAAACCTTTACCTCACCACAATACCTTATACCATATACCAGTTATACTATACCGACATTACCAACAACCAGAATCAGGAATTAACTCTTTCATTACGCACCTTCTGAAGTCTCACTAACCCTAGTAGGTAGTCAATACCAAAGAGAATAAAATCACCACGTTTTAAGAGACGGCACTCTCGAACAAGCCTAAAACCGAATTATGAAAGTATTTTGTGCCAACGTACACAATACAATGTCAATACTACCTAAAGTGGTGACCACCGACAACAAGCATCAGAAACCCAGCATACTGAAACGAAGCCAGGATTCCAATTCAACTTCACCCACTCAAGTACCTACGACTACGACCCGCACTGGCCGCGCTATTCGCCTACCGGTACGTTTCACTTGAGGGCATGGCTTGAGGGGGAACCCTGTAGGTACCTACCTACTACTCGCCGTGTTACCAGCAGAAAACCTTTACCTCACCACAATACCTTATACCATACCGACATTACCAACAACCAGAATCAGGAATTAACTCTTTCATTATACGCACCTTCTGAAGTCTCACTAACCCTATATAGGTAGTAGTCAATACTACCTAAAGCCTTAAGGCAGGTGATAGGTGTAGATTTATTATTCGTAAATTGTATATAGTAATTTCTCATTATCAAGTCCTGCATATGTATACAGATATGTATGCTTTGATGAATAAAATACTTTTCTTTCTTTCTTTCTATATTATGTACAAGTAGGCATGTGAACATTTTCCTGTATTTTCTTTTTCATTTGGTTCAACATCCCTCTTTATTGAAATCGTACCTATATATACATATACATGGTGTAAGTCTAATACGGGCGAAGCTCTTAACGGGTGTTAGTTTACGACATAATAAGTACATTCAAATAACTTTTACTTAAAATTAGAGTAACAAAATTTTCCATACAAAATAATTCGGCGCGCAATGTAGAGCAACATACGCGAGTTAAACACTCGTTGACAGCTAATGTCAAAAGCAGATGACATAACTGCCATATCAACAATAACGAATGTTCGTAACTACATTGCTGCTCCGATAATCTTAAAAAAAATCTGTGGGGTCATAATTAAGAGTAACTTTAAAAAAACCTTGTAATCCATGATTGCACTAATGAACCCCATGCCTGGTTAAATGGATCGCCCGTATTAGACTTACACACTGTATATATATATACAGGGTGGAAAAAGATTTTGGGTCAGTGAGGGCAGCTATCAGATCCCGTGTAGCTACGTGAAAATGGTCTTAGAAGACCTTCCCGCGATTTTCAATTAAAGAAGATTAGCGTTTTCAGATTTTGGAAAAAGTGTACAGGGTGCGAGGAAATGGTCATTTTTGACAAACTTTTTTTTTGATGCCAATCGATCCTGTTTCTGTTCAGGATCAAAAGCTTGTATGGGACCAAAAAAAAATTTTCGGCTAGAAAAGCCGCAAATCGGGATCTAAAATTCCCATACAAATTGTATGAAAATTAAAATTATTTTTTCACACTTAATTTTTTAATGCTAATCGATTCCATTCCTATCCAGTACCAATAGTTTCCTAGGGGTCAACTTACGGCAACGTAAAAAAAAAACAAAAATAAAAAAAATTGTTTTCATACATTGACTATGGGAAAAAAGTGAAAAATAATTACATTCTCTGTGACGCTAATTAATGTTGCTAATGATTTCATACAGTATTATTATTATCATTTAGCATAGGACGACTAATTATCGTGACAGATAAAGTAATTAAGGTTTCACTTTTTTTCCACAGTAAAAGTATGAAAACGGTTTTCTTGAAATTTTGGATTTTTTGTACATTGCCATAAGTTGACCCGTAGGAAACTATTGGTACTGGGTAGGAATGGAATCGATAGGCATGAAAAAATAAGGGTGAAAAATATTTTTTAATTTTCATACAATTTGTATGAAAATTTAAAATCTCGATTTGTGGATTTTCTAGCCGAAAATTTTTTTTTGGTCCCATACAAGCTTTTGATCCTGAACAGAAACAGGATCGATTGGCATCAAAAAAAAAAGTTTCTCAAAAATGACCATTTCCTCGCACCCTGTATACTTTTTCTAAAATCTGAAAACGCTAATCTTCTTTAATTGAAAATCGCGGGAAGGTCTTCTAAGACCATTTTCGCGTAGCTACACGGGACCTGGTAGCTGCCCTCACTGAGCCAAAATCTTTTTCCACCCTGTATATATATATATATATATTATTATATATATAATAAACGATGAAATATTTTATTTATTCACTTGATAAAATGTTCTTGAAATATTTTTTTCATCACGCTTGCTTTCTAAGCGCGCCATTGCTTGCATGCATCGCGGGAGTTATAGAGAAGTGAAATTCCCTAGGTAGTTATAAAAATGTTAGTACGTCATTAATTTATTAACATTGTGATATTTTGTGAATTTTGTCTTATTAGGTACTTATTTTTTTGTCAGCAAGTGCTGATGTGGCGTGCACGTGTACGTGTCTTGCAAGCGCTGTGCAATCTACTACAGGGTCGCGTTTTATAAAGTTACATTTTACAATTTCGCTGTTTGCCTCTCTAACGCACGCACCCATTGGCTAGAAAGAGAGGCAAACGGCAAAATTGTAACTTTATAAAAAGCGAACCCAGGGTCGCGTTTTATAAAGTTACAATTTCACTGTTTGCCTCTCTATCGCACGCACTTATTGGCTAGAAAGAGAGGCAAACAGCGAAATTGTAAATTGTCCTATCAGATCCCGTGTAGCTACGTGAAAATGGTCTTAGAAGACCTTCCCGCGATTTTCAATTAAAGAAGATTAGCGTTTTCAGATTTTGGAAAAAGTGTACAGGGTGCGAGGAAATGGTCATTTTTGACAAACTTTTTTTTTGATGCCAATCGATCCTGTTTCTGTTCAGGATCAAAAGCTTGTATGGGACCAAAAAAAAATTTTCGGCTAGAAAAGCCGCAAATCGGGATCTAAAATTCCCATACAAATTGTATGAAAATTAAAATTATTTTTTCACACTTAATTTTTTAATGCTAATCGATTCCATTCCTATCCAGTACCAATAGTTTCCTAGGGGTCAACTTACGGCAACGTAAAAAAAAAACAAAAATAAAAAAAAATTGTTTTCATACATTGACTATGGGAAAAAAGTGAAAAATAATTACATTCTCTGTGACGCTAATTAATGTTGCTAATGATTTCATACAGTATTATTATTATCATTTAGCATAGGACGACTAATTATCGTGACAGATAAAGTAATTAAGGTTTCACTTTTTTTCCACAATAAAAGTATGAAAACGGTTTTCTTGAAATTTTGGATTTTTTGTACATTGCCATAAGTTGACCCGTAGGAAACTATTGGTACTGGGTAGGAATGGAATCGATAGGCATGAAAAAATAAGGGTGAAAAATATTTTTTAATTTTCATACAATTTGTATGAAAATTTAAAATCTCGATTTGTGGATTTTCTAGCCGAAAATTTTTTTTTGGTCCCATACAAGCTTTTGATCCTGAACAGAAACAGGATCGATTGGCATCAAAAAAAAAAGTTTCTCAAAAATGACCATTTCCTCGCACCCTGTATACTTTTTCTAAAATCTGAAAACGCTAATCTTCTTTAATTGAAAATCGCGGGAAGGTCTTCTAAGACCATTTTCGCGTAGCTACACGGGACCTGGTAGCTGCCCTCACTGAGCCAAAATCTTTTTCCACCCTGTATATATATATATATATTATTATATATATAATAAACGATGAAATATTTTATTTATTCACTTGATAAAATGTTCTTGAAATATTTTTTTCATCACGCTTGCTTTCTAAGCGCGCCATTGCTTGCATGCATCGCGGGAGTTATAGAGAAGTGAAATTCCCTAGGTAGTTATAAAAATGTTAGTACGTCATTAATTTATTAACATTGTGATATTTTGTGAATTTTGTCTTATTAGGTACTTATTTTTTTGTCAGCAAGTGCTGATGTGGCGTGCACGTGTACGTGTCTTGCAAGCGCTGTGCAATCTACTACAGGGTCGCGTTTTATAAAGTTACATTTTACAATTTCGCTGTTTGCCTCTCTAACGCACGCACCCATTGGCTAGAAAGAGAGGCAAACGGCAAAATTGTAACTTTATAAAAAGCGAACCCAGGGTCGCGTTTTATAAAGTTACAATTTCACTGTTTGCCTCTCTATCGCACGCACTTATTGGCTAGAAAGAGAGGCAAACAGCGAAATTGTAAATTGTAACTTTATAAAACGCGACCCTGGGTCGCGTTTTATAAAGTTACAATTTACAATTTCGCTGTTTGCCTCTCTAACGCACGTACTTATTGGCTAGAAAGAGAGGCAAACAGCGAAATTGTAAATTGTAACTTTATAAAACGGGACCCTGGTAGTATCTATGCTACCGTAAAACTCCGTGTCTTCGCCTGGGATACCTATCTTCGCCTACCGTAAAACGGTCCTACTTTGCTCCAAAATTGGCTCCACTTTTACGAATCGCATCGCATCTTTTATAAATATGGAATTATGTTACTTTCAAAGGTTTTATGGGAAATATGTACTGTTTGTCTACACTTTGGAGTGAAATTTGTCCCAGGTAAGTTAATGCATCCGATTTTTTAAAACATTGCTTTTGGAGCAAAGTAATCTGTATGAAGCAGGAAACTTTGCTCCAAGGCAAGATCGCTTTGGAATCGCAGCTGTTCCTGGCGTGGAGCATTAAACAACCTGCTATATTCATTAATACTCGATAGGATGATAGTTGGGGTAGCAGAAAAATACAAATTTTGCTGAAAACACACGTTTTTTATTAAGATTAATCAAATACCTTGTAGCTCCACTAGCATCAAACTTAAATTTGAATAATTCTTAAAATTACACATAAAGTTTCATATAAATTAACGTTTATAAGCATTTCACAAGTTATTGCTTTAATTGCAACCATTAAATCTAAAGAGATCTGGTAGGTAGTCTACCTGCTTATAAAAACAAAATAAAATTCATCAAAATAAACGCTTTAACAATGATAAATCTAATCCTAAATCAGTACTGGCCCTTTCTTTCAATGCTGTCACAGAAATGTAATTCTTCTTCTTTAGTAAATATGGGTGGAAGTCCGGGTAGACCAACCTTTTCGACTCTATCGCAGACATTCTTCTAACGCATCTTCAGTGTAGGCTTTCTAAAGCCGTGCGTCAATTCTTATGCTACTGCAGCTGCTGCTGCTGTACGTTCTGGGCATGATAAAAACAATAACAGAAGTTTTTTTTAACTCAAATCAATATTTAAAAGTTATACATTATTTCTGGGGCAAAATATCCCCAAAACCTTGTGCATAGTAAGACCGTCCGTGAAAATAAATAATAATTTGGAAACTATCTAAGCAATCACTTAAATACTATGTTTCCAGATAGGCAATGATATGTTAGGTGAAACAATAAAACACTTACCAAATTTCATCCAGAGACGTTTGATATGGGAACAGATTTTTTGCATTAACAAAATCGGTTCCATCCACGCTTGTTGCACTTTTGACAGCTACTGGCAAGACGTTTAAACTTTTGACAGTTAATCATTCCCGAGTTGCTAGGTGAAATCTCGTATTACCCGACGAAAACATTAAAATTTACCCAGATAACAAGTATTTTCGTCTGGAACGAAACATAACTTTTTTTTAGCTTGGAGCATTGTTACCACCCAAGGAGCAAAGTAAGACCATTTTACGGTAGTGTAAAAAGTTGTAGTTTCCGCGTTAATTTTAGGGTACGGTGCATAGAAAATTACTAAATAGCAAGTATGAAAAACATGTACTTTGCTACCTGAGAGTTTGCCTTAATAATAAGGCGGGAACGTTAACTTTTCACGATAGGCAAAAATAGGTATCCTAGGCGAAGATACGAGAATCTACGGTACTTTCCTTCGCTACAACGCGCACTTACTACACACGAGTCCGGTGTGACTCGGCCATTATTCTAAGCTGCTGTCGATATTGATTGCCGCAAAAGCAGAAGAATGCGACCGTTGGCATAATGCTAATAATTCATCGGATAACTACCTACCTATTGTTTAAGTAGTAAAACACCTAAGGTCAATGCGGGTAAGACCGTCTATCAGTGAAGTCCGTCTACCAACTGATTTCCACCCCTAACTCAAGTCTCAACAATATAAGACGTTATACGACGGGCTTTCCTTACAAATAAAATATGCTGGACGTACCCACACTGACCTTAGGTATCATTAGTTCATTAAGCAAAGGTTAACGGAATGATTTTGACTTTTTATATAGGTATTATACACGAATATACGTCCACTTCCGAACACATTCTCATTACTAGTGGAAGAAGGCCTACTACCCCGAATATAGAAATTCGTAAATTTCGAGGTCTTTTCTCTGTCACTAACGAAAGCTAGAGTGAAAGACAAATCCTCGAAATTTACGGAATCCGAAGTTCGCGGTAGGGCCGCTAAAGTAGAATAAGTACCTATAGTGCCAACATATTAGATATGTTGGCAAAGGAAAGATTTTGACATACAGACATAAAATGTATGTAGGCGACCGTACAAAATCTTACCTCACAGGTAAGGTACTTTAAAGTAGCGGCATCGTAAGAAGTCGTTTTTGACAGCTCGCAATAGTGTTGTGAAACGCTCGATTTTACCGTCGTAAAATTTTCAGTCAAGTGCGAAAGGGCGTTAGATCTGGTACTTGCCATTGAAAAAGTTTAATTAAAAAAGTGTTAGGTAATCCGAATTAAAAAAGTGTTTGGTAATCTTACTTAGAATCATTAGCAGGCAGCGAAACTTTGGAGCCGGTGACGTCAATATGACGTAAAGTCGCATTTAGGTAAGATGTTTTATAGGACGGATAGGACGTGACCTCTATAAGCAAAATTCATAGCAAACCACTCCCAACCCACGTTGGCAAACTTGCGTGCTGCTAGCTCAGAGTGCAATGTAGATATGCCAAATAGAGAAATGCCGTAAATACAGTATATAAACTCACTAAAACCATTTATTAAAATCAGAGCACATCTAGGTGATAAATAACGTAGTGGTATATAAATTATTATTCTACGAAAAATAAAATTATACGTGATTTTATAATTGAATTTGTAATTATTATGTGCTTACTATTATTTTAATATAATTTTAATTTTTTATTTATTTTTATGATGTAACTAGTAAGTGATTTGGTGTTAATACTAGCTTATGTGAATAAATACATTGAATTGAATAACAATTATGACATTTATCTGGTTGTCAAGTTCCACACAGTCTGTAAAGCCGCGTATCCACCGGGCACACGGGCTCGCGAGGACCTGTCGAAACCATGACAAACTTTTAGAAAATATGTGCGTACCTACTATTATAGCAATTATTCGTACCTCCATAAAAAAAGGTTTACTTATTTATTTCGATTGACGTATCGGTAAATTGCAGCAACAGCAGTAACATCACTATTCCGTTCAGGCAACAATGAAGTTTGACATTTGCTCCATTATACCAACTGTCAAATTTTTACAGAACTTCATGTGCAAACAAACGTCAAAAACGACTTCTTACGATGCCTCTACTGTAGGGATTATAATACTTGGGTATATTAGTCCAAGAAAAAGAAGCGACAAGAAATGCCTTAATTTACCTTAATAGAGTAAATAACATTGCGTAACAAACGCGCGAAATTTATACTTAGGTACCTACCTACTAGGTACCTACAGAAACTTTGCGTTTCGAAACATTGCATGGATTGGACTCAATAGTTGGCCTTAAATAGGTAGGTAGGTAAATCAAAAAACAAAATATAAACAACAATGACAACATTTACACTACTTTTATTGGATTCAAATAAAAGATATCGACAAACGGATCATATCCATATGCTTTGAGATCGGGTGCAACACACAATTCAATATTTAAATAATCTCTTGAGTACTTTAATTTAAGTTTATTAAGCATCTGTAGCTTTTTCATTCTTATGGTGTCCGACATAGGCATACAGATTGACAAATTATACATACGGGAACATCTTTCAAACATATCCTTTGGTTCAGTTATATTACCACTAGAAGTCATATTGTATATATTCACATTTTCCAAATATTTGCATTGGCTTAGTGAAACAAATAGCGATTTGAAATCAATAATTGCAGAGACTAACCGTAAGTGTTTGATATATTTGCACAACCAAATGTATCTCCCCAATGCTAAGGTAGCGTTTGGCGACGAAGTGCAATTGATTGCAATTAGATTGTGACAGTTTTCAAATAATATCTTGAAAAAATCAGAACTGTAAACCACATTACCAGTTAAATTTAAATGAGTTAATTTCTTTAAATATTCACATCTACTTGAGAGTGTCACAGGACATTTAATTTTATACTCAAACAAAATAGTTAATTTAATATTTTTCTTGTTTTTACAAACATTATCATAGTTGAGGATGATTTCTTCAGGAGCTATCCTTCTTCTCTTGAAGTCGTTTTCAATCTTTCTTTGTGATTTCTCAAAGTGATGCTGATTTGGTTTTGTATAAAACCAATCAGTTCTGTCTAAAATTTGTGTATCACTGCGAGGAGATTTCAAATAATATGGAAAATAGTCATTTAACCTTGTTGATAAGTGATTAAAAAATGAGTCATCAAACACAGTTGTTTCATTATTCCAAATCAAGAAAGCCACATTGCCTACAAGTTCCTGATTGGTCCATGTTGTGAATATGTCAGCTTGCACACCAAATTGTTGTAGAAAATAGTCTTTAAACCTTGGGGACACTAGAACTTGTATCATGTCCATGGTGCAACGATTAACCATAATAAGCTCATATTTGCTCAAGTCTAACATTGAAAGAATTACAGATTCATTTAGACGCCCATAGTACTGATTTTCTTTATGCCAGTTAAGCAGAAACACTTTCAACACCCTGAATTGGATCATTTGTTCAATGTCAACATTGTTATCATAAACAGGTCCTAAAAAAGCACAATCTGTAATAGTATACTGCAACTCATGCAATTTAGCTTTTTCTAGTAACCTGAGAGGCAGTTGGGAACAAAATAGATTTGACAGTATTCCTACAAAATGAACTCTCTCAAAATGTTTGAACATATTTTGACATTTGTCGACAGTGCTTTGTGGAACACTTACTTTAACAGTTTTATCAAATAAATAATTAATTGTAACATCTTTTATAGTTGAACATGCTTGATGTACATCAAGCAAATCTACAATATTTATCCTAGTGTATGAAACATCCAAAACATATAATTTCTTCAATTTCTTAACAGCAGGTAATAGTGTAGTTTTATTTAAATCACTTATAGTTGATAAGTTGAGTTCTCGTAACTGTGCAGCAATATCCATAAAGAACCCCAGTTTCAGTGATTTAGCAGTGGCCATAGTGCTCATGCACAGTTTGCAACTGGTTACTACTCCATACATGCTTATTAAGTTTTTAAAGTATGTGCATGTGTAATAAACATTCTTCTGGGATTCAATGTCTAATAGTTTTATTATTAGTATATTTAGTTCATACGGTAGATCAAGTATATTCGTCATGATATGGATAACGTAAGTTAGCCTGAAAAAAGAATACATACAATATTATTGAATAACTAATGCAAGAAAATTCAAATTGGAATTATTAATGAGCTTTCAATAACGTTTGATTTTTAAATTATAAATTGACAAAACAAAGAATCCCCTTTTAGTAAGGGTTGTAAAATCGGAACGATAAACTATTAATTAAGCCTGGCTTTGTGCTGCTACATCTTAATTTCAAATTTACTTACTGAAACTTATAGGTTTTGTATTTAAACAACTTCGACTACGGGGAAATGTTGCAATGTTATTAGCACTAACACTAAGCTTTACAGTACTTATGTCTAAGATATGCAGCAACGGTTCCAATTGTTTTAAAGTGCTTTATTTTATATTGTGTAGTCTTTTCAATACAATACGACATTGATCAAGTTTTCTTCAATCAATAATATATTCTGACTTTGACACTAATGACCTTACTGACAGATGACAGCTGACAGTGATATTTTTACTTGTTTGTCCTTATGGAAAGGCGAAAGCACTAAGCCATACTGCCTCAACTGTGCACTGCACCCAAAGAGTAAAGTAATATACAGGGTGTTTGGTTAGCGGTGTCGGAGCTTTTAAGGGCTTAAACTACAATCAATTTCATCGATAAATTACCATACAATTTTTTTTTGTGCCGACGATAATTAAATGGCGGCCATTTTAAAATTTCAAACAGACGAATACGGGCGCACGTGATATTTCTGGAATTATACGTTTGTTATCGGTCCTATCCATGAATGTAGGATTAATATGGATTTGACAACGTTATAATAATAGCAAGAACGAAAGGGATGGTCTTATGAAACTTTTTACTAGTGGAAGTGAAAAGGAACGATAATCGTCCGTCCTTATCACTGTGCCACTATTTTTTGTGTGTGTGTGCATTAGATGCTAAATGTAAGTGCCAGACAAATGCGTTGAATACGTCACTAAGTGCCACACACAAGTATCTTCTTAGTAGTAAGTGACTATGTCTATCCCTCTTAGTGGCACACTATGTGCGGCCCCTCGGTCCTATCCTTGCAAAAAAATGTCGTTAGAGAGCTCATTAAATAAGCAAACTAATTAAGCTAATCATTTGACTCCACTATTTGCAACAAGGCTAAAAAAAATTTTTTTAATGAAAAATAGTAAAAAAATCACCTTAATTTTTCAATTAATTTAATTTTGCATGAAAACTAGGTCGTTAAGATAGGTTTATGGTGTTGTTATTTGTTAGTACAGGATGTTAGCTAAAAAATAACTCCATAATTACAGTAATACCTTAAGTACTTTAGGAATTATCTATTATATATTTGTATATATCGTCGCCTGGTACCCACATCACAAAGCTTAGCTGAGCTTACCGTGGGACTAGATCGATTTCTGATTGGGTTCGAATCCCGGCGAGGGCAATTTACTCCTCAGTCAGAAAACTGCGGCGCGCTCGCGGCGCGTTGAGTAAATTAATGGTTCGTGCCCGGATACAATGTTTGATTTTGCTTGTAGGCGGCGAATGAAGGTATATTTTCTTACTTTAATCACACTTGTGTATATTCTATAAGCGGTAGTCACAACTGAGAATTTTATTTCTCAGCAGTACATAGATATGCATACGAAACATTTTCATGATAATGTACATTCTTTCCGGCACGGAAACATTAAAAAAGGAGATAATACACACTTGTACACAACAAGGTACAAAACTAAAGGGACTAGGGGATGAGTATCTAAAACAATAGATTTTTTGTATTTAATTTATAAGTTTAATTTCAAAACTTAGTTCTACTAACCATAAAATAATACGGCGGCAATTATACATTAAAGTTCAATGGGTGAGCGATTGTTTAGCTATAGGGTAAAATCACCAATAGATGAACAGTTAAGCAACTTTCCCAACTTTGAATATTTTTTTCTATATGATGTAACTCATATTCATCAATTTTTATTTTTTTATACGAGTCCGCATTTAATTGAGTTTAGAATAAGTTATTTTCGTGCCTCGTATTAAACTTCAGTAATTTTATAAAAATAATTATATTAAAAAAGGAGTCAAATTTCCCAGTAGTTGAACAAAGTGCCCTATCTCTGAACAATTTGACCCCAATAGATGAACCAGCATAATTGCAATATAGCGAGACCAATATATGAACGGCAAGACTCCAATAGATGAATAGAGCATAGTAAAAACGTTATTTTCTTAGATAAATTAATTGTATTTAACCTAAAAAACCTTCTTTTGATGAAATGTAAACACGGTGTACATTGTGTAACAATCTGATCTCCAAGTTTAACTTTTCCCAAATCCAACCGTAAAATTAAATCAGTCGGTTCATGTTTTGAACACCGCATCAACAAAATGAACGAACTAAATTGATTCGAATTCATTTATTGGAATCCAACCCAAAAGATGAACCAGTAAATTTTCCTAGTTCACGTTTTGGACAGCGATTCTTAAGTTGAACAATCCCGTTTCCATACAAAAATAAATTACTTTAAAACGTGATACATGAAAAAAGGGTCGTTCATCTTTTGGTCTAAAAATCAACTACAAAAGTGATTGTAATTTTATATATAAATATTACATCTAGCTATTTTATTATAATTTACACAAGCATTTGAAAATACGAGCCTTTGCCCAAAAGTTGACCGTCGTTCATCTTTTGGCCCGAACACACAATATTGGAACCATAACTTGACCAGCAAATATCTCATAAAATAAATAAAAAATGAATATTCTTTATAATATACACAATAGAAATATTAGTCTAAAATCTATACTGAAGTGAATCAAGGAAATAAAAGCCATATTCGATTTGTTACGTAATTGAAAGCTTAAATTTTTGAGGGCTATTCTTAATAAGGATCCCATATAAAATGCGATTTTGGCGCGAAGCGCAAATTCGACGATCGCTCACTGCCTCGTGCGTGGCTTAATTGTCTGGGAAATCGTATGGGAGACGCGATATAGTGCTGCTGCGTATGAGAAAAATACTCCCGGGCGTGTAAAATTATTCCTAATTTAATTATTTGCATTTTTAGACCTATCAGTCAACTTCTGGGTGGCAGTCATCTATTGGTGCTTTTACCCTATAGCGTATTGAACTTTACTGTACAATTGGCCCCATAAGATGATATTTCGGAATTGTCTATTTCTAGCGTCTAACGGAGAATGATAATTATATTACTTAGGTACATACAAATATGGTAAATTGTGAATGTCAGTGCAAAACTTATGAATAGAATTACAACCTCTTGTACCTATTGATAAAAATTGATAAATTATTTTATAAATACAATGAATTGAGTAGTCATACGGTTTACTGTTCTTAAAAAATAAATCTATGTACATTAATAACGTTAATAAATAACTAAGTCTCTAAGTTACGTAAAAAATATTACAAAATTAGTATTATCGGATACTTTTATACTTTTCGTGGCACAACCACGGTAAGAATAACAGCCGCTAAGATCGGCGCCTTCTACGAGTACAATACCTACATAAAGCTCCATTTTACAAACTTTTATTTACTTTCATTACTTTTATTTGACCCACTTCCTTTCCGATTGAGCAGAATTTTTGTATACACATGTAAGTCAGATGCCAATGCAATATAATGATATCATCTGTTCTAATAACCGAGACGGAAGATGGCCACAGGAACTTGGGAACAAAACGATGCTACCCTTTCAAGTTTGGACGCGTTATGCTGGGTTTACACGGGCTTAGTACTTGTCATTAGTGTAGATGGTTAGGGACTTATATGTACAGTGACAAGTGGCAAGGAACCGTCTACACATTGGTATTAGTAAATGGTATTAGTTTATAAGATCTCGCCATGGTTTATCGCCGCCGACTAGTGTTAAAAAATGTTTTTAGGCATTACTCTAATATTATTTTAATGTCTATAATACAAGATCTGCAAGGAGAAGTGTTCAAAAATAAGCGTTTATGGACAACACAGTGGTTGCTGAGAAGAGAAGGAAATTCTGCAAGTCTGTTAAGAGAGCTAGAAACCGAAGATCAAAGAGGGTATAAACTATTTATGAGGATGTCGACGGACCAATTTAATTTTTTGTTACAAATAGTTACACCAGGGTCGCGTTTTATAAAGTTACAATTTACAATTTCGCTGTTTGCCTCTCTTTCTAGCCAATAAGTGCGTGCGTTAGAGAGGCAAACAGCGAAATTGTAAATTGTAACTTTATAAAACGCGACCCAGCAATTCAACGACAAGACACAAACATGAGACAAGCTATAACAGCCAAGTTAAAATTACAAGTCACTTTGTCCTTTTTGGCTACTGGAAACAGCTACCGCAGTTTATCTCATTTCTTCAGAGTATCTAAACCTGCAATTTATGACCACTTTTTAGATTTTATAAAAGTAAGTAAAAAAACAATGAAAATCAAATGTTTATTAAACATAAATGATGATTGAAGGAAATAAATTTAATACATTTTATTAAATATTATTCGATGGTAGAATAATTGTAGTTTCTGAATTCCATCTTTCCGACGCCATAATTATATTTTCCTGTGAATTTGACTCGGAAAACAAAGTAAACAGAACACTTCGATTGCTTTAAGTACCTAATCACTAATCAGAATGCACTTGTCATTAAGGTGGATTCTACCCTATCCCTGCCGCTTATCTGCTAAAAGATGGCGCTACAATTGCACAAACACCATATTTTCGTCATTTTCTGCTAAACCGAGAATCAGAGATAACATGTTTTGAGATACGCGCACGAAGCAAAAAATCTAATGTTCAAATTGATAGCAATCTGCACAAAATACTGTTCTTCTAAATCGCAATAATGCAAAAACTAGAAAATTATGTAATTTTACCCTGTAACGCACACTACTACACCTCCTGTCAGTACCCAATGTCAGTCGTACAATCATTACTCGTTAATAAACTAGATGGCGCCAGTTAAAAAAATAGCTTTTCTAAATGGTCTAAGTTCTAACTAGAGGGCGCCAATTAGGAAATGACTTTATATTGTATTGTATATTTCTGAAGCAAAACCAACTGTTGGTTTGGTATATAAATACCTACTTTAACTGTACAGATATAACAACAGCTGTAGTAAAGAAGTTATTCCCTTACTCTCAGGATAATACCTATCCGTCGCCGTTAGGTATGTACAACTCTTTAGAGTATTATATTCTTTGGTACAGCTACTTACTGGTAAATAAAATAGTTATCAAAGATAGTTACTTAAAATGTCCCAAAATACTAGTATTCACCGCAGCGGGTCTCTATTCGCTAGGAACAATGTGGCAATATAATTACGAGTATGAATTGACCTAAGAAATTCATATTATTATAATACAAATGATCAACGGCACTAGCACATATCGTGCATGACAGGAACCTTGTCGCGGCTACCCGTCCCTTTTTGATTACATTGATTCAAAAGAGATGAGAAGTTGCGAGTAGGTCACAAATTGCTGCCAATGTTGTCGTACAAGATGTGCTAGGGCCTCAAGTATAATAAGTAATCAAATGTGTAGATATTTTGGGTTGTTCTGTGGAGTTAGAAGATTGAAGAAATATATATATTAGACATGTAGTAGTAGACCAAATTGAATGATTTTTATCGGACATTTGGATTTTAGACCTTGTTGGAGTAACATTTATATTACTAAATGTTAGCCTACATACCTACTATGTTAGTCTCCAACTAACATTTTACATTACATAATATGTAAGGATAGTGTTATCCTATCTAAGTTTACCTACATTTTCGCCTACCATCCCATAAGATGCTAATAAATTGTCCGTTATCAATTAAAAGTAGGTTAGGTACGAGTACTTACATACAAACGCAACGAAGATTTTCCAGACACAGGCGAACAGCTGGACGCTCAATTTTCGGATGCTTTATACAAGGTGCTGTATTTCCGTTGTCAGAGAGGTTTTATAAGTTTTAGGATGCAGAGTAGTTAGACCCGCTAGAGTTTAGTTCATGTTTCAGAAGTACCTAGGCATTGTTACAGTAGCTAATAGTACCTACCTACTATTTTACGCGGTTTCAACATTTTTCATCACATTTGCTTTCTAAGCGCGCCATTGCTTGCATGCATAGTGGGAGTAATAGAAAAGTGAAATTCCTTAGGGAATACCAATATTTCGTTTTTTAACATATTTTTTGTCCGCAAGTGTTACAAAAAACATCGTATGCATCACAATCGGTAAGAGGCATACCTACTAACTCGAGTCATCAAAAGCCCTCCGCCTACGGCGTCGGGCTTCTAACACTCTCGTTAGTGATAGTGGCTGTTTTCCTAGCTGTTGATGTTTGTCTGATAGCATTGCAACTGAATGTATTATTATCAAGTTTTGAAGGTAGGTAGGTAGGTACTTCTTGAACCTAGTATCTACAAAACGTACTAGAGAGGGAAATGATACTTTCAGGCACTGTGTGCTTACCATAAACTGCCGCAGCGTTTTTAACGCGGACTTACTTTCCATCCTACCCGTTACAATGGTCCCGCCATTATAACGTTATTCATTATAACGTTATAATGGCGGGACCAGACTATTTGAAGTATAATTTTGAAATGGAAAAGGTATTTTTTTTACATCAGGTTCCGAATAGTACAAATTCAGTACTAAATAATGCAATATGAAATCGATCGAATTCAGGACCTGGTTCCGCCATTATAACGTTATAATGGCAGGACCAGACTGTTTGAAGTATAATTTTAAAATGGAAGAGGTACTAATTTTTTTACAACAAGCACCAATTAGGGCTTGTGCATAAATCACGCGAGGTCCTATAGGGGGGGAGGGGGTCCAAGAAAACATCACGAAAGATCACGGTAGGGGAGGGGGGGGGTACAAGGAGACCTCACGTGTATTTTTTTACGATGAACAAACTAAGAAATATTGTCAATTTCGGCTAGCGAACGTGAAAGGTGAATGAAAAAAATACACGTGAGACTCCTAGGGGGGGGGGGGGCTAGCCAAGAAACTCACCAAACATCACCATGGGGGAGGGGGGGTCAAAAAGTAGCCAAAAAAACATCACATGATTTATGCATGAGCCCTTAGTACAAATTCAGTACTAAATAATGCAATATGAATCGATCGAATTCAGGATCTGGTTCCGCCATTATAACGTTATAATGGCGGGACCAGACTGATTGAGTATAACTTTGAAAAAGAAGAGGTACAATTTTTTTTTACAACAGGTACTAAATAGTACAAATTCAGTACTAAATAATGCAATATGAATCGATCGAATTCAGGATCCGGTCCCGCCATTATAACGGTTACCTCCAAATACCATTAGAATTTCGATATTTTATGTTCAGTGCCTATGAACCTGACAGCTGTTTGGACCACACGCCTATATAGCGTCGCGTGCAAAAGATCGAAAACCCTAACTTACTGGCCAACGATACAGTAAATGTAATAAACAGTAGCCGTACCATGACTTTGCAAGTATCGGTAACATTAGGTTTTACTAAATACGTTAAGCAGGCTATCGCGCTCGCTCCTATTTGTAAGCGCGAGTGCGATAGAAATGATAGAATGCACATATCGAGTAAAACCTTACGTAATTACGTATACGTATCCTTTACTTTCCAGCTCATGGCACGGCTACAGTACCTACCTACTCTTCTGTACTCTTCTGCTGAGAACGAATATTCGCAAAATCGAAATATTTGTGGCCTAAATATATGCATAGCCAAAACATAGGTTTCAATCTGCTGAGTATCGAAAGTACATCGGCTCGTCTGTTCTTGTATCAACGTCTGTGCTAGGTACAAATTGTATTATAGGTATCCATGTAGGAATACTTTGTAAATAGATGACGAATAGTACCTAATACCAAAGTTTGGAGCTACTATTAACGATGTAATCGAGATAATGGGTTGCTGAATGGTTGACACATACATATTATAGTTTTTATATACATAATATATTCTTGCTTTTTATTCTATACTCTGTTTGGTTAGATATTTTAAAAAAGGTAAACAATCTTGTAGTATCTTTTTATTGAAAACTACAAGTAGAAAATAAGTTTTACCAAATATACATAATATAACAAGGGAATACAGTGATTTACATTGTTTTGATTCATTAAGTACCTAGTTTGGATTTTTAAATGCATTTTTCAATAAAAAGATAGTGCAAGATTTTTTACCTTTTTAAAATACCTAACCAAACAGAGTATAAGTGAGTCAATTTTACATTTTGTTTACAAGTGTGATGTTTGTGCCGGTGACCAATTACAATTGTGGCCTCGTTTATACGCTTTTCGACCCAGCGAATATTCGATCCGGTAGCAGTCGAGCCATCCCATAATCTCGGTCACAAATATACGTCGATTGTCCAATCGAAACATTAATTTTTATTTTAGGATATTCAATCCATAATAGCCACTCAATAGCTTTTGGTAACTGTGGTTACCAGCTGTCACTCTTATGTTACATAGGAATAAAAGTAGCAGTTGAGCCAACGGATTGCAAGATACTCCGATAGTGCGTACGTATCTCAGTTCCGATTCAAGAGTGACATACGAGGTTACTAAGAGTGGTGACAATTTTCATAAGAACTCTACCTGAACTTCACTCCACAGAATGTGATACTTTTCTGCGCAAGTGCAAGACTGAATTTTCATAGTAGGGGAGAGTGGGGTATAGTGGATCTCATTTTTTAACAAATGTTGTAGTGGTGTTATTTTTATTTGTAATTTTCTAGATACCTTATTGTCCCACCTATTCCTTAGAGGACACATTTTCCAGCACAAGTATATAATTTACATATCGCTTTAAAATCATTTTCATTATAAAAAAGTGAACTAAAGTTACCTCTTCAATCAAAAATCATAGAACAGTTCCTAGTTTGAGGTAAAAACTAGGAACAAGACTTTTCAGGTATAATTGAAAGTATCTTCCGTTATTTAGTTACTCCAATATTAGTATCACACAGACGAGCAAATTCGTAAAAAAAGAATACCGGTTTATTAAAGCGATAAATAAAGCTAATGCAAAATATTCACCGTGCACTATTATTTATTCACTGTACCCCACTCTCCCCTATTTTTCTGCACAGTCTGGTTGCTACTGTATGCAGATATTTTCTCGCATAATGCATTCGCATAACATAGTTTGATGTTGGTGTTGAAATGTAGACCTTTTCTTTAACTTTTGTCGGTTTCGATCACCGACACTCATGTAGAAAATGCTCACTTTCATCACTTGTATTCAGTAACAATATTTATTCGGCAAAACACAGCTCAAATTATAATTACAACATTGCAGGCTGTGAAATTAGACTTTGTATTACTTCCTTCAAAAATTTTGTAAGCAATCTTGACATGTGTTACTATTAAAAAAATACTACTGAATAATAAGTCACAGCAGCAAATACGTACCATTTACATTATTTTAGATGAACACCAGCATAATGTATGCTATCATTTATACCCTGTTGCATTCATAATTAAACATTTTGACGCCACGTCCAAACCAAAAACTTTCACTCAGACGCCATGTCGCCAAAATGTCAAAACTAAATATGAACTTTACGCAAGTGACTGTAGGTATGTATTGCTCTGTGGATGGTAACTTATATATCGGTCGGCGTTGAACCTGCAATGTCATAGTAATGGGCGTCCTAAAGGATAATGGTTGTTAATGAACAGTGATATGATATAAGAAAGAGTTCGAAGTTACAAAACGAGAAGTTTGTCGTTCGTAATATGAAGGATCCACGGAAATATACTTTAAAAACAAATTCACACCTTATCCTCTTAAAAGAAAGATAGTTTTTCCTTGAATTGCCCCTTTTTGAATTGACTAGACATTTTCTTTCCGTGGACCCTTCATATAATAATGAATGAATCCGACAAAAACAATTGAGCTGTGGCAGAATGTGGTCATCGTTTGCCTACTTAGAAATAATAAAAAACAGTTTTATAATTATTGAATGAAAAGCCTAATTTGGAATACTAACACTAACAACGTTAAAATGTATACTTGTGTCTTAATATATCTATCAGTCAATTATTGCGATTACCAGAGGAAAAAATATTCTTAGTTGATGTCTTTTACGCAATGTACATATACCTTCCTTCTAAAATATATTATAAGGGCGGATTTTTGTTAAGATGTCGTATTTTTAAATTTTCCAAATTTGGACTTTTTTTATTTTTTCTACTCAGAAACACGAACTCTTTCGATCCTTACAGAAATAAAAAAGTCTCCCAAAAAAAATTCCATCGAGTTACTATTTTCCATACACTTTTTTCGACTGTAACTCAGTGGAAAAAATGTATGTATTTTTCGAGACACTTTTTTCTGCTAATGAGGATCGAAAAGGCTCGTGATTCTGAGTACAAAAAAAATCCAAACTTAGAAAACTTGAGAAAACTACTGCCGTCTTAAGAAGAAAAACCATAAGTGACATTTTTTGCTAAATTGAGTTATTACTAGCCTCGGAATCAGGGAAAAAAATAGAATTTTTCTATCTGACAGTTATTTCTGTATGTCCTACAGATGCCGATTTAGACAAGCATAAGTCCACGTTTTTTTAGCGAAATTACTTCCGTTTTGAAACAGAAACACCATAAGAACATATTCATAGGCAGAAAAGACTTAAGTGGCGACTTATGGTCTTTGATATTTTATCCCGAATTGGACTCCAACATTGATATCAGAAGAAGAAACATCATATTTGTATATCGTTTAAAAGTACTAAGTAAAAAACCCACAAGTTGTCAGGAATGTTGTCGCTTTATCATGTATATTTTTTATTAATCACAAGTCTCCGAAACAGAAAAATCATAAGTTGGCAAGTTAAGTTTTTTCTTTCTCTTAGGGCTTGTTCTTATGCTTTTTTTGCTTAGTGTCAGCCGCTTAAATATGAACTTAAGGTTTATTTCTCAAACGTTGTTGTAACTTATGCTTTATTAGGCTAGTAGTAGCCCCCCGATTGCCTCTCGCCCTACGTCATTAGGCTCAGAAGGTGCTTTCCTGTGAAATAGTTTGCGCGTAGTTTGGCACATTGTCGTTGTACGTAATACAGCACCATCTTTATAATATACGAGAAGTGTATTGCATTTAATGCAAGTACATCTATAATATTACGGTTTTAAAAACAGACTCCACGGAGGACCGAAGCTTCGCTCCGGGGGCCCGAGGAGCTCCTATCCCAGTAATTTTGGGCGAAGTCGAAGGGCACGTCGCGTGAGGGCCGAAACATTACCGGAACCAATGTTAATCTATGTTGACCTAGTCCGAAGGGCGAGTTCCAGGGTGGAAGGCCTTCACTTCGAGGGTGCATGTCACTTGCGAGTACGTAAAGCGAGGCCGATGGCCATGCTTCTTCAATTATCCCAGCATCTAAATAAGCCGACATCTGCGATGGACCCAAGGCCCGACCGGGGAGCCCACAAGGTACAACCGTCACTAACTGTCTCTATAAAAAATTAAAAAATCGAACCGCCTGCTGATCTGACAGCAGAACGGCTAAATCTTGCTTTTAGTGTTCCTCTTCAGCCGCACCACATCGTCTGCCTAAGCTCGATTTTTAGTGGCGACCTATCATCACTACTTTAATGTATTTTTAAATAAATTTATTCCATTTAACAGCAGAATGAAATTTGGACAAAGTTAAAATGTTATATAAAATAAATAATAACATTATTATTTTATTAAACGTAAACGTCTCTTAATATCGATTTTAACAAGGAAAAACTACTTGAATATAAAGTGTATAACCATAGTTTTATGGTACTTTATCCATTGATGTCGAAAAAATTGTTCTTGCCTCTAATTTTATCTTCTGTAGGAGTTTTTTTAAACAAACATCCTTTGCTCATTATATTTCATATTCTTGTCCATTGGACTATTGGTAGGTACTGTGACAATAATAGTTACCTACTTTGCTAAAAATGTTTAGCTGAACTGAACGTTACAACACCGAAAAGCAGTGTTTTTTTACATTTTTGACTTAATGACGAAGTCACATTTTCATAGTTGGTTACTTTTATTTTCGGTGTTGGTAGGCTTGTTCTTTTTTAAAGTTTCGCGATGCCCATGCTTTAAGAATATTTTTTATCAATATTATTGTTATATTTAGATGTCCTTTTGAACTCTCTGTTCGATTTTGTGCCTGTGAATCTTGCCTAATCTTGCCTAATTCAAAAAAATAGAATTATCGTCGATTTTGGCCATAGCAAATGTGTCCTGTGGAAAATATATGCAATTTTGCGACATTGTTTTACTTAATTGACCATAATTACTAAAGAAAGATGCTAAAACACACAAAACTTCCCAAATTAATTAACAAATGTATCCAAATTAATTTAGCATTGAGATACACTTTCAATTTAATTTTGTAATTTTTTAACTTCGTCAAAATCAGTCTTGCTTTCATTCCGCATACGTTACTCCATGTTTTATTAATCCCTTCTATTATTATAAAAGTCACAATTTGATTCTGTTTACTAAATAAATAAAACACAAGTACCCTGTTGTGTTTTTTCTGTTTCTGGACCGATTAGAAACGTAAGCATAAGCGTGTACTTATGGTTTTTTTTCTTAGACCTCATAAGACAAAACTAACGGAAAAAGCATAAGTGGGCGCTTGTGTTATTTCATGTTAGTACTTCTATTATGTTACTACTTACTTTACGACGTAGAAACAGTTTTTTCTAAATAACTAATTTAAATAAATATAAAATGGAATACTATGCAATGCATAAAATATTTACAATATTGTTTTATTCATAAACAAAAGTTTCCACCTTATATTTCGAATTTAAGTTATGTTGGCTGACGTGCAAAGTTTTTTGGCTTTTTCTCGAAACTAACTTTTTGGCATTTATGGTTTTTTTCGTTAAGACGGCAGACTAGAACTAAATAAAAATCCGCTTATGATCATACCTGGGATAACTGGGGGCCAAGTTATAGGGATTTGATATTGATTAAAAAGATGTCGACATAATTATAATAAAAAATGTGCTTATTGTACATTCTCGATTACAGTACAGAGGTTCAATGTCATAATTATCTGATATCGGGCTTCTTCAGATAGTAAAAACTTGTATGCAGATGTCATTTTAATTAAAATGACAATTAAAATATTGATAATTTAATATTAATTGTATATTTTGAAAATTATTTTAAAATAAACGTGTAACTACCCGTTTCAAGTTATTTTTAATTTTAATTGAAGAGTATGTACCTAATATTTATTTATGCCGAATAACATTTTGATGTTGTCATTCACAGTAACATCGATATATTTTTAGTCGATAAAATATTTTGCTACATCACTTTCGTATAAATGCCCCGAGTTATCCCAGGTATGCTTATGATTGACTTTACTTTGAACTTGACAAATGATTTTTTGCATTTGATATCAATCTTGCTACGTTGTCACTCTTCGTAATATAATTTTCTTATAATACATAATTATTATAATAATGTCGAAAATTAAACAGTATATTTCCACAAACATTGTACTTAATTCAAAACATAATTATGAATGTTTCTTGTCACCAAGTTCAATACCATTTTCTTGAAACGTGTTCCGTTACATTTTCATTAGGTTCTTTCCGCTGAAGTATCTTCCCAATCTTCAACTGTATTTCAATATTCAACTGAAAAAATATGATTGTATAAATGTAAGTATGGTTGCGAGAGTTACTCGAATGTCACTTCAACATTGACTTTATAATGTCATGTCTGCCGTCTGTCTCTCCAGAGGACGTAGACGTTCGCAGCTTGTTGAAGGATATCGTGGCCCTGAAGACAAGTCTTGCAGAAGTAATTTTGAAATTTGACGCGGCCCAATTAACCATTGCCGAGCTACGCGACGAAGTCATCAGTTTGCGGAATAGCGCTCCTAATACTCGGTCAGCGGCGTCAAGTTTCAAGACCGAAGTCCGATCCGGCTCGTGCGTCGGGTCACGTTTACGTGTTGCTGACACCGCCACAAGTGTCGCACGCGCCGCTCCGCCGTCCGCGCCACCCCCGCGCGCCCGGCCGCCCCCTGTTTCGAAACTATGTCAGCGTGCCTACGCCGATGTCGTCACCGGGCAGCAAGTCGCAGCTGACCGGGTCAACTCGCCCTCTAAGGCGGGTGAATTACGGGCTCCCAATAGGGAAATGTCCTCCCGCACCAGTGTAGATAAGGAGGGATTTACACTGGTCCAAAGGAAGAGCAAGGTGCGTAGGGCGCCTCGCAAGACTCTGGGTGGCATCGCCGAACCGGTTAATTCTGGTCTTCGGGTCGCAACTCCGTGTAAGGCGCTCTACGTATCACGCCTGCATTACTCCGCCGTGGCTGACGACGTGGCGGAGTACGTCCACCGGAAGACTGGCCTCTCGCTGAGGGTGCAGCAGCTGCGGTCGCGCCACTACGTGCACTTCAGCTCGTTTGTGGTGCGCGTGCCGCGGCCGCTTCAAGACACTATCGCGAGTCCGGACTTCTGGCCGAAGGGCGTCGTGTTTCGGCGGTTTCGGGGCAACCTGCCGAACCCTACGACGCCGGCTCAGACGACGCAACGGAGCCACGCAGTTGTGTCGCCTAAATCTAATTAATGTGTTTTTGTTTTTATTTCTATACATATTTTATTTTGTATACAATTTTTTTTTATTGTATAATTTTAGTTTCATGACGCATTGGCGTTCTGCTGTAATGTCATGTTAACTTTTGTTTTAATAAATAAATAAATAAATAAATAAATGTCATTGTCATAGATTATTTACATTTTTGATCTCGAATTCCATTTCAGAGCTTAGGGTCGCCGTCGCCGATTACGGCGTGGATAACTAACTATACAGGGTTACTTTATCACCGGTACAATAAATTTTCCCACATAATTGGTATCGATAAAATATTGGTAAAATTGACATATTTTTTTCATTTATTATTAATTTATCCTTCATGTAAATGTAAAATAATGGGCTCGCTAATGACAAGACGTAGAGGGCGGCGGGTAGGGGTGAGCGACCTGCAGGCCGGCGCACGAGTTGGCAACATAGCAGTTATCTTACGAGTATCTCGGTGACTAGGTCACGGTCAGTCCCACGGTTGACGTAGGTGTGTGCACGCGCGCCGTATCGTACTACCTTCAGTCGAAAATTGCTCGTACGAATGGTTCGTAGTTATTTTCTCATTGGGGAAAATACAATGGCAGCTCAGCGGCTATACGCTGAACAAAGTGTGCCCCGCCTGGAAAATGCCAGTGTTAAGACCAGCCAGGTCAACAGATTTGACCCCGTGTGACTTTTTTTGTGGGGTGAGGTGAAACGGCGGGTATACGTTGAAGGGGCCCAAAATTACGAAGACTTAAAAAGTCAAATAATAAGTGCATTTTGATGAACTCAACAGTGAAAACTACAGACTTATGATGGGAAATATCGAAGGAAACATTCATGTAAATTAATTAATAAGTATGAGAAATGGACTCCATTAATTAGGTATGTTTTTTTATTCCAATCATTGTACATAAAGTTGATATCAAATTTTGAAATACGCCTCAATGAAGAAAGTTTCTGTCCTACTTTGTAATTTTATCACGTTTCCCA
The DNA here is from genome assembly GCA_025490895.1 of Thaumatotibia leucotreta. Lineage (NCBI taxonomy): Eukaryota > Metazoa > Arthropoda > Insecta > Lepidoptera > Tortricidae > Thaumatotibia > Thaumatotibia leucotreta. The sequence goes on from JALPQI010000350.1 coordinate 365,233, forward strand.
GACATATTTTAAAACATTCGACAAACTTCACACAGAGAAAAATTCTTTATTTAAGCCCGTGGAAGTATGAAGGAGGATTTGGGATCTAGTAAGATATTTTTGCCAAGTCATAATCATAAGTTGATACCCGGTGCACATTACCGCCGCCGCTTTTCCAATCCGCCATGCCGCGTGCGATGACGTTTTAAAGAAACAGTTGCCAGTTAGTGTGTTTTGCTAATTATGCACATTGATAATGCGCAATGCGTCCAAATTTCCTGTTAGGTTTGCGGATAAGTTCAAACATTGGTATTTCAGTTTTTTGTTCTAACAAAAATGCTAGTATTCTGTAACTTGGACTACTATGTATTACGTATGTTGATTTTTTGATTATACTGGGTTATTTTTTCATCAGTACAAATACTCTAGGGGCTGTATAAGTAAGTCAAAATGAACAACTTTTACTATGGGGCCGAACCTGAATTCGGACCCTTAGTAAAAGTTGTTCATTATGACTTATTTATACACCCCCATCAGTACAAATACTCTAGGGGGTGTATAAGTAAGTCATAATGAACAACTTTTACTAAGGGTCCGAATTCAGGTTCGGCCCCATAGTAAAAGTTGTTCATTTTGACTTACTTATACACCCCCTAGAGTATTTGTACTGGAGAAAAAATAACCTTGTATATATATATATTATCAGTGAACGCACATAAACCATGGAAACATCCTGTCCGTGCAATTATGACCCAACGCAAACTACTCTTGAGTGGGCGTTCCTAAAAAACTACTCCTGGAGCTGTTTCAGTCTGGCCGAGTTTACAGTAATTGACGGACGTCTGAATGCGTTTCTATAAATAACGGTAAAAACTAATTAAAAAGGCCTTCATGTGCTGTAGGCTGGTGTAAAAACAGTTATAGTAATTCTAAGGACAGGGGAATTACTTTTCACGTGTCATAAAACATATAACTTCGGTAATTTTGAATATAAATATAATAATATTTATGGCATTTTTCTATACTACCGTTTTAAACTAAAACGTCGTAAGTCCATACAATTTTACAATAGCATATGACGTTTTAAAATGGTTGTATACTATAGGGATGTCGTTATGCCCAATAAAGCAAGTTTTTTTAACTAACTGAGATTTGATTTCAACATATTACATTTTAATAAATTCCTTTTTCACTTTCATGGGATTGATTGAACTACCTATTACCTATGCAAAAGTAGGTACGTAGTTCTCAAATTCATAACTAACTTTAATATTTTCATTTTACATCGCATTTTAATTTTTTCCATTCAGATTACCGCAAGATGCTGTTCGTACTGTTCGTAGAGACAAATGGGTAAAAGGTGTCCGATTAGAGAGACGAGAAAATGATTGGATGCCTAGCAAAAGATCTATAATTGGTTCTCTTCATGTCAAAGATGAAGACTATCTTTTACTTGTCTAAAAAGGGGTTTACGCAGCTTAATAAGACCGCCATGCTGATTTGTACTGTAATCGATTTGTACTCATCAGTTGACTGTTGTCATATGAAATAGTAGATTGTACAACAAGTGCATAAAGTGACCCATTTTCAACCGATGCAATTTTTTGGTCTGAGCGAAGCGAAGACCAAAATAGTAGACGAGGATAAAAATGGACATTTATGCCCGTGTTGTACACTCTACTTTTCACTTCGTTTGCGAGGAAAGAATTCATTTTCAGTACATCAGCGCAGTACACAACCATTTTTAACAATAACTGCCAGCCATCTTCTTGCCTACCGACGCATACCGCAAACGTCATCCAGCGGCCGAGTGGGGTGGGGTAATTCGAATTGGTGCGGGGGTGGTCGTGGCCTTTCTGTATGTAGTACTATTATTTATTCTGTGATTATGTTATTAACATACCTTCAATTATTATGGGCATTTACCTCCTAATGCGTCTATACGCATAGTTAATAGGAGAGGCCTACGTCCAGTAGTGGACTATCATAGGCTGATGATGATGATGATGATGATGATACCTTCAATTTTATTCGCCTATTTCTAGCGAAAACTTTCCATATGTACAGAGCTTCTGAGATGGTTAGTAGCTGTAAGCATAATATGTCCGTTTCTACCAAATAGATATTGTGTTTTATGTTCTCTTTATCAGATTTGTTATTGTACCCACGATAAAGACGTATGCATATCACTATCTCAAAAAAACTCCAAGTTCCTTCACACTTTCTCCGAATTTATTATGAGGCCCATATTGAGGCAGTGGACCCAATTGCTTATCAAGAGGATCCTAAAAAGCGAACACAAAATATCATTATCTCAAACCAGCTCAGAGTTCCCTCGCACTTACTCCAAGTACATCATCAGGCCTATCTTGTGGTATTCGACCCAACTGTTAATCCTGAAAAGCCAACCTAGCATATCATTATCAGAACCAACTCAGAGTTCCCTCGAACTTCCTCCAAGTTCATCACCAGCCCCATCTTGTGGTATTTGACCCATGTTCACAAAGAGGATCCTCAAAAGTGAACACAACATATCAATATCTCAAACAAACTCCGAGTTCCCTCGCACTTCCTCCAAGTTCATCATCAGGCCTATCTTGTGGTATTTGACCCATGCTCACCAAGAGGGTCCTCAAAAGCCAACACAACATATCATTATCTCAATCCAACTCAGAGTTCCCTCGTACTTACTCCAAGTTCATCATCAGGCCCATCTTGTGGTATTTGACCCATGCTCACAAAGAGGATCCTCAAAAGTGAACACAACATTATCATTATCTCAAACCAACTCCGAGTTCCCTCGCACTTCCTCCAAGTTCATCATCAGGCCTATCTTGTGGTATTTGACCCAACTGATAATCTTAAAAAGCCAACATAGCATATCATTATCTGAAACCAACTCCGAGTTCCCTCGAACTTCCTTCAAGTTCATCGCCAGACCCATCTTGTGGTATTTGACCTAACTGCTAATTCTCAAAAGCCAACACAACATATCATTATCCTTAACCAACCCCGAGTTTGCTCGCACTTACTCCAAGTTCATTATCAGGCCTATCTTGTGGTATTTGACCCAACTGCTAATCCTCAAAGCCAACACAACATACAGTGGCGTGCACTTCATATAGGCAAATAGGCACTGCCTACCCTAGCAACAGCATCTACATATACTTTTTCATCTTCATTATAATAATTTGTCATGTTTTCTGAAAGAAATCCACATAAATATTTATATTAACGGAGCTCGCGGCGATTTAAATTTGCGCGCGCGCTAGCTGGCCTAGCGCGCGGCTGCCCAAGCCCCATCAGAGGTAAGGCAACGGCGATCAGAGCCTACAAAAACACACACACTTACACAGTGCGTTTGTGTAGACATGTCCGTGAACTATATACATATTCTTGCCCAGTGCACACGAAGATAGAAAATATACGCACACAATCAAAATAATAGGCTGCGCCTAGGCACCATACGTGCGAGAAGGACGGCCAATGTCGGTCTCTCTCTGACTTACCGAGCCTCGAGATGTAATACGACTAATTTTAAGAACTCTCATATGTTGCGATTTTTACTTGAAGTGAGAGGCATTACATTCTGTCAGGTTTATTTGTTTACAAACAGTCGGTTTTGATTTTTGCGATACAGGTTTGAGGTTAATCAATAGAAAATCTATCAAAACAAAACTCATTCATTGTTATATTGATACAATTCGGTTCTGAGTGATTTTTTTTACGTTTATTTTCATGTAAGTGTTGTGACTTGTGACTGTGCGTGACGGAATTATGCTATGAGAATAAATTGTGAATATCTAGTTAGTTGATGGTGACTGCTGTATGTCTAGCGTGTCTACGAAATTGATTTTCGGCGGATTTAGCAAGTTAACAATAAAACGAAAGAAGTTAGTACAGGTACGTGTAATTATTTCAAAAGTCGATGTATTCTGTACTCGGAAATTGTACTTATAGCATTAATGAACATTGTATTTTAGCTATTTCACTCGTTAGGTATTGCACTTATATTTCGAATTCACCGATGATTAATGCTTCGCATATTTAAAAACCTTTCACTCTTCTTTAGAAAACATGAGCGATTTGAAAAGCATTAGGACCTTAACAAAAGTCGGCGGTCGAGATATAAGACTTAGTTATTGTCGCAAGCTATACCTAGACTCTTTTACTTTACTAAAGTCTATCCACTTGTGAGTTTGCAATGCAATGGTCAATATTGTTTGTTGCTCAGATAAAAAAAATTGCCTACCCTAACTAAGAACCCTGTGCACGCCACTGACAACATATCATTATCCTTAACCAACTCCGAGTTCCCTCGCACTTACTCCAAGTTCATCATCAGGCCTATCTTGTGATATTTGACCCATGCTCACCAAGAGGATCCTAAAAAGCCAACAGAACATATCATTATCTCAAACTCAACCCAACTCCGAATTACCTCGAACTTCCTCCGAGTTCATCATCAGACCCATGTTGAGTATTTGACCCATGCTCACCAAGAGGATCCTCAAAAGCCAACACAACATATCATTATCTCAAACCAACTCAGAGTTCCCTCGTACTTACTCCAAGTTCATCATCAGGCCTATCTTGTGGTATTTGACCCATGCTCCACAAAGAGGATCCTCAAAAGTGAACACAACATTATCATTATCTCAAACCAACTCCGAGTTCCCTCGCACTTCCTCCAAGTTCATCATCAGGCCTATCTTGTGGTATTTGACCCAACTGCTAATCCTCAAAGCCAACACAACATATCATTATCCTTAACCAACTCCGAGTTCCCTCGCACTTACTCCAAGTTCATCGTCAGGCCTATCTTGTGATATTTGACCCATGCTCACCAAGAGGATCCTAAAAAGCCAACAGAACATATCATTATCTCAAACTCAAACCAACTCCGAGTTACCTCGAACTTCCACCAAGTTCATCATCAGACCCATGTTGAGTATTTGACCCATGCTCACCAAGAGCAGCCTCAAAAGCCGACACAACATAATATATCATTATCTCAAACCAACTCCGAGTTCCCTCGCACTTACTCCAAGTTCATCATCAGGCCTATCTTGTGGTTTTAGACCTAACTGCTCATCCTACAAAGCCATCGTAGCATATCATTGTCTCAAACCTACTCCGAGTTCCCTCGAACTTCGTCCAATTTCATCATCAGGCCTATCGTATGACACGGAACCCAACTCATACCAAGATAATACTAAAAAGCCAACATAACATTTATCGATGTCAAATCAACTCCGAGTGCCCTCGTATTGCCTTCGAGATCAATTATTGTCAGGCCCATCGGTGGAATCACATGGGCGATGAGCGTTCCTGACTCAAAAAACCTGCGTTAAAAAAACTGTCCACATTACGTACTTACGCAATAAACTGTAAAAATTATGAATCAAACGACTTGTTTACTTACCACCAACTACGTAAAAAACTACAAACTACTGATTACTACTGAAAAATCTAATCTAAAAAAGATTGGAAAATGTTACATAGCTAAAAATCAATCCTTATTTTCATCTCTATTCCGTAAACCCGGTTAAACTTACTTAAAACAAAGCACGTGGTCACGGTAATTAACGAAACCAACATTGTCCCACCTCTAATGGTACACGTGCTTCGTAAGAAAGGAATAGCACATTGAATTTTTGATTTGATGAATGGGGAGAAGTACTATAAAGTATAAATAAATAAATAAATATCTTGGGACATCTTACAAAAATCAACCTAGTCCCATGGTAAGCTCAATTGGACGTAGTTACGCGAAAACGTTCCAACCCACATGAGTTTGTCATTAAAATCTAAACTTTCTGTCAAATGCAAAAGTCATCAATTTTTATGTCAAACTCATGTGGGTTGGAACGTTTTCGCGTAACTACGTCCAATTAACTATGTCTCAATTAAGTATGACTTTTCTGCGGAATGTAGTTCCGTCTATTTTTAAATTAGAACTTCTTGTTGTCTTTGCATACCTATTCACACAACACATGCACAGAGCCAGGGATCGGAACCGGTTTTTTAGAAAAACCTCGAAATAGCTCAATATTGTAAAATGTTTTACACTCTTTATGTAGTATTCAACATTAACATTAACTATTAACATCATATTTTTGAATTACTCCATAAACAAAAAAAATATAAACCGAAGAACGTAAAAGAACGGAATTCGAACCGTTCTTTTGTATGGAGCAAAAACCGGTATCCGATCCCTGCACAGAGCATCAAATTCGAATCCACTGCAAAATAGTAAGCACTTGGTTTCGCTCGAATCCCGACGCACATTAAAGGATCAAACTTTTCTGTATAAGATTTTAAATAATTACATTGACTCGCCTTATTTAGTAAGCAAAATTTATTTTAAAACTCCCCGTTTGAACACACGACACAACAGGCTATTGTACATTCCCTTTACGCGAAAGAATTATAAATCTAATTCATTCATAAATAAAACGTGCAGGTGTAATAATACTCTTTTCTCCCATATTGATATGTTTAATGTTCCACTAGTTACATTTAAGCGCGAGGTATTTAAAACCTTGAATGGTGAAGTAACTCAGGAAGATTAATTATACTTACCCTTAATCTATATTGTACTTTTTAGTTTTACGCACATTGCCAACAAATGTCTGTTTTTCTTTTGTGTTAAGTTGAATTTGTTTGTTACTCCGCATTTTTTAATCATGTATGCGTGTTAAAATCTAGTGGCAACTTCATTGATTTATGTATTAATCAGCGTGATTATGTTTAAGAATAATGGACATGGACATTTCAAAGAAGTGAAATGCACTTTTTCGACTTTTTTATTGCCAAAAACGAGCGCTATTTACGGGTCTGTTATTTAGTCGCATCGCAACTGAACAGGCACGACGAGCGCCGCGTCTATATCAGTGCGAGAAATAAAACGGCTGGTGACTGCGAGTCGCCTTATAATGAGCGTCTATAGGAGGTGGTCTGTGACCAGCAAGAAATGCTACCCTTCGTTTACGAGTAGGAGCATATTATTAATTAAAAATTTAAAACAATAACTAAGTAGTAGACCCTGAAGGTGCATTCCGACCAAACGAACATTCGCTATGCTAGCCCCCCACTCTACGAAATTCGATCGTTACACAAAACGTGATTGGTTGATTTCGTAGAGCGGGGGATAGAACAGCGAATGCTCTTTTGGTCTGCATGCACCTTAAAGGGTCAACGGATTGAAAACGGTGATGTGTTTTGATTGGCCAGTTTGAATAAAATTATTTTGAAAACTGTATAATCTATATAGGTACATAAATTAAATCTAACTAACCTAACCTATACATATCTAAGATTGGCCCTTGTGGCATTGTAGCGAAGATGCAGGCGGCATTTCCTCGTTGTATCGCAATATTTACGCGTTGTGCGAGCAAGTCGCCAGCTCTTCGGTCTTTAGTAACGGTGGAAATCATAAATATACATCTACAACTTTTTTTTTTAGTAGTTTATTTTTATATTTTTAAGTTGTTTCCACACCTTCCACCTTACGACTATAGATAGTCTATGAAGACCTTCGTGCTATCGATGGAAAAACTTGGCATCAATGGTGTGTCTATGATTTTTTTTTTGTGTAAGGCATGAATTTTGTAGAAAAAAATATTTTCTTTACTATAGCTTTTTTAGCAATACATACACTTTACCCATTGTAATTAAAAATACTCAATTGCAATATTCATAATTAATCTATGTAAAAGTAACAAAATAATATCCTATCTACATGCGACCATGTGCCGCTTACTCTATACACGCTCATACAAAAAGTCACGAATGTGATATATTATTGGCCGGTACTGTAGATTCCTTAAATATAGTGTGATCAACCCAAATCGGTCAGTATGGAGATTTTGGAAACCATAACAGATAGCGAAATCTTGTCTTAGGAACCATGAGATCGATTTTAGTAAAAAGAAAAACTGCATTCATACAATTACAAAAATACGTGTACTCGGTCCAGGAATCGAACCAGGACTGTTTGAAAAATAAAAATTTGTTATTTTCATTTGGACATCGGTTGTGTAACTCTTATTAGTTTAGGGTAGTAAATGTTACTAAGAAACATGCATGATAACACAAACATTGTATCTAAAACTTATAAAAATGACAAATGTATTCTTATTGCCGTCACCACACGGCTGGCACACCCCAACTCCTCCTGCGGGTGTCGTAAGAGTCGACTAAGGGATTGAAGTGAGGGTAAGGAGGGTAAGGGTAAGGGAAGTGTCACTGACCATTATTTGATAAAATATTGATGATGAGCAGCAGCGTCATCATAGTGGACACATTACTGCGATTGCCAATCCGCTTGCCCAGCGTGGCGATTATGGGTATTTTCCTCCTAATGCGTTTATTCGCATAGTTAATAGGAGAGGCCTACGTCCAGCAGTGGACTATCATAGGCTGATGATGATAAAAATGAATTGATTTTTAACACTGGAGTTTTATTTTTTGACTTTGTATGGGAAAGTAACAAACCATGATAGATATCGAAATCTGTTCTTAGGAACCATGCCATTATTATTAAATCTATAAATGAAGCCATGTAGGTACTAGGTACTTACATGCGACCTTACTGAGCCCTGGTTGGACAAATATTTTTGCTTCCTCCTATGCGTTTGAACATTTCCGGTTGCGTGAATTTCGTCCGTTTTAATATTCTCCTTAAATTATTAATTCATTTGTGGAAAATAAGCCTAAAATGTTTGACTCATAAATGACATTGACTTGGCGGTGACAAATTACCAAAAATGTTTGTGGTCACTAACCAAAAAGTATTTTACGCGTCCATATAAATTTGAATTACATAGGTAGTTGTCAGCCTCCTAGTTGACCCTACGAAGCAGAAGGTTTCGGGTTCGAACCCCAGCGAAGGGATTATTTTTTGTATTTTTTTATTACAAATATTTGTTTCTTGGTCGTGTCTGTCTATGATATTTAAGTACGAGAACCTATATATTATGTAGTTATCTATATATTATAATAGAATATGATCGTCTATTCTTATTACCCACAACAGCCTTAAATTAAGCTTACCGTGGGACTAGGCCGATTTATGTGGGATGTCCCGAGATATTTAATAGTTTATTGTTATTTATTAATAGCCAGTAATTGTATATATTACCTCTCGGATTTTAGTATCGTACTAAAGAACTTAGTCCATTCTTCCACACTGTTGTACAAGTTATGCTAAAAGAGAATTAAAGCGAGCGGCAAAGTTTGATAACAAATTAGATAGGTACCTACTGACTGCAATTCATAAATCCGCTATATTGTCTTTTGAAATCTGGCCAGGCGAATCTAAGGATCAAATTTTACCGGATATTTTTTTTGATATAAGCAATAACAACATACCTATTTTATGAAATGCCCTAACTTTGAATAATCCATCTATTGACCGAATATATTACTACTTAGTGAGGTAATTTAACTAGCAGTTTTCAAGTGACATCTGTGATGGATATGGTTAAGCTTACCTTGTCATCTGCCTCCATGTCAGTTTTCATGGATAGTATTATTCACGCACATATACAAAGGCAAAGAGCGAAATTGTATCAATTTTCAAATTGATAATTCAGAAATACTATACCACTTTTTGGACTTTTTTTTACATACGCGCAATCTACGGGATACGTACAGCTCACTATCAAGGTTCAAAATTACAAAAAGTCTACTAATTAACAGAGTTAATGTCGACAAATTTGTATGAAAATCTCACAGGGACATCCACCTTAAATGTTTACACTACTCGACAAGTGACAAGTATTAGTAGATTTTTAGTTGGAGGTAGGTGCTTGTCGCTTAGTAAATAGGATCGGCTTCTAATCACTTGCACTTGCAGTTGTACTAATACTAAGCACTTATACAACATGTTTACACACAGTTCACAAGTGTAAGTGACAAGTACTAAGCATTAGCTACTAAGCCCGTGTAAACCCAGCATTAGACGCGTCTTAATGAGTATTATGCCCTGGCCACGACATTGGTCTAAGGCGACTGGCTAAGGCGATCAGCGGCGAGCGAATTAAACAAAATCAAGACCGCTAAAGAAGCATGCCACGACAATTCGCTGTGGGCTAAATCGCGCGCGAATTTACTTGCGCGACCGGCTAAGGCGACCAGCGGCGCGGCGAGCGGCGAGATTAAACGCACTGGCGGTTTGAGCCATGCCACGACTTCGAGCGGCGCGAACGGTCTTAGCGGCGGCACGTATCGGGCGGAATTTTAAAGATCAACATAATATTTTGTTTTATTCGCTCCGCGATGTTGGACACAGAGGCGTTTATAAGTAAAATTTTAAATAGGCCTGCCTTGTAGATGGCACAGCATTCGCAACACAAGTTGCGGCATGTAATAAAACGTCTGTGGCATCATTCAAGGCTAATCTAAAGAAGATGTGGCTATCCACGAACGATAATTTAGCTCATTACTGACATTTTAACAGTTCTTTTATTTGTATATATTTTGTATAGTATGTATGTATACTGATATGTAGTCTATGTATTGTTTGATAAAAGTTATGTGTGTATTCTATTAATTTAGTGTTTTTTAATTATTTGTATTCATTGTGCATTCTGTGAGTTTGTCTATCTAATCTTTCGGTTCTCCACTCAATCTCTCAAAGGTTAGCTGGAAGAGATCCCTTATAGGGATAAGTTCGCCTTTGTACCTAAATTTCTGTATAACTGTTTTTGTAACATATTCCGTGTACAATAAAGTGATTTACTACTTACTACTACTAAAACGGTTATGGGAAGAAATAAAAGAACATTTTCCGAATCAGAGCGGTAAGTTTAATATTATTGTATATTAAATAGGATTGCTTATAAAATAATTTATAAATAATAATTTCGAGACACAAAAGGGCCACTTTTGATAATGATATTTTGCATCCTTTGATTACGTCCCATTCGCTCACCGCTTAGGCGCTTAGACCGTTGTCGTGGCATGCTCACCGCTTAGACCGTTTTCGCCGCCCCGCTCGCCGCTGCCGCGGTCGCCTTAGACCAATGTCGTGGCCAGGGCATTAGATGAAATAACTAAAGAAAGTACGATCGGTAATGAAAGCTTGTAACAAAAATATGATTTTTGCAGATTTTTTTTACGTATATAATCCAATGTTGGACAAATTAGTCTTTTGACTGCCACCGACCGCGACATGGTATATTGTAAATCATGTTATTAAAATTTATATATGTAATTTCGTCGTTTAAAAAGCCGTGGTAGTTAGAAACTTGTTTATAATTACTTACGCCAGTTCTACCAAGCAGAAACGAATATTGTCCAACGTTACTCAAGTTACTATACTAGCAAAACATTAAATGGTTTAGCGAAAACGACACTAAATCCATTCTAGCCACTTCAGACGAAGCATCATGCAAACATTTTCGGTATTAACATTTTTTAACGACTTTCGTTGGTTCAAATATGAAACAATTTATTATTGCAATGTTTACGTTCTGTACTATACTATAATACTATACTATACTGTAATATGCTACTCTATTTTTATATCGATATTTTCGCCCTAAGAGAACGAAATGAGCGTTTCATACTGTTTTTAGAGACAGTATTTTATAGATAAAATCAAATAACAGATTATATTAGAAGCAAGTTTGGAGGTTATGTTGAAGGTGATACCAAATGTTGCACGCAACTTTCTCGGGACTCCAGTGACGTGTGAATGTACTACGTGACGTTTAATTATTATTATTAATCGTACGGCCATGAGCTATGAACATGAATGTAGGATTAATATGGATTTGACAACGTTATAATAATAGCAAGAACGAAAGGGATGGTCTTATGAAACTTTTTACTAGTGGAAGTGAAAAGGAACGATAATCGTCCGTCCTTATCACTGTGCCACTATTTTTTGTGTGTGTGTGCATTAGATGCTAAATGTAAGTGCCAGACAAATGCGTTGAATACGTCACTAAGTGCCTGTGTGGCACTTTCTTCTTAGTAGTAAGTGACTATGTCTATCCCTCTTAGTGGCACACTATGTGCGGCCCCTCGGCTATGAACAGGCTATCTGAGTGTAGCCTTGAGGTTGGACAAAGTTACTTGCTTGCATTAAATACATGCGCTTGTTCTCTGGGTGGCTAATTTAGTTACGTCTTTCTAAAAAGGCAACAAGGCAATTAGAAATGATCGGCTACGTGCCGCCGACGAGGTGGCTCTGCACGTTACTTGACTGTTGATACAGATATTTTATTTCACGAAGTCCGTTTGGTTATGAATGTTGTCAGGCGTGCATGTATACAATTAATGCTTTAGTGTGCGTAAGCGCGGGAGCGCTCAGTCAAAGTATTAATAGACGTTCGAATATGGTCCGCTCCGCACAGCGAACTTGGTCCGCTCCGTACGTGCGCTCGGCTCGCCACACCATCGCACCGTTCAAAAACGGTCCAGTGCTTTTCGTGCTACTAGACAGCGATCACGTCGATATGCCTCCGATTTATCCATCATAGCCTATTGAACATTTTCGAATATGTACTATATTTAAATGAAAAGACATTTCAAAATTATATTTATACATGTATCAAAAGGTACCTAAATAACTGGAGTATCATAAATATTTTATTGTTTGTTTACTTTTAATTAATTAATAATTACCTACAAGTGCGGTGCGGTGGCGCCGTCCACACTAGCGAACTTGGTGCGGACCGCACCAAATCCTGTGGGAAAACCATCGAACCGACCGCACCGTCAATAATAATAATAATGTCGGCGGACCGTTGAACACACCATCGAATTTGGTACGGAGCGGACCAAGTTCGCTGTGCGGAGCGGACCATATTCGAACGTCTATTAAGACTTCACGATCGCGACGCGGTCGAGGTCGCTAGTGTTCTGAGTTTACGCCAGATTGTTTCAGGAAGTAGCGTTAGCATGGAAACTAAACGTCGAAAAAAATTATATATATATATATATATGTATATTTTTTAAAAATTTATATCATCCACGCTGATAAAAATGAGGATAGTAATTGTTAAAATTATTATTTTTTACTTACAATACATTTTAATCACATGTAGGATGTAGGTACTTCTGCTACTATTATTATGATTATTTTTTGTATTATTTGTGCGTGGTGGGTACATACATTGTTTCACTGAATTGGACTTTTAATATTCATCAGATAGTGTTTTTTTTTCTTTGTGATATCTAAATTAAAATGCTTACTTATATAAACACGTTTGGCTTTTATTTACTACCCGTAATAATAACTTCAAATTTTAACTGAAAGATTCAAAGTATTTCAACAAAATGTTACTTTAAAAATATTAAAATATTAATTGGTGTAATCAGGTTTCCGTGCTAACGTTCCTCACGTTCGCGCACACAAGGACGCTTATCTGTACACTTTACACACACAACGAAAGCCAAACGGACTTCGTGATATGGAATATCTGTAGTGGTGGCGCGACGGTTACCAAATGTTGCACGCAACTTTGTCGTGTCTCCAGTGACGTGTGAATGGTCTACGTGACGCTTAATAATCATTTTTAATCGTATGAGCAGGCAATGTGTAGCCTTGAGGTTGGACAAAGTTACTCGCGTCTGCAGGAAATACGCGCGCGGGCGGTTAATTTAGTAACGTCATTCTACACTGAAAAAAATGCTATGTTGGATTTATCAGATCTTGCGTAATTTTAACCGGAAATTAAGGTTGATTGGGTCCTATCACAATTTTTTTTTGATTTTACCAAACTTTTTATGTTGGCATTCTACTAAATTAATTTGGTTGATAGTAGTTGATAGTTTTTTGTTGATTTCACCAGTTGTTTGGTATAATGTACAATGTTCTTTGTTGATTTAACCAGAATTCTGGTATCGACTTCAACATTTTTAGTTTTGTAAATTTGATAGCAAGGATTTGTTACATATATCAAAGTTTCCTCGTAATATAGCCAACCTAAGTCACTTCGGTAAATATTTTTTTCAGTGTAAAAAGGCAACAGAAATGTTCGACTACGTGACGCTGACGAGATGGCTCTGCAACGTTACTTGACTGTTGCTAGCGGCGGCGCGACGGTAATACCAAATGTTGCACGCAACTTTGTCGTGTCTCCAGTGACGTGTGAATGGACTACGTGACGCTTAATAATCATTTTTAGTACAGATGGTGCCTTTTTTAGGCGCTAGTGCGAGAAGTGGCTCATTTTACGTCAGTACCAAAACTTCGGAGGGCCATCTGTACTAAAAAACGTCGTACGAGACGCGTGCAAAAACGAAATTCGTAACTAGTGTCGATTTGAAACACTCCCTTTCGGTCGTGTTTTAAAATATCGCCACTGGTTTCGAATTTCATGTTTTTCGCACTTGTGTCATAATGTACTACTATTTTAGTAGGTACATATGGTGCATTTTTTAGGCTCTAGTGCGAGAAGTGTGTCAATTTACGTCAGGTCTAAAACTTCGGAGGGCCATCTGCACTAAAAAAACGTCGTACGAGAAACGTGCAAAAACGAAATTCGTGTTTTTCGCACTTGTGTCGTAATGTACTATTTTAATCGTATGGCTAATGAGCAGGCAATGTATAGCCTTGAGGTTGGACAAAGTTACTCGCGTCCGCAGGAAATACGCGCGCGGGTGGTTAATTTAACGTCTTTCTAAAAAGGGAACAGGGTGCTTAGCCAAGTTGCCAATCGCTAGCGCTTAATCGTAAGTCGTTAACGAAAGGCAGCTAGTTGTCTTTGTCGCACTAATATGAAAGAGTGACAGAGAGGGTAAACTACGATACGCTACGAAGCGTTAGTGATTGACAACTTGGCTAAGCATACTGAAATGATCGGCTACGTGACGCTGACGAGATGGCTCTGCACGTTGGTGGACTGGTGGTAGCGGTGGTGCGACGGTAATACCAAATGTTGCACGCAACTTTGTCGTGTCTCCAGTGACGTGTAATGGACTACGTGACGCTTAATAATAATTTTTAGTACAGATGGTGTCTTTTTTAGGCTCTAGTGCGAGAAGTGAGCCATTTTACGTCAGGTTCAAAACTTCGGAGGGCCATCTGTACTAAAAACGTCGTACGAGACACGTGCAAAAAGGAAATTCGAAACGAGTGGCGATGTTTTAAAACACGACCGAAGGGAGTATACATATTTTTCGCACTTGTGTCGTAATGTACTATTTTAATCGTATGGCTAATGATCAGGCAATGTATAGCCTTGAGGTTGGACAAAGTTACTCGCGTCCGCAGGAAATACGTGCGCGTGTCACCTGTATGCTTAGCACAAGATTGGCGCGACAGTATCTCGCCGCGAGATAGTCTATCCGTCCCTCTTTTGTTAATGTAGCTAGTGAAGGACGGGAGATCTATCTCGCGGCGACATACTGTCGCACCAATCATGTGCTAAGCCAGCTGGGTGGCTAGTTTAGAAACGTCTTTCTAAAAAGGCAACAGACTGGTGGTAGCGGCGGCGCGACGGTAATACCAAATGTTGCACGCAACTTTGTCGTGTCTGCAGAGACGTTTGAATGGTCTACGTGACGCTTAATAATCATTTTTAGGTAGCCTTGAGGTTGGACAAAGTTACTCGCGTCCGCAGGAAATACGCGCGCGGGTGGTTAATTTAGTGACGTCTTTCTAAAAAGGCAACAGAAATGATCGACTACGTGACGCTGACGAGATGGCTCTGCACGTTGGTGGACTGGTGGTAGCGGTGGTGCGACGGTAATACCAAATGTTGCACGCAACTTTGTCGTGTCTGCAGAGACGTTTGAATGGTCTACGTGACGCTTAATAATCATTTTTAATCGTATGAGCACTATGAGCAGGCAATGTAGACAACGTTACTCGCGTCCGCAGGAAATACGCGCGCGGGTGGTTAATTTAGTAACGTCTTTCTAAAAACGCAACAGAAATGTTCGACTACGTGACGCTGACGAGATGGCTCTGCACGTTGGTGGACTGGTGGTAGCGGTGGTGCGACGGTAATACCAAATGTTGCACGCAACTTTGTCGTGTCTGCAGAGACGTTTGAATGGTCTACGTGACGCTTAATAATCATTTTTAATCGTATGAGCAGGCAATGTGTAGCCTTGAGGTTGGACAAAGTTACTCGCGTCCGCAGGAAATACGCGCGCGGGTGGTTAATCTAGTAAAGTCTTTCTAAAAAGGGAACAGGGTGCTTAAAGTTGCACATCGCTAGCGCTTAATCGTCAGTCGTTAGCGAAAGGCAATCTGTCTTTGTCGCACTAATATGAAAGAGTGACAGAGAGAGTAAACTACGATACGCTACGAAGCGTTAGTGATTGACAACTTGGCTAAGCATACTGAAATGTTCGACTACGTGACGCTGACGAGATGGCTCTGCACGTTGGTGGACTGGTGGTAGCGGTGGTGCGACGGTAATACCAAATGTTGCACGCAACTTTGTCGTGTCTCTAGTGACGTGTGAATGGTCTACGTGACGCTTAATAATCATTTTTAATCGTATGAGCAGGCAATATGTAGCCTTGAGGTTGGACAAAGTTACTCGCGTCCGCAGGAAATACGCGCGCGGGTGGTTAATCTAGCAACGTCTTTCTAAAAAGGGAACAGGGTGCTTAGCCAAGTTGCCAATCGCTAGCGCTTAATCGTCAGTCGTTAGCGAAAGGCAGCAAGCTGTCTTTGTCGCACTAATATGAAAGAGTGACAGATGGTAAACTACGATACGCTACGAAGCGTTAGCGATTGACAACTTGGCTAAGCATACAGAAATGATCGGCTACGTGACGCTGACGAGATGGCTCTGCACGTTGGTGGACTGGTGGTAGCGGTGGTGCGACGGCAATACCAAATGTTGCACGCAACTTAGTCGTGTCTGCAGTGACGTGTGAATGGTCTACGTGACGCTTAATAATCATTTTTAGGTAGCCTTGAGGTTGGACAAAGTTACTCGCGTCCGCAGGAAATACGCGCGCGGGTGGTTAATTTAGTAACGTCTTTCTAAAAACGCAAGAGAAATGATCGACTACGTGACACTGACGAGATGGCTCTGCACGTTGGTGGACTGGTGGTAGCGGCGGCGCGACGCGAAGTCCTCGTTGTCGTCGTTCAGTCTCTCCTGCTCGACTCTGATGTCGGAGTGCACCGGTGTTACTACTAGTTGCTCGTACGACACCAGGAGTTGGGGTAGCGACAAATGTATTTTTACTGCCGTCACCACACGGCAATGTACGATGATGATGATGTACGGCAATGTATGATGGATGTGTCGTAATGTACTATTTTAATCGTATGGCTAATGAGCAGGCAATGTATAGCCTTGAGGTTGGACAAAGTTACTCGCGTCCGCAGGAAATACGCGCGCGGGTGGTTAATCTAGTAACGTCTTTCTAAAAAGGGAACAGGGTGCTTAGCCAAGTTGCCAATCGCTAGCGCTTAATCGTCAGTCGTTAACGAAAGGCAGCTAGCTGTCTTTGTCGCACTAATATGAAAGAGTGACAGAGAGGGTAAAATACGATACGCTACGAAGCGTTAGTGATTGACAACTTGGCTAAGCATACTGAAATGATCGGCTACGTGACGCTGACGAGATGGCTCTGCACGTTGGTGGACTGGTGGTAGCGGTGGTGCGACGGTAATACCAAATGTTGCACGCAACTTTGTCGTGTCTCTAGTGACGTGTGAATGGTCTACGTGACGCTTAATAATCATTTTTAATCGTATGAGCACTATGAGCAGGCAATGTGGATAACGTTACTCGCGTCCGCAGGAAATACGCGCGCGGGTGGTTAATTTAGTGACGTCTTTCTAAAAAGGCAACAGAAATGTTCGACTACGTGACGCTAACGAGATGGCTCTGCACGTTGGTGGACTGGTGGTAGCGGCGGCGCGACGCGAAGTCCTCGTTGTCGTCGTTCAGTCTCTCCTGCTCCACTCGGATGTCGGAGTGCACCGGTGTTACTACTAGTTGCTCGTACGACACCCGCAGGAGTTGGGGTAGCGACAAATGTATTTTTACTGCCGTCACTACACGGCAATGTACGATGATGATGTACGGCAATGTATGATGGATGTGTCGTAATGTACTATTTTAATCGTATGGCTAATGAGCAGGCAATGTATAGCCTTGAGGTTGGACAAAGTTACTCGCGTCCGCAGGAAATACGCGCGCGGGTGGTTAATCTAGTAACGTCTTTCTAAAAAGGGAACAGGGTGCTTAAAGTTGCCAATCGCTAGCGCTTAATCGTCAGCCGTTAGCGAAAGGCAGCTAGCTGTCTTTTTCGCACTAATATGAAAGAGTGACAGAGAGGGTAAACTACGATACGCTACGAAGCGTTAGTGATTGACAACTTGGCTAAGCATACTGAAATGATCGGCTACGTGACGCTGACGAGATGGCTCTGCACGTTGGTGGACTGGTGGTAGCGGCGGTGCGACGGTAATACCAAATGTTGCACGCAACTTTGTCGTGTCTCTAGTGACGTGTGAATGGTCTATGTGACGCTTAATAATCATTTTTAATCGTATGAGCACTATGAGCAGGCAATGTAGACAACGTTACTCGCGTCCGCAGGAAATACGCGCGCGGGTGGTTAATTTAGTAACGTCTTTCTAAAAAGGGAACAGAAATGTTCGACTACGTGACGCTGACGAGATGGCTCTGCACGTTGGTGGACTGGTGGTAGCGGCGGCGCGACGCGAAGTCCTCGTTGTCGTCGTTCAGTCTCTCCTGCTCGACTCGGATGTCGGAGTGCACCGGTGTTACTACTAATTGCTCGTACGACACCCGCAGGAGTTGGGGTAGCGACAAATGTATTCTTACTGCCGTCTCCACACGGCAATGTACGATGATGATGATGTACGGCAATGTATGATGGATGTGTCGTAATGTACTATTTTAATCGTATGGCTAATGAGCAGGCAATGTATAGCCTTGAGGTTGGACAAAGTTACTCGCGTCCGCAGGAAATACGTGCGCGGGTGGTTAATTTAACGTCTTTCTAAAAAGGGAACAGGGTGCTTAGCCAAGTTGCCAATCGCTAGCGCTTAATCGTCACTCGTTAGCGAAAGGCAGCAAGCTGTCTTTGTCGCACTAATATGAAAGAGTGACAGAGGGTAAACTACGATACGCTACGAAGCGTTAGTGATTGACAACTTGGCTAAGCATACTGAAATGATCGGCTACGTGACGCTGACGAGATGGCTCTGCACGTTGGTGGACTGGTGGTAGCGGTGGTGCGACGGTAATACCAAATGTTGCACGCAACTTTGTCGTGTCTCTAGTGACGTGTGAATGGTCTACGTGACGCTTAATAATCATTTTTAATCGTATGAGCACTATGAGCAGGCAATGTGGACAACGTTACTCGCGTCCGCAGGAAATACGCGCGCGGGTAGTTAATCTAGTAACGTCTTTCTAAAAAGGGAACAGGGTGCTTAGCCAAGTTGCCAATCGCTAGCGCTTAATCGTCAGTCGTTAGCGAAAGGCAGCAAGTCTTTGTCGCACTAATATGAAAGAGTGACAGAGAGGGTAAACTACGATACGCTACGAAGCGTTAGTGACTGACAACTTGGCTAAGCATACTGAAATGATCGGCTACGTGACGCTGACGAGATGGCTCTGCACGTTGGTGGACTGGTGGTAGCGGTGGTGCGACGGTAATACCAAATGTTGCACGCAACTTTGTCGTGTCTCTAGTGACGTGTGAATGGTCTACGTGACGCTTAATAATCATTTTTAATCGTATGAGCACTATGAGCAGGCAATGTGAACAACGTTACTCGCGTTCGCAGGAAATACGCGCGCGGGTGGTTAATTTAGTAACGTCTTTCTAAAAAGGCAACAGAAATGATCGGCTACGTGACGCTGACGAGATGGCTCTGCACGTTGGTGGACTGGTGGTAGCGGCGGCGCGACGCGAAGTCCTCGTTGTCGTCGTTCAGTCTCTCCTGCTCCACTCTGATGTCGGAGTGCACCGGTGTTACTACTAGTTGTTCGTATTCTAGGGGCCGTTTACTGGAAATGAGCAATTTTGGTGGTTAGTCAGACCGATTATACATATAGGATGTTTGGTGTGGGTGGCTAGGTGCAAAATTCCAAGGTATGTATATGAAGGAAAGGTCCAAGGTAAGATAGATGAATGTATTCTTGAACATTTCTAGCCAAATACAGGCTGGAAATGAGTTAACTGACAATCTTTAAAGGTGTATTCCTGACAAAATTTTGAGACTATATTCTCATATGAACAATTTTGAGACTATAATCTCATATGAACTTTTCTTGATATGAGTCAGTAGTGCCCTAATTGAATACACGTTAGTTTGTAAACAATAGTGTTTGTTTCCCATATTTAATATGTAGTCAGACCAAATAAAGCTGCATTTAAATGTATTTGTGGCCTCCAAAACCAAATGGTAACAACTTTTTGAATTGTTTAAACATAAAAAACCTATTTATTGTTATTCTTTTAAAGGTATCGGTAGTTAACGTCGTCATCAGCCTATCTCAGTCCACTGCTGGACTTAGGCCTCTTCTATTAACTATGCGTATCGACGCATTAGTAGATAAATGTCCATAATCACCACGCTGGGCAAGCGGATTGGCGATCGCAGTAAAGGTGCGTGTAGACCAAAAGAGCATTCGCTGTTCTATCCCCCTACTCTACGAAATTTGATCGTTACACGAAGCGTGATTCGTTGATTTCGTAGAGCGGGGGATAGAACAGCGAATGATCTTTTGGTCTGCACGCACCTTAATGTGTCGATTATGATGACGCTGCTGCCATCATCAATGAGATCACAGAATGGTCATTGGAACTTCAATTCCTTAGTCGACTCTTACGACACCCGCGGGAAGAGATAGGGTGGTGACAAATGTATTCTTACTGCCGTCACCGTCACCACACAGCTAGTCGGTCGTTAAAATGACTTGTTAAAATCAGAGGGCCTAGTGTAGGTAATAACTTATAAAAAAATTAAAGAAAAAAAAAACCTTTTTAAAAACAAGCTTTTATTATTTGTTTATAAAATGAACTAAAAAGTTAAAAATAAATTAACTCTGAAAAGAAATATAACACTTTGTAACTTGATTGTAACCTTTAACGACAAATAAGCGTCTTCGTCTAGGACAAAATAATTCCATATTGTACAAATTTATTTAATTTTAACACTAAAACTGTTCACCATACATAATTATTCAATCTCGTCCCCCCTCTTTATCATAGTTCCCATTTATAAATGAAAGCGTGTTACATTTAATACAACACAACATTTTCCTCAAGCTATCACAATGTAACACGCTTTCATTTATAAATGGGGACTATGATAAAGAGGGACGACGACATTAAATAATTATGTATGGTGAAAAGTTTTAGTGTTAAAATTAAATAAATTTGTACAATATGGAATTATTTTGTCCTAGACGAAGACGCTTATTTGTCGTTAAAGGTTACAATCAAGTTACAAAGTGTTATATTTCTTTTCAGAGTTAATTTATTTTTAACTTTTTAGTTCATTTTATAAACAAATAATAAAAGCTTGTTTTTAAAAAGGTTTTTTTTTTCTTTAATTTTATTTTTAACTTTTTAGTACCTCTATTTTTAATTCGAGATTTACTACGACGGAGTTCGCAGCGCGTAGCAGCGTTATTCCGTTATGAAGTCCGTAGTTCGTTCACATGATATGTAATATGTACTGATTTAAATATCAATAATGTTGAAATGATGTAATCACTTGTTAGTTATTTGTAACGTTTCTCATTCTATCCATTTCTTTTAATGCATCAACATTACAAGGTTTCTTCGACGTCAACTTGAAGCAGTCAAGTTCTTCGATTTAAAGACCTGCTAAAGACCTAACTCGGCTTAAATCTACATAAGCTTGACCAGCAGCGAACAATTTGGAGCCTAGATAAATAACAGCATGATCTACAGTAGTTCCCTGATCAGATTGATATTAATAAAATAATACACACGGACATTAACAAGTCCAAAAGAACTAGAAATATTTGTTGGTGCTAAAGTTATTTTGAGGTCTAACGTTGACGTTGCTAAGGGACTTGTGAATGGAGCAATAGGTCACATCACTGAAATCATATGGCCGTATTACAGACGTGCTCAACTATACGATAGCGATGTACCATCGGTTCGCGTAGACTTTGGTAACGATGGCATTCACATAATACACCCTAAATCAGTTCAATTTCCTGCTAAATTTAATCACGGCACAGCTGAAAGAAGAATGCTCCCGATTGTCTTGTCTTGGGCTTCAACTGTGCATAAAATGCAGGGAGCTACTGTGGATCATGCTGTTACGGTGGTCTTAATGTGCTCTTGTTCGGTATTTTGCCTATGTGTGCGTTGTTCTAACGATTCGTTTTCTCTATGTTTAGCAGTAGCTAAACTTATTTTTTCTAAGCGTTGCCGCTTGTGGACATCGCTTTCATTAGCAATCTTCTCCTGTCTCTTCAATTTCACCTTCTCTAAACGTCGTTTTCTTTGTGTAGTTGTTTATGTTTTCTTCATGTTATTCCCACGAGTATAGGACAAATAACGGTCCATCCCCCCAGAGGTCCGTTGTAGAGGGATAAGGGCTACAATACAACAGGGATCGCCCTGGTACCCTGAGGCGCAACATTAGCGGCAAGACATGTTTATACACCCTCATACCATTCAGCCCTCGGCACGTACTCACCTTGGCATTGGGTCATCCATCCAATCAATCATATATATGGGACGAAAGACGAATCAAACGAGACCAAACTCGATGGGGTTGCGTCGTTTAATTCCGGAGTTCATATGGCCACCTTCCGGCTCCATCATCAGACCCTGGTTACCATATAGTATTAAAGTACTCGTCAAGACTAATCCAATGACCCCAAGCTCGATGGGATGCGTCGTTTAATTACGGAGTTCCTATGGCCACCTTCCGGCTCCATCATCAGACCCTGGTTACCATATAGTATCAAAGTACTCGTCAAGACTAATCCAATGACCTCAAACTCGATAGGGTTGCATCGTTTAATTACGGAGTTCCTATGAACACCTTCCGGCTCCATCATCAGACCCTGGTTACCTTATAGTATCAAAGTACTCGTCAAGACTAATCCAATGAGCCCAAACTCGATGGGGTTGCGTCGTTTAATTACGGAGTTCCTATGGCCACCTTCCAACTCCAACATCAGACCCTGGTTACCATATAGTATCAAGTACTCGTCAAGACTAATCCAATGAGCTCAAACTCGATGGGGTTGCATCGTTTAATTACGATAGTTCTTCGATTTAAAGACCTGCTAAAGACCTAACTCGGCTTAAATCTACATAAGCTTGACCAGCAGTTTATACACCCTCATACCATTCAGCCCTCGGCACGTGCTCACCTTGGCATTGGGTCATCCATCCAATCAATCATATATATGGGACGAAAGACGAATCAAACGAGACCAAACTCGATGGGGTTGCGTCGTTTAATTACGGAGTTCATATGGCCACCTTCCGGCTCCATCATCAGACCCTGGTTACC
This sequence comes from Thaumatotibia leucotreta, assembly GCA_025490895.1. Taxonomy (NCBI): domain Eukaryota; kingdom Metazoa; phylum Arthropoda; class Insecta; order Lepidoptera; family Tortricidae; genus Thaumatotibia; species Thaumatotibia leucotreta. Next base: position 388,694 of record JALPQI010000350.1, read on the forward strand.
ATATAGTATTAAAGTACTCGTCAAGACTAATCCAATGAGCTCAAACTCGATGGGATGCGTCGTTTAATTACGGAGTTCCTATGGCCACCTTCCGGCTCCATCATCAGACCCTGGTTACCATATAGTATCAAAGTACTCGTCAAGACTAATCCAATGAGCTCAAACTCGATAGGGTTGCATCGTTTAACCCATTAACGGCTAGCGATGCCAAATGGCATCACCTTTTAGACATTTAGTCTTTAGCGGCACATTACCTAGATATTGTGAGTAGTGAAGATTTTATACATCAAATCGGCCAAGGAGAAACGTATCTTTTGATTAAACTAGTGAATAGCGAACCAAAGTACATATAATGCAAGTTAAAACGAGTTAAATATCAACGTTAGAAATAATGTGGAAAAATGGACGACGTGTTCAGGTAAATGTTTCATAATTTCGACAATTGTGATTGATATTCATGATTTTTTGCCTTTAATCGAATCAGTACACATTAGAGAACCATTATTTAATGAAATTATTAAATATGCATTCTTTTCGTTTACTTTATGACCAAATCTTTATTGTCGATGCCATATGGCACCTCTAGCCCGATATCGTGTCTTTTTAAATTACCATTTTTTTTTGCGTTTTGTACATTTTGATATACATATTCGTTCCAGATATGTACCTACTGTAACTATTTTTATTTATAATATTAATTAATTATTTATTTTGTTTATTTGGAACTGTATTTTGCACGAAGCACTAGCAATATGAAACGAGGAGACGAATTGCGATGAAAATTATTTATTTGTGGAGCCTCCTGATGAACCCAATATTAGTTTTGTCAAAAACTAGGGAGGTAAAGACCCGGGGGCTTTAGCCCATAACCTCAGCGGTCGCTACCTCAATGCCAGATGTGATGTGGACTTGTCATCTGCATCAGTGATGACTATAGGCAAATCGCTTCCGTTAGATTCCACACCACCTTCATCATTGAATGTTGTTCCTGGCCGTAAACTAATGACCTTCGACTGGTCACTGAGTTTCTGATGACGTATGATATGATGGTATAGCTCATTATTTGATTTGATACCATGTCATGAGGTTATGCATCGTGTATGCGATGTGCCTACGAGTAATGTAAACGGCCGATCCAGCCTGCAACGCAAGTGCAATGTAAGATGTACGCGAAATATAATTATACATTCCAAATGTCATTATTGTTTTACTAAATTGGATGTTTTGTTTGTATTTTTCTTCAATTAATGCTAGAAATTGACACTACGATATGTATTTAAAAAGACACGGTAGACGGCTAGCGATGCCGTTCGGCATCAGTCAATATCTTTTTTTATTACTAGTTCGATTTTGATTCTGATTTTAAATTTCTATATCTAGGGTACAGTATAATAACATTTATGAAATTCATCAAAATCGGAGACATGAAAAAAATTCAGCCGTTAATGGGTTAATTACGGAGTTCCTATGAACACCTTCCGGCTCCATCATCAGACCCTGGTTACCTTATAGTATCAAAGTACTCGTCAAGACTAATCCAATGAGCCCAAACTCGATGGGGTTGCGTCGTTTAATTACGGAGTTCCTATGGCCACCTTCCAACTCCAACATCAGACCCTGGTTACCATATAGTATCAAGTACTCGTCAAGACTAATCCAATGAGCTCAAACTCGATGGGGTTGCATCGTTTAACTACGGAGTTCCTATGGCCACCTTCCGGCTCCATCATCAGACCCTGGTTACCTTATAGTATCAAAGTACTCGTCAAGACTAATCCAATGAGCCCAAACTCGATGGGGTTGCGTCGTTTAATTACGGAGTTCCTATGGCCACCTTCCGGCTCCAACATCAGACCCTGGTTACCATATAGTATCAAAGTACTCGTCAAGACTAATCCAATGAGCTCAAACTCGATGGGGTTGCATCGTTTAATTATGGAGTTACTATGGCCACCTTCCGGCTCCATCATCAGACCCTGGTTACCATATAGTGTCAAAGTACTCGTCAAGACTAATCCAATGAGCTCAAACTCGATGGGGTTGCATCGTTTAATTACGGAGTTCCTATGGCCACCTTCCGGCTCCATCATCAGACCCTGGTTACCATATAGTGTCAAAGTACTTGTCAAGACTAATCCAATGAGCCCAAACTCGATGGAGTTGCATCGTTTAATTACGGAGTTCCTATGGCCACCTTCCGGCTCCATCATCAGACCCTGGTTACCATATAGTATCAAAGTACTCGTCAAGACTAATCCAATGAGCTCAAACTCGATAGGATAGGGTTGCATCGTTTAATTACGGAGTTCCTATGGCCACCTTCCGGCTCCATCATCAGACCCTGGTTACCATATAGTATCAAAATACTTGTCAAGACGAATCTAATGAGCTCAAACTCGATAGGGTTGCATCATTTAATTACGGAGTTCCTATGGCCACCTTCCAGCTCCATCATCAGATCAGCTCTATGTTACAATAACATTGCATTGTCATCCGATTTATACATGCATTCTAAATTTCAGCTCAATCGGAAACCGGGAAGTGGATCAAATTTAAGTTGCAAGATTTGATTACAGAACGACAGACAACGGGACAGGTGAAACTAAATAAAAGCTTGTAAAAACGTCTCGATCGCGTTTACGTTTTCATCATCATTTGTATGAAATGGCGATGAAAAACGTAAACGCGATCGAGACGTTTTTATAAGTTATTACCATACGTCGCACTCTAGCGGGCAGTTTCGTGGCAAGGTAAGGTTTAAAAAAAAAATCTTAACTTACGAGTATTATAATGTATTTAGTATTTGTAAGAGTTTATTTCAATTATTTGAAAAGAAGCAAAACGTGTATTTGTGATAGCCAGCGTAGAAGAGGAAGTTAAGTTTATTAATACACAATAATACACATTTCTCCGAGATCAAAAATAACATACAATATAATTGCAAAATTCTAATTTGCCAATGTAGTCTTCCTTTAATGTAATAAATAAGACTATGAACATATTGTTAAAAGTACGCCTGCACTCTAAACGAAAACAAGAACGCCGGCAATTTAGAAAAAATATTAATAATATATTCGTATAACATTTTTTATTTTATTTTATTTTATTTATTTGGAAAGCAAACAGCAACAAGTGAGCAGGATGTAAGGTTTCTAGTACACTGTATAGACATTCACTTATTCCCTTAACAGCTCTCACTAAGACATATATCAACAGGAATATTACTACACTTAACATGTGGATAAAGTACAAACTACTTATTTATAAATATTAATGACAAACCAATAGCTAAAAGCTAAATTTATAAGACAATGCCTAATTTACAATAGCGCAAAATTATAGTATTTATTTATTACAAAATAAAATTTATGAAAACATACAAAAATATTTATCCATAGCTAATTTAATTATTTTTGTTTTGAATTTGTATTTACTGATATTAAAGATGTCGACTGAAACCCAAAACTTATTATACGCGTCACAAATACGGTGCAAAGGAGCGCGCATACCGGCGTGGCTAGAGGAGAGCGGGACGGCGAACGAGGCGAGGGATCGCAGTGAGCGCGCGTTGTTGCGCGCAGGGACTCGAAAGCGAAGTTGCTCGAGAAGTTCGGTACTCTTATAATATCCTCTGCAAATATTAAATAGCACCATTGCATCGGACATTTTTCGCCTAGCTTCAAGAGATGAAAGATTATATTTTTTTAAAAGAGCAATATAAGACATTCTTTTACCTGTGAGTCTTCGATGCATTGACCTCAAGAACCGCTTTTGTACCATTTCTATGGCCTTGGAGTATTTCTCATATTTGGGGTTCCAAATGACCGAGGCGTACTCGAGATGTGGTCTTACAATTGTTTTATAGAGAGACAGATATGTTGCGGCAGTTTTGAACGGTTTAGCTGAACGTAATATGAACCCTAACATACGCATCGCTTTTGAAACTATATTTTCAATATGGACATTAAAATGCAACTTAGCATCAAAAAGAACACCCAAATCCCGGCACTGATTAACTTTGCCAATCGTACTATTCCCAATTTTATATTCATAGCTACTTAAATAAGTTAAATATTTTACATACTAGTGAATTGTATTTTTATTTAAAATTTAATGAATACTAAAAAATAGTACTTTACTAACTTACTACCTCAGTTTATAAGATATTCAGAATTGTACATTATAAATACTAGGTACCAAATACTAAGTACATCTGATTATTTGAAAATGAATTGAATGAAATGAAATGTTTATTGAGACATTTCATTTTCATTTCATTTCATTTCATGTATTTGTGAACCTTATCTATTATTTTGACATGCCACCAAACTGCCCGCTGGAGTGCGATGTATGGTTATTACCTACACTAGGCCCTCAGTAAGCTTAATAACGTCTACTAACCCTATCGCCTGTAAGAACGCGATCTTCAGCCAATGGAAGAAGCGGAACTCGGAGGCGCGGCCCGGCTTGACGGCGGGGTTGGCGGCGCCGATGTACAGCCACAGCAGCCACAGGATGCTGAGGCAGCCGAGCGCGTACGCCCAGTGCACCAGGAACATCAGCAACAGCTTTACTGCCACCTGGGGTAGTACATTACTATAGAGGCCGGGACGAAAAATCCAATCCGTCCAATAAAGTGGCACAGGCATCATGACATTCTGCCACTATGAATATAAAAAAATAAAACGTTGATGTTTTTGTTGTTTATTTCCTCAGCTCTACCTAGGTATATGTCTTCGGCCGGCAACCCCATATTTCCGGCCGAGTTATGTATGGTGCTTTTCTCAAACATGCAATGAAATAAACAACAAAAACATCAAAGTTTTATTTTTTTATACACGATGCTCGCGAGCATTGCGAAAGATTTTAACTGTGCATTCTAGGCATCAAAATAAACATAAAATATTATGAGACCAAAAGTCAATTCCACCAAAAAAAAAATTTTTTCTTTTTATTTTTTTTAGTCTTTTTGAATACTTCTTAACATTTCCAGTATTTTTTATCATAACAACAATTTGTATAAATTATTTATTTCAATTGTTTTTTTAGATACAGGTTATTTCGTCAAGTCTATTCGTATTTTTTGATTGTCAGGCAAAATGTGTGGTAATATTATAACACATTGTGGTGGCATTGTAATCATAAAGAAGTTAAATGACGAGTTACGTCGAAAAACTTATTTCGAAAAAAGGTTGATTATCTCTGAAACCAAGCCGAATCCAGGAAATTTTATATAACATTAAAGACTCTAAATGTGGTCAGGAATCCAGCTTTAAAATCTTTCGGAATGCTCACGAGCACCGTGTATTATATGCATAGTGGCAGAATGTCATGATGCCTGTGTCACAAAATGGGATTGGACGGATTGGATACAATCACGTTTAAGACACAAGAAACAGCCGTCACTTTTTTTAGACGAGGGTCGATTAGTTGTGAAGTTCTTTGACTATGGATAAATATAAAATTACTACTCTACTGACGCCGACTAGCAATAGGTTGCACAGATACAAGTATCAGGATGCTTAGCCAAGTTGCCAATCGCTAGCGCCTAATCGTCAATCGTAAGCGAAAGGCAGCTAACTGTCTTTGTCGCACTAATATGAACGAGTGTCAGAGAGGGAAAACTACGATACGCTACGAAGCGTTAGCGATTGGCAACTTGGCTAAGCATCCAGCTTCTGTTCTTGGAGTTCCGGCGCCGGGCCTCCAAACGTCGCCCCTCGGCTATTCATCATAGTCGAATCGGTTGGATTGCGCAATAGGTATGTGTTTACCTACAATGCATATTGCTCAGAAAGTGCTATTTTTAAGGGCGCTTATGCACAGAAAGCTATTACTTTTCCGCACACATGCAGGAATGAATTTTCATAGTACTTTTCCGCACGGCCTGGTTGGTACTGTCGAGATAGTGTGGTTTTCCTCGCATAATATATTTTAAATTATACACATGTAGGTTCCTTGCGTGTGGTGACTATAAAACACGAGCGAAGCGAGAATTTTAAAATCGACGCGAGTTAGAGTACGAGTACGAGGTACTTTCCACACTTGTAACATAAATAACTATTTTAGTACAGATGGTGCATTTTTTAGGCTCTAGTGCAAGAAGTGTGTAATTTTACGTCAGGTCCAAAAACTTCGGAGGGCCATCCGTACTAAAAAAACATCGTACGAGACACGTGAAAAAACGAAATTCGTAACTATCGGTCGTGTTTTAACACATCGCCACTCGTTTCGAATTTCATGTTTTTCGCACTTGTGTCGTAATGTACTAATATAATATGTATCTACTGACCCCGACTAGCGACAGCCACCGGTTGCACAGATGCGAGTACCAGTTCTTGTTCTTGGAGTGCACGCTGACGTCGGGCCGGCGCACGTCTCCATCGGCGTCGCCGCTCGCTCGGCCGTTCATTAGCGCCGGGTCGGTTGGCGATGGCGTGAAATCCTGACAACAATATGTATCTACTGACCCCGACTAGCGACAGCCACCGGTTGCACAGATGCGAGTACCAGTTCTTGTTCTTGGAGTGCACGCTGACGTCGGGCCGGCGCACGTCTCCATCGGCGTCGCCGCTCGCTCGGCCGTTCATTAGCGCCGGGTCGGTTGGCGATGGCGTGAAATCCTGAAGCACAACAATATGTATCTACTGACCCCGACTAGCGACAGCCACCGGTTGCACAGATGCGAGTACCAGTTCTTGTTCTTGGAGTGCACGCTGACGTCGGGCCGGCGCACGTCTCCATCGGCGTCGCCGCTCGCTCGGCCGTTCATTAGCGCCGGGTCGGTTGGCGATGGCGTGAAATCCTGAAGCACAACAATATGTATCTACTGACCCCGACTAGCGACAGCCACCGGTTGCACAGATGCGAGTACCAGTTCTTGTTCTTGGAGTGCACGCTGACGTCGGGCCGGCGCACGTCTCCATCGGCGTCGCCGCTCGCTCGGCCGTTCATTAGCGCCGGGTCGGTTGGCGATGGCGTGAAATCCTGAAGCACAACAACATTGAACAATAAATCATCATCATCCTGCCTCAGGTTACTGCTGGACAAAACAAAAGCCTCTCCTATGCGTATAAGGAATGAAATGACCATAATCCCCACCAAGGCAACCGGATTGGCGATCGCAATAACGTGTCCACTATGATAATGAAACACACGCAACAATAAATAATCTAGATAGATAGATAAAAACTTTATTCAAACCACAACTTACATTCGCAGTGATACAAACACAGAAAGGAAAACAAAAACTAAACAAAATAAATACATTACATTGAAACTTATGAATTAAGTTAACTTATGGTTTATTTGCGCAAGAGTCATGTGTCGTGGTATAGAATTGGCGCTGACTCAGCATACGTGCTGAAGACTCGAGAGTCCACAGCGCTGATCTTCCGTCAGAACCACTAAATCTACACTAGTATATCTACGTAAATTAACGGATAAACACTGTTAACAAGTACGAATGCAGACATCATACGATGTTTTGTACGTATTTTACATTGAGGTAATACATTGTCAATCAATGAGAGCTCAAGGTAATGTTAAATACATAATTTTAGAACACCATAGCTATACAGTAATAATATAATAAGCCAGTATTGCACTTAGAGATAAGGCCCTGTCTGCCAATGCCACTTTGGCAGTTTCTCACTATGTCATAGATGACTGGCCGCGAAATCGTGTATGAACCGGACAAAATCGACTGGGCAGTAAACCATCTTATAATTTACATAGACAGTAACTGCCAAGGTGACATTATGAAAGCTTTGTCGCCTGTATATAACACAAGCTAAAGATATACGTAAGACTATGTTAGGTGAATACCTACCACAAGTCTTACAGAAACACAATGTTTTATTCTTAAGGCGCATTTATATGTAAATTATGTACCTACCTAAGGCAAGCAGCTATTCGAGCGTTAAAATGGGGCTGTCGTATTCAATAGTTTCTAATAAAGAATGTTGTTATAATACTTACACCAACATTTTTATGCCTTATTCGTTCAGGGAACAAAAGATCTAAGTCACTGCCAGTAGCGCCATACACTTGCGTGTCTCTCTGTGAGTGTCCTTGGAATCTAGAAATATATCAAAGTTATTTTTATTATTTTCCCGTCAAGTTTTTGGACTATGTAGCAACATGACCTAAAAATCATCCTGTGTATTCATAAAACTGCATATGATTCAATCAAACTACAATGATTATGAGTAACAGAAAAAGGTTTCGATCACTACAAAAGAATAGAAATCAGTAAAGTGTCAATACAATTCAACTACATATATTAATTGTGATGGAAATCTCGCTAGCGTACCTACTGTTTTAGTTATTTATTTTACGTACTGAAGCTCACGTGAATGTACTAAAATAAGCGAATGACACCATTATGTCCATTAAAGTCACGTCATAAAACAAAATGACATCATCATTGTTTGTGGAAGTTCCGTTATATCTATCGATTCATATATCTCCTAATAGAAAATGAACAGATTGGTTTGGTTCATTCACCTCGGTAACTTATCATCAGTAGCTGTTTATAAAGTTGAATAGTATTGACAAGCTAAAGAAAATAGAAGAAACAACATACCTCATCTCACGTCTATGTTGCAAATCAAATGTTTGAGCGAGGGCAAAGTAAGAATAATCAATACTAGCGTAAGTGATAAGGAACGGCATGGTCACGATGGGTGCAAGCTTGTTTATGTCGCCTATTATGATGAAGGTGATGGTCACTATGGCTACTACAACCATTGAGTAAATGGGAACCTTATTCGGACCTCTCTGCAAAACAAAAAGTATGAAAAATTTCGTGTTAGATTTGCTGATGAGTCATAGTGTGTACAACTTAAAAATATGTTTTCAAAATGCATTAAGAAAATGGACAAAAATGATGAATGAAAAATCCTCAATATTTAAATTCCTCTATATTATAGCAAATCTATGGTAGGTATATTTAATTTAGAAGATGATGCTAGCTACTACACTAACAAAATAAAAAAAGAAAACTTACTCCATGCCCAAGAGTCTCAAGACCTGGTATAACTTTCTCATTTGCAATGCTTTGAAGGACTCTAGGAGTTCCATACATTGCTCCTAAACATGAACTCATGGAGCTAACATACAGGCCTGCTAGCAGTAAAACTGTAATAGCTGAAATATCTGTTGCTATAGAGAAGTTTGTGAGCAACACATCCCGGCTCACAGTGGCAGCTAGCGTTATGACAAACATCAGGTACAGGAAAGTGCTGTAAAAACATATATTGATCAAGACGATACTGTAGCGATCAGGGACCGGGACCGTTATTTTCTCCATACAAAAAGAACGGTTCTTTTTTCGTTCTTCGGTAGATAAATTGTAAGTCAATGGAGTAATAAAAAAAAATTGATATTGTAAATTACATAAAATATTAAGCAGTACATAAAAAGTATAAGACATTTAAAAATATTTGGCTATTGCGAAGTTTTTGTAAAATACCGGTTCCGGTCCCTGGTAGCGATTACGCATAATTATGTGTTTATTAATTAAAGCTCAGATTAGTAAATAAACAAACATAACTTAATGTATATGTCTAGTGTCTACATATTCAGCTTTTAGACTCTACCATAGAAATATAAAACTTATAAGGTTTTGGAGCCATGATAGTAAATAATAACACAATCAGTGGATTGAAAGAGTGAATACTGAGTCTATATTCTTTAGATATGTTATGTGTGACTCAGCAATCAAATTAACTCACCCTGTGCCAATAGCTGCTAATGAACCATTTGGGATATTAGCAGAGGGGTTTTTTAAATCGCCACTCATGTTGATGCCTGCCAGAATTCCAGTAATAGTAGGGAAGAACACACCAAAGCATTTGAACCATGTGTAATCTTTATAATCTGGCCACATATTATGGGATATTGTGCTATTATTATTAAGCCATCCATTAAATCCAGGGACATCTGCAAATAATGATGAGATGTAATTAGATCATTCAATTTATTTTTAATTTCACAATTCAAATTAATGTCTCGTAGCTCTGTTATCTGTACATTTCACAATTTAAAGACTGTACATCTGGCTACTAGGGCCTACATTTTTCAAGCCAAATCATGTCACTTTCTGACCTTAAACTGTCAAACACAAGACCTTAAAAATGTGAATGATGCCACATTATTTCTGTCAAAGAGTAAGAAAGGATACTAACCAGTGTGAGTTGTAAATGATCCCACAAAAAAGTCCAAAGCAGCCATTAGAATGATCAATAGTAGGACAAATTGCAATTTTATAACCCATTTTACACCAGCAATATTTATTGTGCCCAACAACAAAACTGCAGCAATGGCAAATCCACGTGCTGCCCATGTTTCTTCAGTCCCAAACAACTTTGCCATCGATTCTCCGAAACCAAAAACATTTAATGCACAACCTACAGCCTGCAAAAATATAGATTACTCTTAGATAAAACACTGTTATTGTAGAGATCTACTACTAAATCAGGTAAAACTAATTCAATGAATACAATTATCTTCTAAAATTTATTTATGTATCATAAATCGTTATGTATTATGCATTGCTCACAAAAACTGCATGAAATAAAATTGTTCCACATAAAATATTTTATTCCTGTACCTGCCCAAAACAGTAGACTATTCCGAGTGATCCTCCCATCCTAGAGCCCAATGTGTGAGCCAGTAAAAAATACACTCCTCCACTTTCTATGCGACATCTCTCACAGATACCCACTGCTGACAACACTGAGATCAGGGCCACAAACACTGAAAATTATTGTATTAGTATTAATAAACAATAACATTTTTATTCAAAGAAGATATATCTTTTTTAAGCATATGTGTAGGTATATTTATAAAGTATAATAACATAATTTTAATATGGATAAGGAATAAATAGAACTAACAAATTAGGTATTAGTATTAGATAGGTATTTATGTAACATGTTGAATATAAGTTTATGATCTAATGGACTGAAACTTGGTTTAATGTACTCAAACATAAATGCTGTTCATAATTATAATTGCTAATAGAGGGTTGTTTAGTCAGCCGATCTAACTTTTTAAAGTATGAACTTCTAATTATATACATATATAAGTTTCATAGATGTATAAATAAATACCTGTGAAAAAAACTATGAGGATAGCATTGACTAAGCCTGCTTGAGCTACTATCCAGCCAGACCGCAGGAATACAATGACTCCAAATATGTTGATAAGGCAAGATGTGAACACTCCATCCCAAGTGCCAAACAGGACTGGTTGTGATATGAAGAAGTTGGATTTCCACCACGGCACATCTCCCTGGTAATGTGCAAAGTATAATCATTAATTCATTATATTTCATTAAAACAAAATTGATCTCATTATTTCAGTATTATTCCATCCTTCCTTCTATTGTAATCACAGACTAAATGCAATATAGGCCACATGAAGCTAGTGAAATCAACAGAAAATTGTTATTCTATGATGCTATTGTTGTAGGATGTGTCAATACTTTAATGGAAGAGAGTAACTACATAAAAAACTGCAGTAATCCTAAGGTTATGCATATCTACAATAGCAAAACTTGTAATCATTGTTGCTAAGAACAGTTAAATCGAATACACTAATGCTGAATATCTAATCTTAATCTTCTATTTATTGGCTTAACAAAGAACCTATGTGCTAGCATATGTTTCTAACAACACACCATCGAATTAGCAATATATCCATATGAGTCATTACCTGAATATCTGCAAAGATTTCGTTAGCCCCCGAGGCTTGATGCCCGCCAGTTCCATATTGTGATTCATTTCCCAGGTCCACGAAACCACCGGATTGTCTTCTCATTCGAGCCCTATCATAGCCGGCCTCATCACTGCGAAAACTGTCTATATCTAGTTCGTTTCTTCTTCCACGACCATTCGGTTCCATCTTAAAGTAAACGATTCATTCGAAATACCAAAGAATATATTTGTTTATCTCTCGCTACTTAGCGTTAACATTTTGCAAATGAGATACGTGAACTACGACTGTCAAATTTACAGTTGTCAGTTTTGACAGTAACGGGGCAAAGATTGCTAGCGGTAAAATATTGAAAACAGCGGCCCTACCGCGAACTTCGAAATCCGCTAATTTCGAGGATTTGTCTCTCTCACTCTAATGACGCCTTCGTTGGAGTGACAGAGAAAAATCCTAGAAATTTACGAATTTCGATTTTCATGGTAGTACGCCAACGCCTGAGCAATAATGCATAACTAAAAGTAGCGGCATCGTAAGAAGTCGTTTTTGACAGCTCACAATAGTGTTGTGAAACGCTCGATTTTACCGTCGTAAAATTTTCAGTCAAGTGCGAAAGGGCGTTAGATCTGGT